>CM060328.1:1095394-1125394 GCA_030674155.1 Stramonita haemastoma | reverse complement strand
CCAGCCATGATAGTCACCATCTCCAGGGTCTGCACTCCTAGCAGTAGAACCCCCCTCCTGCACAGGTCACAGTGATGTGCACAGGTGTGTAGGTACTTCCTACTTCTACAGGTAGAACCCCCCTCCCTGCACAGGTCACACTGATTAGTGCACAGGTGTGTAGGTACATATTTATACAGGTAGAAACCCTTCCCTGCACAGGTCACAGTGATTATGTACAGGTTTGTAGGTGCATCCTTATATAAGAATAAAAGCCCTCCCTGTACAGGTCACAGTGATTATTGCAGAGGTTTGTAGGTACATCCTACTTATACAGGTAGAAAAACATCCCTGTACAGATCACAGTGATTATTGCACAGGTTTGTAGGTGCATCATATTTAATTTATACATTATTGTCAGGCACCATTACCTGAACGTGCACACATGCGCTCACACGCAGGCACGTGCGTACACTTACACTTGCACACACACATGCACAAACATACACACACAAATGCGCGTGCATACACACACAGACACATACAACACACACACCTCACTCACACACACATACACACGCGCGCGCGCACACGCTGTCATTCATAATAAGCGCGAACAGACCCCACCCCACTCACACACACGCACACATACACACATACAAACACACCCACACAGACACACACACACCTACACCCCCCCCCCCCCACACACACACACACACTACACACACATACCCCCCCCCCCCCACACACACACACACAACAAAGTCTAAATTCCTACAACTAAGTGTTAACGACAACAACTAAAACCCCGTCTCTCTCTCTCTCTCTCTCTCTCTCTCTCTCTCTCTCTCTCTCTCTCTCTCTCTCTCTCTCTCTCTCTCTCTTCTCTCTCTCTCCCCCACCTCACCTGCACCAAACCGTCATGGTCATTGAAGGTCAAGGCCACGGTGTCCTTGTGGGCGAACAGCCCCACGGCCAGCAGCCCCCACACTCCCCCCACCCCGTGCACCGCGAACGCGGACACGGGGTCATCGACCTTGACCCTGTCCATCAGATTGTCCACCAGCAAGGTCAGCAGAGCGCCAACCCCGCCGATCACCAGAGACTCCTTCACACTGGTCACTGCGCAACACGCTGTGGACAGGCAGTTAGGGGAGTGGTGGCTGTGGGTGATGGTGGGGATAATGATGGTGGTGATGAGAAGAAGAAGAAGAAGAAGAAGAAGAAGAAGAAAGAAAAGAGAAAGGAAGAAGAAGAAGAAGAAGAAGAAGAGGAAAGAGAAGAAAGAAGAAGGAAGAAGAAGAAGAAGAAGAAGAAGAAGAAGAAGAAAAAGAAGAAGAAGAAGAAGAAGAAGAAGAAGAAGAAGAAGAAGAACAACAACAACAACAACAACAACAACAACAACAACAACAGCAGCAGCAGCAGCAGCAGCAGCAAAAACAACAACAGCAACAACAACAACAACAACAAGAAAAAGAAACAAGGACGAGAACATGAAGGAAACAGTTTTAAATTTACACACACACACACACACACACACACACACACACACACACACACACACACACACACACACACCACACACACACAAACACACACACACACACACACACACACACACACACACACACACACACACACACACACACACCACACACACACACACTGTCGGCAGTTGAAGGCAGGGACAGATTATGAGATAAAAAAGGAGGGAAAAATCATAGGTTGGAAATAGGTTATGTCTTGAGGATGGTTTTAAAAGAGTCATAACAAGGTTTCTGGCGAAAGGAGAGGGGTAGGTCATTCCATATCAATGGACCAGAAATACAGTAAGAGTGACGGCCAGTGGTAAATTATTTGAATATCAATGTTTGTAAGCACAGGGTATCTGCAGCAGAGAGGAGGGAAAGAGACGGAGTTACTGGCTCGAGAACAAAGTTAAGATTAAGAAGAGCCAAGAAAAATAGATACTTCTTCAATAGTTTAGCTGTTCTGACGCGCTGTGTCACAACAACGCACTAAATCACAACTGTGACAAAACACATTGATCCTGGCGCTTCCGACTTCAGCGTGGGAAAGAATTGTTATCTTTGAAGTCTTTCTGGAAATAAAAGGCAGATATGGACCAATAAGGCAGAAAAAAAGACAAGAGGGAGGTGACAGGAAAAAAAGGAACAAGGCAGAAGCAAAGAGAGGGATAGAAAAGAGGGAATTCCTATCACAGAAATTCGAGAAGTGGGAATGTTATTCATACTGACAGGCCTCTGGCATCTCCACGAGGGAGAGTGGATTTCTCTAACAATGATGGTTGTCTTAAGTGCAAGAAGTTGTCAGCCAAATAAGGCGTGGACTTAAAAGAGCCAGTGGTCTTTATTTCGTATCATTAGAACCAGTACAAGTTAGTGGAGTCAGTTCGATTCGGTAGATGTCAAGTTCAGTCAAGTTCGTTTCATCCCAGTCCAATTTCGGTCAGTCCCATGCAGTTTGATTTCAATTTGAGTTGATTTGGGTCGAGTCAGTACGGTTCCATTTGATGATATTTGATCTGTCCGACAGGGGGGGTGTAGTGGTGTGTGTTAGTGTGTTTGTGTGTGTGTGTTGTGTGTGTGTGTGTGTGTGTCGTGTGTGTGTGTGTGTGTGTTAGTGTTGTGTGTGGTTTGTGTGTGATGAGAGAGTATGTATGTGTGTGTTTGTGTAGGTCTGTGCGTGTGCGTGCGTGCGTGCATGTGTGTGAGCACACGAATAGTTAAGGAAGGGCTTACGTTTTGATAGTAAGAGATAAGTAAAAAATAAAACCCTTGATAAAAAAAAGGAAGATAACATTTGCTCAATGATACTTGGAAAAGAATTTGAGTGTTTGCTTAAGTTTCTGTGATGATGCAGTATTTAATTGCACTTATATAGACAATTTGAAAGACCATTTCACACACACACACACACACACCACACACAACACACACACAACACAACACCCACACACACACACACAACGCACACTACACGCTCACGACACGCACACGCACACAGCACACGCATGCCGCCGCACGCACGCACACACCCATACATGTATTCATACATACTACTACATGCTGAATACGATTTATTTACAAAGTAACCGTGACTGTTTTAGAGAAATTGTCGTGGTTTAATAAGCCACAAAGTGCGTGAGAGAGAGAGAGAGAGAGAGAGAGAGAGAGAGAGAGAGAGAGAGAGAGAGAGAGAGAGAGAGAGAGAGAGAGAGAAGGAGAGAGAGAGAGAGAGAGAGAGAGAGAGAATCGAAGTTTTATTTATCTTAGGTTATGATCACACACACACACACACACACACATACACACACACACACACACACACAACACACACACACACACACACATACACAACGCACACCACCCACCACAACACACAACACACACACCACACACACGACAACACATTTACAATCCCAGCTAACTAGAGACCCTAAAAAGAATATCAACGAAAAGCCTTTTACAAAATTGCTGTGCCAAACGTGACATATGTGATGCCATCATGAACTGGATATAATATAAAAATGCATATTACATTCTCATCTTTCAACCAGCCACACTAAAAATGTTTCTAAAACACAGCTACAACATCAGCTGATAAAAATACCAATAGTTTTCAATAATCAGAAATGTCACTGTAACTACCTTTTCAAGTTACTTCTACTGCTAAACCACTTTTTAAAAAATAGAAACAAAAAGGGTTTTCAGTCGTCACCCTGCTTTACTCCCATGCACAGTTTACATTGTTACAAAGATCCGAATTCGCATTTTATCCCGTTTCAAAAACAATATATTAACTCATAACATATTAACAAAATTCCCCTTTATGTTATTATTCACCAAAACGGCCACAACTCCTTTTCTTAAATCTATCGAACGCCTTTTTAAAATCAATATCTCCTGCATAATTATTTACGCTTGGAGAAAAACTTCTGTGGTTGAGAGAATGAAGAGTACATAATTATGTGATCAATAGTCCAGTATCCAGGCTTGAATGCAGCTTGACTTTCTCTCGTTACATTGTTATCGTGAGAGAGAGAAAAAGAGAATGAAAGGAAGTGAAAAAGGAGAGAGAGAGAGAGAGAGAGAGAGAGAGAGAGAGAGAGAGAGAGAGAGAGAGAGAGAGAGAGAGAGAGAGAGAGAGAGGAAAGAGAAGAGAAGAGAAAGAGAAACAGACAGACAGACAGACAAGAGAAGAGAGAGACAGACAGACAGACAGACAGTCAGAGGAACTTCAAATGAGAAATATTACATGTCCTTGTCCGTCGATCAATAGAGTGGTTGATCAATCGAGAGGAGACAGAAAGACAGAGATAGAGACAGACATAGACAGAGGATAGAGAGATACAGAGACAGAGAGACAAAGAGATAGAAACAGAACATACAAAACAGAGAGCAGCACACACACAACAATATATATATATATATATATATATATATATATATATAATATATATATATATATATAAATATCCAGACAAAAGGACCTGAAAACCCCAAACAGAGAGAACAGAGAAACAGAGACAGACCAGACAGATCAGAGAGGAAGAGACAGAAACGAAGATGGCAAGGAGATGGTGATTAATGGGAAAGCACTGATCAGTGTACACACCTCACTTCACAATCTCTTACTTCTCCTCCTCTCTCTCTCTCCTCTTCTCTTCATCTTCTCTTCTCTCTCTCTCTCTCTCCTCTCTCCTCATCGATCTGACCCCTTAGTCACAGGAAGTTTCTAGCGGAATAAAAGAATCAAGTTATCTCTGTCTCGTCTGTCTGTCTGTCTGTCTGTCTGTCTGTCTGTCTGTCTCTCTGTCTCTGTCTACCCCTCTCTCTCCCTCTCTGTCTCTCTCTGTCTCCCTGTCTCTCTGTCTCTGTCTCCTCTGTGCTGTCTGTCTGTCTGTCTGTCTGTCTGTCTGTCTGTCTGTCTGTCTTCTCTCTCTCTCTCTCTCTCTCTCTCTCTCTCTCTCTCTCTCTCTCTCTCTCTCTCTCTCTCTCTCCTCTCCCCTCCCTCCCTCCCTCCCTCTCCCCCCCCTCTCTCCCCCTTCCCTCTCTCCGATTCAGAATCAAGAACAAAGGCTTTTAGATTCCAAATCAAGGGGAAAAGGCTTTAGGTTCCGAATCAGAGGAAAAAAAAGGCTTTTAAACTCGGTGAGACGGAACTGGGGTCACTTTGCATCGTTCAATGATTGTCTGGTTAGTACGTGTTGGCTTTCTTGGTTTTCCCTCTCTTTGAGTAACAGCAACAGACAGACAGACGACAGACAGACAGACAGACAGACAGACAAAAAGGGAACTTCAAATGAGAAATATTACATGTCCCTTAGTCCGTCGATCAATAGAGTGATTGATCAATTGAGAGAGACAGAAACAGAGAGATAGAGACTGACACAGACGGAAGAGAGTGACAGGACAAAAGAGATAGAGACAGAAAGACAGACAGACAGACAACAGACAGACAGACAGACAGACAGACAAACAGAAGAGCAGGAAAAGGAGTGAGAGACAAGAAGAGAGGAATAGGGAGAGACAGGAGAGAGACAAGAGGGAGAGAGAGACGAGAGAGAGAGAGAGAGAGAGAGAGAAGATAGAAGAGAGAGAGAGAAGAATGAGAGAGACGAAGAGTGAGATGAGAAGAGAGAGAGAAGAGAGAGAGAGAGAGAGAAGAAAGAATATGAGAATGAATGAATGAATATGAATGAATGATGAATGAATGACAGAATGAATGAATGAATGAATAATTATTTTCAAGGGTTACAGAGTAAGCATTACATACTTTTTTTCATCTGGCCCATGCCCTGATCAGGAATAAAGCATAAGAACCCCTCCTACCCTACATACCAGCATCACACCAACGGCAGTCAAACAATATTTTAAAAGAGAAAGGGATACATTCAACAAAAACGCGTCATCCTAAACAGATGAGATGGAGAGAGAGAGAATAGTAGTAGATATAGTAGTAGTAGTAGTAGTAGTAGTAGTAGTACAGTAGTAGTAGTAGTAGTAGTAGTAGTAGTAGTAGTAGTAGTAGTAGTAGTAGTAGTAGTAGTAGTAGTAACAACAGCAACAACAGCAACAGCAACAGCGGTAACAACAGTAACATCAGCTCACACAACAACAACAACTACCACCACATCCCAATGACAGTCACAGAAATATCAGTTTTCCAACTGCAACGTTCAGCATCATCAAGTCATTGGTGGACCGGTGGTCTAGAGGTAACGCACCTGCCTAGAAAGCCAAAACTCGGGGTTCGAAGTGTGTAGTGGTTTGAACCCCATTTGGGCCCGAAACTTTTCCCCCATCCACTAGACCGTGAGTGGTGGTCTGGGTGCTAGTCATTAGGATGAGACGATAAACTGAGGCCTGTATAAAACACCAATTTGTGCAAGTAAAAGAACCACGACAACAAGAGAGTCGTCACTGGCAAAATCTGAAGAAAAAACCCACTCTGATAGGAAACAGACACACATGTAGACAGGAAAAGAAAAAAATAATGGGTGGCCCTGTACTTGTGGCGACGGGCTCTTCCCAGGTACAACAACCGAATTCACACAGGGAACTACCGTGTCTTGAAATGTCTACACTGAATAAACGGTAATACACTGAAAAAAATGGTCTACACTGAATGAAATGATCTACACTGAATGAAATGGATTACACTGAATAAATGTCTACACTGAATGAATGATCTACACTGAATGAAATGGAATACACTGAATAAAGGAATTACACTGAATAAATGGTCTACACTGAATGAATGATCTACACTGAATGAAATGGAATACACTGAATAAATGGTCTGTACTGAAAAAATAAAATGGTCTACACTGAATGAAATAGTATAAACTGAACGAATGTACACACTGAATGAATGTATACATGCCACTGCCGCATGATGGTGGATGGATGAATGAGGTTTTACGCCGGGCCAGCCTCTTTACCTGTGATGGACACCAAGTGCTGCCAGAATGCCATTGATGACGTAACGCACCAGGAACTTCCGGTGAAAAATATAACTGAAACATATCATGTCCTTGTAAGTGCAGCTAAAATATATCCTGGTTATATGATGCAACTTTACTACAGTAAACACAAAACATTATTTCGAAATAGAATATGTAAAACAAAATTGAAAATCAAACGTTACTGAAATACCAAATTTTGATGCAGTATTCATTTGAAACATCTGGGAAATAACAACAAAAACCGTGTTGCATAATATGTCTAAAACAATCTAACAATTCAAAGTGGGGACTGGATGGCCCGGTGGTCAGAACATTGCGCTCGCAATTTGACGACCCGAGTTCGGTTCCCGGTCGAGGGGATTTTCCCCTGGAGTTAACATCAGTGCCGACTCCACTCTCCCCAAAATCTTTCGGATGAGACTGTAAACCGAGGCCCGTGTGCGAACGCACGTAGATCATCTTGCTCACACGTTAAATCCTGTTCCGCTTTTCGTCAGAGTAGGCCATTGTTGCCGGTGGGAACAGATGACAAGATTTACAAAAACTGCACACACACGGGGACTGGATGAAAAAAGCAATGAGTGCTTATTCCATTATCCTTGAATAAAGAATAAAAATGAATACTAGATAATAAATAAATAAAAAATAAATAAATAATAAATAAATAAAATAAATAATAAACAAAAAGTTTGACTGACAAAGACACATCAAAGTTAACAAACCTGGACAAAAAAGCCAGAATCCCTCCACTGTTGGCCGCCATCAGTGTGTTGGTTGCAGCCCTGCAAATGCCAAGAACAAAGTTAATGACAGAGATAACATGCAAACCAAGCTGTGCGGCCAACAACAGGAGCTGGAGAGGAATGCCATTACTTTTCCCCAGACACATCTGACGGTGTAAGCGAACGAGAGAAGAAAGTAAGGAGGAGGAGGAGAGGAGAGGAGGAGGAGGAGGAGAGGAGGAGAGAGGAGGAGAAGAAGAAGAAGAAGAAGAAGAAGAAGAAGAAGAAGAAGAAGAAGAAGAAGAAAGAAGAAGAAGAACAACAACAACAACAACAACAACAACAACAACAACAACAACAACAACAACAACAACAACAACAACAACAACAACAAAGACAGCTTGATATACGTTTATCTGTACAATAATTTATATGTCGAAATAAATATACTACACTCTCCTCGCACCATTTACAAACATCGCGAAAAAAAACCATAAAGAACCTAAACTACATATCTAACGACAAAATAAATGCATGTACAATTTCTAAAACAGAAATGATATGCAAATTTTAAGCATTACTCTTCATCTAAAAAAAAAGTGCTCTGCAATTTCCAGTATTTCCAAAAGTGCTGATTGGAATCATCATGAAATTAAACTGACTAAGAATGTGAACGACAATTTAAAAAATCACAAAAAGCGAAGAATAATCTTATGAAACTGGTTAAAACCAAACAAAGCCTTTGAATGAAACGCAACAAAACAGAACTAAACCGAAAGATACAAATCGCAGAACAGGATGTGAAAGGACGCATGAAGATGAAATTGCAGAAAATTATAATCAACTATAATTTGAAAAATGGTGTAATTTTTCACAAAAGTTTTTGTTATTGCAACCTACACAAATTTATTTTTGCTGATGGTGAAGTGGATTGATCGTAAAATAGGTGCGCACGCCCGCGTGGGTGGTTACACACACACACACACACACACACACACACACACACACACACACACACACACACACACACCACACACACACACACACACACACACACACACACACACCACGCAAACACACACACATACACGACCCCCCCTCCCCACACACACAAACACACACACGACCCCCCATCCCCCACCCCGCACCCTCCCCCCTCCACACACACAGAAATTCCAAACGACAAAGCACTCAATCCCCTCATCTGTGATGCCAGTCAAGAGATAGAAGAATCAATCCCAATCACTGCTAATCACAGATTAGGGGTGTTTTTACCTGGATGCTATCTTCCACTTGCCCCCTGAGATTCCGTAAGTACTGCCACAGTTGAAGGCTAGCCAGCTCCACCTGTCCATCACACACACACACACACACACACACACACACACACACACACACACACACACACACACACACACACACACACACACACACACACACAAGAGATTCAAGATTCAAGATTAATTGCCTTTGACCCCTCTTGGGGCATGGAGGATTTCAAACAAAATCAACTGTAACATATATAATTTGCATTAATAGAATAGTTCATGCACAGAATTTCACAGAAATAAAAATATAGTCAACCTTTTCATTAATGTTATGCAACTTTACTCTTAATTATGAATTTGCTAAGTTTTAATAACATATTTTTACCAGAAGAGAACAAATTACAAAATGTGAACATTTATACGCGAGTATGTGTGTGTGAACACACACACACACACATACTCGCGCGCACACACACACACGCACACACACAGGCACAATATATGCTCGCGCGCGCGCGCAACACCAACCACACACACACACACACACACACACACACACACACACACACACACTACTTTTCGAAGAGGATAAACACAACATACAACTCTATCACAAAAAACAGCATGAACTAAAACAAACAGAACAACGATAAAACCCGTCAAACTTTTTTTTATACACAGACGGACAAGACAATAACCTAAACAGACCAACAGAAAAAGAACAGGCAGAAAGTTATACAGGGGGGGTTTCCCCTGGAGTTAAGATCAGTGCTGGACTCCACTCTTCCTATAAGTTCTTCGGATGAGATCGAGACTATAAGCCGAGGCCCTGTGTGCAAACGCACGCAGAACATCTTGCGCACACGTTAAATCCTGTTCCGCTTTTCGTAAGAGTAGGCCATTGTGTGCCGGTGGGAACAGATGACAAGATTTACAAAACTACATACACACGGGGACTGGATGAAAAAAGCACTTGAGTGCTTATTCCATTATCTCGATATAAAAGAACAAATAAAATAAAATAAAGATAAAATAACAGCCGTGAGTCCTATAGGAAAAACCATTGGTTCCTGTGACTACACGACTTGTGCTAACATAACAGGGTACCTAGGGATTCCAGTGCAGTCAATTAACTTCCTAAGTGGAACCTGAACTCCCACACGCAAAATGCCTTCCTGATAATATTTGACCAATCCTGAACATCTGTGCCTCAGCACAAAAAACGTCGTCAATTATTGACTTGGTGGACAAGAATTGCTGTGGTGATGGTGACCAACAAAAAAAGGAAATGGTATGGGAAGGGAGCAGGGAAGCTGAGCTTGTCTTAAAATAGCCTGGCTTTCCTGTTGAAGGATGCGTTCAATGAAACGTGAAGCCAGTTGGTTGGGGAGTCTGTCTTTCTCTGGGAATATTTCTCTGGTGTGGGTTGATGCTCGACTCTTTTCGTTTTGTTGTTAGTTTGGTGGAAATGGAATTCTGTCTCTGAACACGATCTCTGATGATGGTGTTTTTTTTTTCTAGATTCCTCATTATATGCCTCTTGCCCTACTGCTATTCTTGCCCTGTGTGTGTGTGTGTGTGTGTGTGTGTGTGTGTGTGTGTGTGTGTGTGTGTGTGTGTGTGTGTGTGTGTGTGTGTGTGTGTGTGTGTGTGTGTGTGTGTGTTGTGTGGGATGTGTGTGTGTTTGTGTGAGTCAGTGAATGATATGCACCAAATTTAGTTAAGAATGCATGATTTTATCTCAAAATCATAAATCTTCTTCATCTTACTTTAAAAATGCTTTATCACTAGTCTGTTCTGACTTCATTTCCACATTTTAATATGAATATTTTGTCACCCCTTTTATGCATGTAAATATTAAAAGTCAGAATGTTGTCACACTAACGATGTGCAAAACCTTGCATATGTAAAGTTTCACTCTGAGCAACCATGGGACTAGCTGCACAACGAAAAAAGCATCCTTAAAAAATACAACCAGAATGTTAATCTGAGACTAAAACTTTTCCTTAAGAAAAAAAATAAACAATTTGCAAAAACAAAAGCGAGGATGTGAGCTATTCCATGAAGCAGCCACTGTAACTGAAGCATCTCAGGTTACACAGGCTGTTACCTGCACACTGCTCCCCCGGGGCATCCCCAATTGAAGGCTGACTGCAGAGTGCCCTGTGGCCACCATCACATGCTGATGACCTGTTTTAGTGCGCACTGCTACTTGGAAAAATCACGCCCTCTCCACTCTTCAGCTGATCTCTAATGATCAGCACACACAGCAGAAGTGGTCTTTTCACGGAGCTAAGCACAGGAAAAGGTGTGGAACATTAAGATAAATAGATAGTTGCGCCCGAGTTTTAGTTTGCTGTTAACCATTGTGTAATTATAGAGGAAGCATTAAAAGGTCTGCATGATTGCGCTGATATCTTAGAGTGCTTTTAATGGTAGATGAAATATGAGGCAATGCTGTCACTCCCTTCGTCTAGCAACCCCCCCACTCACACCTCACGGCACTGCAAACCAAAGGGGAAGGCAATGACCGATACGAGTGGTTCCAGTACCATCGCAGGAGCCACCAGAACGTTGCCATAAAAAAAAATTATTGTGATTATGGGAGCAAGCCTAAAAAGGACTGATGAGATTTCTTGCCAAGTGTTATTCTTCACAGTAGATCAAACTCAGACACATGCACCCACACATGTGCACAATCCCTACTTCCTTAGTCTTACCTTAGAACAACTCTTTGTGAAAGCAACAGACAACACAACAACTGAGGTTATCACAACGACAATCAACTGTAGCATACTAGCAGGCCAAAAGGGGACGGGATAGCCTGTGGTCAGAACTTGCGCTCGCAATTTGACGACCGAGTTCGATTCCGTTCGAGGGGATTTTTCCCTTGGAGTTAACATCAGTGCTTACTCCACTCTCCCCAAAACGTCTTTCGGATGAGACTGTAAACCGAAGCCCCGTAGTGCGAACGCACGCAGAGCATCTTGCACCACGTTAAATCCTGTTCCGCTTTTCGTAAGAAAATTGTGTGCCGGTGGGGACGGATGACAATATTTACAAAACTGCATAACACGGGGACTGGATGAAAGAAAACACATGAGTGCTTATTCCAGTTATCCTCGATATAAAATAATAAATGAAATAAATAAATAAATGAAGTGAAAAAGTAACTGTCAACTACAACAGACAAGCAGAACAATAGAAGACTTATTGAATAACAGAAAAACAGACATACAGATAGGCATACAGATAAGAGTCACACAGAAGACAGCACAGTAAGGTTTCGTGACTGCACTACATGTGCTAACGTAACACAGTACCCAGGGATTTCAGTCCTGTCCTTTACTTCCGGAGTAGAACCTTACTCCCTCACACACGAGACACTTTCCAATAATTATAGCCAATCCTTAAACCTTTGTGCGTCAAAAAAACAATGTTGTAAAGTATTGATTTTCTGCCCAGAGAACTGTGGACAAGTTAGCTGGGGTAATGATGATTGGTCAAGGAAGTGAGACCGAAAGGAAGCACTGAAGCCAAGCCTAGCTCAGAGGAGACTGGAAATATATTCAGTTTGGGGATAGGCTGTGTTCAAGTGAGTAGAGCTTTAGGGATTAGGTAGTGTGTCTGTTTTTTCTGTAGAAATTCTATACGTAGATTGGGCTGTGAGGTGTCAGAGACCTGAGCTTCTCCAGGGCCAGCGTATTGAAGGGGGCGCCCATCTCCTCTCCCTCGCTGATTTACTTTCCTGTCCCTAAAGAGGCAGGTACCATTTCGGTGGGTGAACTGGGTAACTGTACCGAGGCGATGCATTTATAGAAGCAAACAAAAGGCCTTAACGCCCTCTTTCTGAGTTGAGATTTTCAACAGTGGATGAAATTTTAGAGTTACTTGG
This sequence comes from Stramonita haemastoma, assembly GCA_030674155.1. NCBI lineage: Eukaryota > Metazoa > Mollusca > Gastropoda > Neogastropoda > Muricidae > Stramonita > Stramonita haemastoma. The sequence continues at coordinate 1,112,536 of CM060328.1, read as the reverse complement.
ACATATAATCAGAGCATACAGCTGTTTGAAAGCTACTCCATGTATGCCGTGTCATTTCGCTCTTAGGTTTACATCAACCATTACAAACTACTACACCCAGCAGCAGACGACACCGGACATGCAAGAGTGCAGCTGGCGGTAAAAAGTGCAGTCTTTCTTCTGAGACGGTGCAGACCGGAAGCTGGCCCCAGTAAGCCATCTCTGGCTGTTTCGTGATCAAGCCGAGTAAAAACTGTACCATTTTAGAATGCGGAAAGGGAAGGCGAATGAGGACGATGCAGGATCTGGTTTGGACAGGGCACAGCAGGAAAAGAGGCGTTGTGAGCGGGAGTGTGTGGCGCTGCCAGTCTGCATGCAGCAAAGCTATTGCAAGTTGCTGAAAAATCTGTGTGGTGCCTGACGTCTGCCGTGCAAAGTGCAAATGTTCGTTCCTCGTCAAGAAGGTTCTTGTTATGTGCTAGTCTACAGTCACACGCTTGGTGACATGTTTGTTTTGCCAACTATTAACTTTATGTCTTGTGTTTATGTCTTTAACACCATTCAACACATTGACTTTTCGTGGCTTCGTAAAAGTTCAAATGTCATGAGTTAATGTTTTGTATTTGTGTATTAAAGTCTATTTGACACAATGACTTTTCATGGCTTCGTAAAGAGTTCATATGTTAAGAGTTAGTGTTTTGTTTTTGTGTATTTCACACTATTTAACACACTTACTTTTCATGGCTTCGTAAAAAAAATCAAATGTCAAGACTTAATGTTTTGTTTTTGTGTATTGAACACTATTTGACACATTGACGTTTCAGGGCTTCCCAAAGAACGGAACTTTCAAACAGCCGTCATTGCCTTCTCTGCCGATGTACACATGAGGGGAAAGCCTTTTCCTGTTGAAGCCCCGTGCTCATTTTCATCAGTGGTCATCTTTATCCAGATATCTTTTTACCTACACCAATCCTTCACTATTTCAAAAACACACAAGAAATGGCCGGTTAGTTTTCAGGGAATAAAGTGCAAAACGAAATCTTTTGAATGGGTTGTTCCTTTTTATGTTTCTGAATAAATCTTTCAGAAGAATTTTGTCTGATGCTGCTTTGTTTTATGTCCCCCATGAGATATATAGAAAAGGGATAAGATCAGGGGGGGGGGGGGGGGTCCTTGTCTTTCTGCTTTCTATATAAGACTTTTGGTTGATCTCCGGGAGTTTTCTGCTATAAAATGAAATTTGTCTATAGTATCAATGGGCTGGGTGCTAGATTGCTTTTTCCTTGAATGTCGCGACCAGTGTTTAAAAATGCGTGGAGTGACGGTGGTGTGTAATGTTTTCCATATCTCTGGACGTTCTTACACACACACACACGCACGCACGCACGCACGCACGCACGCACGCACGCATACACACGCACGCACGCACGAACGCACACACACACATACACACACACGCACGCACACACACACACGCACACACACGCACACACACAAACACGCACGCACGCACACACACACACACACACACACACACACAACACACACACACACACACACACACACACACACACACACACACACACCCCTCCGACAAAACTAGTGATTTCATGTGTTGACAGAACTATTTTTTATCAAAAGGTCACAAATTATCAACCAATTTTAGAAATCGATTCTTGCACATGGAATATTTTTTTATATATAAAGTTTAGCCCCATTCAGTAATTGTGAAGTATGGCCTATTGAACTACTTACAGCAGCTTTGAACTACTTCCTTTTGCTCATTTGTGCCTTCTCGTTTCTCTATTGGCTGAGAGAGAGAGAGAGAGAGAGAGAGGAAGAGAGAGAGAGAGAGAGAGAGAGAGAGAGAGAGAGAGAGAGATCAGAATGAAATAAAATTTTCAGATGTTCCCCATTAAAGCATGTTTGCTAAGAAATTTTTAGTTTAGATTTTTAATATTTTTTGTGAGATGATTTAGGCTCTAATTTGATGAAGACGCTTAAAAATCCAGGAAAGCATATACATTCATTTCGTAATTATTTTAAAAACCTAAACATTAATTGCTGGCTGTGTTAGGTTTTTTTATTCACATAAATAAACCCCAGAGAAAAAGGAGAGAGGGACAGGAGACAGACAAAGACAGAAACAAGACAAAGAAATTGAGAGAGAGACAGACAAGACAGAAACAGAGGACGGAAGATTTACATCTAGTACTCTTATCTTCCGTTAGCTTAACACGTTCAACTCTAACAAGATGAGAGCAGGAAGACTTTCGAGTTCAAAGTTGTCCATGTTTTGGGGGCATCTTCAGCTAGGCGTAATTAGAATAAGGAAGGAAGGAAGGAGGCAGCGCTGCCTTTAACTTCTAGTGCCGCTACAGCTGTTTCAGATCACCCTGACATACATCACAATTAACACGACCAGGAAAACATGTCAACTTTTAACCAAAAGTTTAAAAGATAACTAAAATATTATTTTAGAAAACACGAAGATGAAGCGCTGGAGTTTTTTTCTCCCCTTGCTATGACTCCTCCTAAAAGAAAAGTCAAAAAGAAGAAATGGAAGAAAGAAGAAACTGTTGGAGAAAAATCTGCTCTTTAGTGATAAGGAAACGTGCAGATAACACAGGGTTCAAGGAAAACAGCCATGGGATTTATTTATGTAGGAACTGGGTAGGTCTCTTCTGTTATGGGGAGGATGGATAGAGGAAAGGTGGGAAGGGAGGAAAGTGCAGGATGTGCTAGTTTTTAGCCATAGGTAGATAGATAGATAGATAGAAAGATGAGAGATAGATAGATAGATAGATAGACAGAAGACAGAAGACAGAAGACAGATAGACAGACAGACAGACAGGCAGAAGATAGATAGATAGATAGATGATAGATAGATAGATAGATAGATAGATAGATAGATAGAAGATAGATAGAAGAAGACACGAGATAGACAGATAGACACAGTAGATAGATAGACAGATAGGCATATAGAGAGATAGAGAAGATAGAGATAGTATATAGAGATAGATAGAATAGACACGTAGATAGAAGATAGAAATAGATAGATAGAATAGATAGATAGAGGTAGATAGGTATTTAAAATAGATAGATAGATAGATAGATAGATAGATAGAATAGATAGATAGATAGATGAAGATAGATGATAGATAGAATAGATAGACAAGACAGATAGCAGAAGACGACGGACAGACAGACGGACAGGTAAACAGATAAAAATAAATCTTTCTAATAGGATGTCTTTTTTGTAAAATCAAAAGTTGAAAATTAATGAAGCCCTATTTTCTGCCAGAATGTGTCAAGTACATGGCCATGATTGGGAAAAAGCTTTTAACCAAATGCATGGATGCACTGTTGCCATGCCAGGACAAAGACAGAAGGGATGGCTGCAGGCACTATCTCCCCTGATAAAGCTTTCATTCCATTAACAGAGGGAAGAACGTGTTGACCTGAACAGTGCCCTCAACAACTGTAGAATAATGTCACATGAGACTATGTGCTTGCAATACATGGTCACTGAGCTATTCCTTTATTATCCGTATCAGTCCTTTCCGAAATGTTTGATGATGATCTTATAGCGATTATTATCATTTAAAGAGATCCAATAGCATCTTTTTTTTCAAAATTTTTATGTTCATTTTTCAATTACAAACAACAGAGGCAAACGTTTCTAATACGATAGCATCTTATCTTTCTGTGTTGGTTGACCATAACTGCTCATATCAGTGCATGTGTTCTGATGACAAAGTGCCTGACTCCATTAAATTTTGTCAATGTTCATCCCCAAGCCATCAATGCCAATGTGGCCTGAGGCTGATGTACTGGGAAATCATTGCTGGGCAAGTTCTGGAATCTCTGTCTGTCTGTCTGTCTGACTGTCTTTCTGTCTGTCTGACTGTCTGTCTGTCTCTGTCCATGTGTGTGTGTGTGTGTGTGTGTGTGTGTGTGTGTGTTAATACGGTGATGCTACCATAGCCAAAATAAGAAACCTACAGTGATCATTAGGATCTTTTCATAAGACATAAATCCTTTCCAAGATCATCTTGTATGGCACAGTCAAGGGAGGTACAAGAAAGGCAGAGAAAGAAATCGAGAGACAATTCTGAAAAGACCCGAAAGGGTTTTACCGAGATCAAGACATTGGCACACGATCGTCAAATTTATGTGTTGTTTTTTTTCGTAAGTGCAGCATCCCACGCCCACGTTGAACCAAAGGACTTATGTAATCATCTTAGATAAATACTGTTGATGAAATGATTTTTTTCTCCAGATATATGGCTTGATGAAAAAAAAGCAAATCAATGCTTATTCAATGGGCCCTCTGGAAATAAAAGTTTGAAGTTGACTTTGAGTGAAATATTGACATACATTTTGGAGGTAGGTGTGGATAAGTGTGCGCGCAATTGTGTGTACCTACGCATGAGCATAAAATGATGTGGGTATGACAGGAATTCTGAAATATTTTGTATGCATGTGTGTATGCGTATATGTACAAGGGTTTGTATGCATTTCGCTGTATGCGTGAGTGTGTTGTGAAAAACATTTAATCACAAAACAGCACAAGACGATACTATACAATAACAAATCTGTTTTAACCATAACATGAAACGACCAAGAACAGCAATACAATATTTGACAATACTCTATAACACAACAAAATACAATGCGATAGACCACAACACTACCCAACACAGCACAGCACAACACAATGCACTACACCATCACCCAACACAACACAACACAACACAACAAAATACACCCCAACCCTACACAACACAACCCCAAACGCCCCCCTCACCACAAAATGAACAGCCCCAGAATAGCCCCGATGGGTGATTCCATGTTGTGGTGGTCGTCCTCCGTGAAGCGCCCTTTGCGCGGCTTCATGACGATGGCGGCTATCAAAGCTGACACCCCTCCCACCACATGGACCGGCCCATCCCCCGCCACATCCACCACGCCCAGCTGCCTCAGCCAACCAGAATCGGCCCAGACCCAGTGGGCGGGAAAGCAGTAGATGAAGGTGTTGAAGAAAGAGAAGATGAGGTAGGAGGAGAAGCGAGCCCTCTCCGCTATAGCTCCTGAAATTAAAACACACACACACACACAAAATAATGATGAGGCATTTAGTGGTTCTAATTCAGTAGTCTGTCAATAATTCAATCAATATATTTGATTAATCAAACAGTCAACCTGTTAAAAAAAATTCAGTATTCCTTTCAAAAGCATAAGACAATCAGTTAATATGTTGATCATATATATCAGTGCATTAATTATGTAATACAATCAGTTGATATTTGGTCAATTTTTAGTCACTCTGGTAAGTAATCTGGAAGTAAGAATGCCAATCAGAGAATCAATTTTAATCATGTAATGAAATCAGTAGATATTTGATCAATTATTCGGTCAATCTAATAAGTGATCTGGCAGAATTTGAACCAGAAAGTAAATTTTCAGCCATGGATGATAAGTCGATATAAACAAGAAAATAAACATCTACAAGGATGCAAAAAGAAGACAAAAAACTTTGGATAGGCAGATGTGAAAGAGACGCCCTAGTTATCTTCCTTGTGGGCGGAGCAAGGGGGCAATGCCATGTGCTGTTACTAAAATTACACACAGGGTTAAACTGTGCGAGGCTTGTTTCTGAGGGTGGTAGTTCTGACATTTTTAAAAGCACACTGTGTCTTCATATTGATCACTTACACTGATACAGACTGTTGTCAGAAGCCATGTTCTCCTACTGTTTCCATGGTACAGTTATCTAGGCTTGAAGGTTGCAGCAGAGAGTGCAGCTAGTATATCTCCACTGTGTTAGAAATTAATAATACCTCGTGCAGGATTGCTACCTTATTCCTGTTGGGGGTGCTTAACCGATATTATGGTGGCACTCACCCATACTATTGTGACACTTACCCGACACTATTGTGACACTAACCCGACACTATGGTGACACTTTCCCGACACTATGGTGACACTTTCCCGACACTATGGTGACACTTTCCCGACACTATGGTGACACTTTCCCGACACTATGGTGACACTTTCCCGACACTATGGTGACACTTTCCCGACACTATGGTGACACTTTCCCGACACTATGGTGACACTTTCCCGACACTATGGTGACACTAACCCGACACTATGGTGACACTAACCCGACACTATGGTGACACTAACCCGACACTATGGTGACACTAACCCGACACTATGGTGACACTTTCCCGACACTATGGTGACACTTTCCCGACACTATTGTGACACTAACCCGACACTATGGTGACACTTTCCCGACACTATGGTGACACTATGGTGACACAGAATCAATTTGATGACCCAGGTTCGATTCCCGTTCGATGATATTTTTCTCCTGGGGTTAACATTAGTGCCGACTCCACTCTCTCCCAAAGTCCTTCGGATTAGACTGTAAACCGAGGACCCGTGTGTGAACGCACGCAGAACATCTTGCGCACACGTTAAATCTTGTTCCGCTTTTCGTAAGAGTAGGCCATCGTGTGCCGGTGGGAACAGATGACATTTACAATACTGCATACACACGGGGACTGGGTGTTAAAAAGCACAAGGTGCTTATCCCATTATCCTCGATATCAAAGAATAAAAGAAAAAATATATAATAAAAAACATACCCGACACTATGGTGGTGGCGGTGGTGGCGAAGGAAGCCTGGAAGACGAAGCGAGAGTACTCCTCCCCCATGGAGGCATCGTCTGCTGATGCACCACACACAAAACGTACGGCTATAGGGTCCATATGCACCACGGAGCTGAACATGCACCTAGTAGTTGACGTGTAAGTTATGTGATACACATTGCACACCTCCCCCCCCTCTCTCTCTCTCTGTCTGTCTGTCTGTCTGTCTGTCTGTCTCTCTCTCTCTCCCCCCCCCCTCCTCTCTCTCTCTCTCTCTCTCTCTCTCTCTCTCTCTCTCTCTCTCTCTCTCCTCTCTCTCTCTCTCTCCCTCTCTCTCTCTCTCTCTCTCTCCCCCCCCCTCTCTCTCTCTCTCTCTCTCTCCCTCTCTCTCTCTCTCTCTCTCTCTCTCTCTCTCCTCTCTCTCTCTCTCTCTTCTCTCTCTCTCTCTCTCTCTCTCCTCTCTACCTTCCCCTTCCCTCTCCCACAGTTTTTTCACATTTCTCTTCTTATTCATCTTTTCTTCCATTCACAAGACCTCAAACTTGAATCCTTGTCGATCACAGCGACATTAGTGGCTGAATTATCTCTTCTATAACTAGCAACATCCCCATAAGCAATACCCTTAATGGCACGAGAAAGACTTACAAGTTTCGTTCTACTAATCTGCTTGGGTTCATTTACTCGTAATGCAATTTGCTTAATGAATTTTTAGAATCTGATAAAATCAAAACAGTCGATATTTTGCTTTTATGCCAGTTTGTAAAGATCTACACTCCTTTATTTCATATTCTCCGAGCTGATTGAATCTTGTCACAGCTTGTCACAACAATACTCAATGTTTCATTCATCAATGACACAACTATATTCGTCGTGTGGGTTTTCTGTGTAGATCGTTAATATGTTTAACCGTCATTCCTTTATATCCACCTGTCGTTTTTAATACTTAGGCCATAAAAGACTGGACTAAAAGTATGTCTATGATATATTTTCTCTGGAGTGTCCAAGTGAAGGCACTTCCACCAGGACTGGGTAAACTATCGACCAAGTCAGTGAGCTGAGCTAAAAGCAGCAAGACAGTTAAGATTGTTTCCAGCTTCCTGATTTGGTTTTGGTTTTGGTTGTGTTTTACCCCTAAAAACCTGTTTTGTCATTTTTAAGCGCGCACGCGCACGCGCGCACACACACACATACACACGCATACATACACAGAGAGAGACAGAGACAGAGAGACAGGGATACAGGGAGTGAGAGACAGAAAGAGGGAGACAGACAGAGTCAAAGGGGTGTACAGAGAGACAGACAGACAGAGACAGACAGAGACAGACACACACACACATTGTCACAAAAATACTCAATGTTTCATTCGGGTAAGCAAGCAGATAGACAGACAGACAGGTAGGCAGACAGACAGACAGGCAGAGACTGGTACAGAGACTGAGAGAGACAGGCAGACAGAGAGACAGAGACAGCGACTGATACAAAGAGACAGATCTACACAGACAGTCAGACACACATAGAATGAATATTGGAAGAACTGATAGGCGGGGCTGAAAGGAAAACACACGTTATACAAACATTGATTTCTGAAAAAGGCAGACGAGAAAGGAGTCCAGGATGCCCTCACAGGAACACAACTCACTGGGATCCAGGAAGAACTTGCCCAGTCCGCAGAAGCCATTGGTGCCGTCCCCATCCCCAAAGCTGAAGCCGTATCCCAGCATCCAATAGGAAATCCCGCCAAAAATGACGTCAGCCACATTTTTCATCATGATGTTGACCTCATTTTTATGGCTGACACAACCGCTCTCCAACATGCCAAAGCCTGAAACAAGGTTAAAAAATCAGCTGAGTTTGCAAATTTTAATCCTTTCCCTCCTCCTCCTCCTCCTCCTCCTCCTCCTCCTCCACCTCCTCCTCCTCCTCTCTTCTTCTTTTTCTTCTTCTTCTTCTTCTTCTTCTTCTTCTTCTTCTTCTTCTTCTTCTTCTAACCTATCCCCGTAGTCTAGTAGAACGTTTGGGGCACCACTGAAGATTTTGCAACCAGCTTCCTCCACTTCCCAGGGGTTTGCAGCGTTCTTTAACGAATCGTTCCACTTAAAGTCAGTCGACTCTCTGATGTTGTCTTCCCATCGTTTTCTCTGTCTGCCTCTTCCTCTCCCTCCTTGTACTGTTCCCTGTAGGACAGTCTTGGCCAGTCCAGATGTTCGTGTGACGTGCCTGTACCACTCCAAATCGAGAAGGGTTTTTTGTTTTTGTTTTTTGTTTGTTTTTGTTTTTTACTACTGGTCAGGTCTTCAAATTTTGATAAGTATTTTCACAACCAGTGCAGGTGTCTGTATCTCTCGGGCCTGGTTGACGCCGGGATATATTATGACAGTAAGCGTAGAGCACAACCCTGTCAATTTTTTTTTTTTTAAAAAAAAAAAAAAAAAAAAAACAAAAACACCCCAAAACCCACAAACAAATAATCATCACACAACATTAAATCACAACAAAACACAACACAACATAAACAACAATAATCATATTCAAAATCAAATCATAACAATCATTACAAAACCAAACACAAACCAAATTAAACATACATAACATAAACATATTCAAAATAAATCAATCATAATAAATAAAAACAAAAATTTCATAATACACTTTATCACAAAAAAAAAATTACATCAAAAAACCATTCACATAAAACAAATCAATCATCATACAATCATCACACACATCACAAAATTATAAAAATTTATCATTTCACAAAATATCACAATTCAAAAATACACAACATAATCAAAAATCCACATCAAATATCATAAACAAATAAAATCAAAACACAATAAATCACATAAACATTCAACAACACAAACTTTCCATCAATAAAAAACCAACATAAAACAACAACAAACACACAAAACATATTAAAAAACAATCAATCACAAAAAAACCCAACAACAACAAACAATTTCATCAAAAACATTCAAAACCAACAACATAAACATCAAATCAAAAATCAACATATCACACAATCAAACCAAACAACAATCATCAAAAATATCACAATTAAACACACATCCCATACAAAACACCACAATCAACAAATAAGAAAACTCAACAACACAACAAATAATCATCAATAAACCAATATCCACACAAAACAACATTCCCCACAAACACACATCAAAAAAACATCAATTTAAACCCAAACCCATTTCAAACAACATTTACAAATCACACAACATCAAAAAATCTCAAACAAAATACAACAACAACAAAATACAATCAACAACATCATAATCAAACCATCAATCACAAATATCAACAATCATAAAAATACATCAATCACAAACATTCAAAACAAAATTCAATACATCAACATAAACACATCAAAACAATTATCAAAATACACATACACACAAACAAAATTAAAATCAATATATCAAATCACAACAACATACAACATCATCATCACACATCAATCAACATCCAAATAACAAAAATTAAACAATCAATAATCATAAACCAATCAAATCAACAACAAAACACACAACACATCACAAATCAACAACATTCATCAATCACAAATACCAACACATAAAATCATACAAATCACATTCAATCAAAACTTTCAAAACAACAACAAAATCATTTAACAATCAACAATACACAACATTTACAATACAATAAAATAAAATCAAAAAAACACACATACAAAAAATAATTATCAAATCAAATAAACAACCATAACATTCACATCACAATCAAATTAAAAACAATGCAAACACATAAATTCAAATTCACAAAAAAATTTTCACACAAAAATAACACCACACAACAACACAAACATCACAACAACAAAAATAAAATAAATAATCAAAAAAAATCACATACATCATAACACACAAAACAACAAAAATAAATCAAATTACATAAAATTTTTCCCCAAAAATACACAAATCACACAAATCATCAAATCAATCACATTCACACACAACAAATTAAAATACAAAACACACAAAAAACAACAAACACAACATCATACACATTAACAATAATCCAAATACAAACAAATCATCATACATCTAAACAATACAAACACATCACACATTACAACACAAACAAACACACATCCAAAACAAAAATCACAAAAATCAACAAAACACATCACACACACATCACAACATATTCAACATCAAATCAATCACATCAACAAAATCAACACACAAAATCACAAACATACATATTCATCACACACACACAAATCCAAATCACATACACCACACATCACAACATCACACAATACACACATATCACATCAAATCACACAACAACATACAACATCAAATTCACATTCAAAAATTACAAACAAATACACACAAATCACATAAAACACACAAAAAACAAAAACATAAAACACACAAAAACATTTAAAAAACAACAAAAACAAACACAAAACCAAAAAAATAAATAATCAAAACAAAACAACACACAAAACACAAATCAAAACACACATATCATACAAAAAAACACAAAATTCAAAAAAAACAAAAACCCCCCCCCAAATCAAAATCAAAAAAAAAAACAAACACAACAAAAAACAAAACATAACAAACAACAAAAAAAACCCCACATAAAAATCAAATTCAAACACAAAAAACATTAACACAAACAACACAAAAACAACCAAAAAACAAACCACAATCAAAATAACAAAAAAATCATAAAAAAAATAAAAACAAAAAAACAATTTCAAAATCAAACAAAAACACAAAAAAAAACCCCAACAAAAAAACAAAAACAACAAAAAAACAATAACAAAACAACAACACAAAAATAAAACAAATTTACAACACAACAAAATAAAAAAAACCCCCAAAAAAAAAACAAAAAACCAAAAATTCAAAACAACAAAAAAAACAAACAACAAAAACCAAAAAAACACAAAACACACAAAAAAAATCAAAAAAACACAAACAAACAACATCACAACAAACCCCAAAAAAACAAAAATCAAACAATAAAAACCAACAAAAAAACAACATTTTAAAACACATAATACAAAAAACAATAAAACACACAAACATCAAAAAACAAAAAACAAACCCCCAACAATCACAAACAAAATTTATCAAAAATCAAATCAAAACAAAAAACACACAAATATACACACAAACATCATAAACCACAAAACAACACAACAAACAAAAATCAACAAAACATCACACAAATAACAACATAACAACCATATTACACAATCAACATCACATTCAATCAAAACATCACATCACATCACATAATAAACAACACAACACAACAAATCACACACAAAAACACAAACACAACAACATCACAATAAAACATATACAAATACAACAAAAACATCAACAAATAAAAACACATCACACACACAAAACATATCATTCATTCACAAACATCAAAATATCATCATCAAACAACACATCAAACATCACAAATACATCATCAAACACAAACATTCAATCAACAACAATCAACATCAACAACACAACATCAAATCACAAATCACAAATATTCACAACATAACACACACAACAAACACATCCAAATATCATCAAAAACAACACATCACACACAACATCATTAAAACAACACACACAATCACAAACAAATCATCACAACAATCACATATCAATCAAACACACATTAAACAACACACATTATAAACACATAACCAACACAAAATAAATCAAAACACACAACATACACAAACACAAATAACAACATACACATCTCAAAATACATCAAACAAAAAATACACACAACATCAACATCATAAAATATAAAAAACAAACATCATCACATCACATCACATTTCAAATACCAAATTCATCATCACACAAAAAAACATAACACACACATTACAACACACAACACACAACATCAACAACAAACATTATCAATCACAAATAAAAACCCCCCCAATCACACAACCCCACCCCAAAAACCAATCAAAAACCAACACACATCATAAACACAAAATAATACACACAACATAATCATCAAACATCATACACATACATCAACATCACAAATCAAAACACAACATAATTCAACAACATACAAACTTTTCAATAAATACATACAAAAATATCATTCATAATCAAACAACACAATCAATCAACACACAATCAATCAACAAACACATAACACAAAATCAAAACACACATCATCAATAAAACACACAAAAAACATACAACAACAAATCAACATCAACAATCACAAAAATCACACAACATATCACAACAACAAAACACCACAATCAACATAACAATCAACAACATCAAACACATCATAATCAATCACATACAAAAAACAATCACAACACAAATAAAAAAATCACACATCAAACATCAAATAAACATATCAAATCATCAAAAAATCAAACACAACAACACATACACACATATATCAATACACAATCATAATACACATCACACACAACAATCAAACAACAAACACACACAAAATTTATCAACAAATATCACAAAAACAACAAAAATATCAAACAACAAAATTACAATCAAACACAACAACATCATCAAACACAAAATCAATAATCCAAACACACAACACACATACAATCACAATCAACACAACAAAAAACACAACATACAAACACACAAAACAAATCACCAACACAATAATCACACAATCACAAAATATTCAAAAAATCACATCACAAACACACATCACAAACAAAATAAAACACACAAACACAAAAACAAATCACACAACAAAAAATCAAAATCACAATCAAAAAAACACAACATCACAATCAATACATCACACAATAATAAACACACAACACACATCAAACAACAAATCATAAAACAAACAAACATACAACATCATAATCACACATACACACAACAAAATCAATCATCAATTCACCATCAATCACAATCAACACACAATACACACATACAAAACATATCAACATATCACACAATCAACACAAACATCAATCACACATTCTACAAACATACAAATACAAACATAATACAACACAAATATCACACAACACAATTATCAAATAACATCATCAAATCACAACAATAACAATCATAAATCATCAATACATCAATACAACATATCCAAAAAACATAAACACATCATTCACACAAAAACAATATTCATACAAACACACATAACAAAAAAATTCACAATCACATCTATCAACACAATTATCATCATCTCACATCACACATCAAAACACATCAACAAAACACAAACAATCAAAACAAAATCAATATACAAACATCAACATTCAAACATCAACAACATCAAATTCAACCAAATATCATAACACATTCACATCATACAACAAACAAACAAATCACATAACACAATCACATAACACAATATCAAACACAACATCAAAATACACAACACACAAAATTATCACAAAAAACAAATCATAAACATACAACATAACCAACACACACAAAACAAAATCAACATCAAAACACAAAACACATAACACATCAAATCATTCATAAACAAAAATCAAAAAACAAGACATCAATCACAATCAGCACATTATCAAATACATCAACACAAACAACACATCATCAACAATACATCAAACAATATCATATCAATAACACAAACAATTACAAAATCAAAAATATCAATCATAAATCAAATATCAAAAAAAAATAAATCATATACAACAATAAACAAAATCAACATCAAAACATAACACATACAACACAATCAATCATACACATTCACAATTACATCAAACAAACATCAACACACAATCAACAAACAACAAATCAAAATCAACACACAAAAACAAACATCATCAACATAATCATACAACACATCAACACAATCATACAACAATCAAACATCATCCACAACATAAACACAAACAAACAATCATCAATCAACACAATATCATCAACACAATCATACACACAATCATCACACAATATCAACAACAACAAATACATATCAAACACATAAAATCACAACAATAACAAACAAACACAATCACACACACAAAACAATCAACAAATCAATTCACATCATCATTCACATACAAATACAACAACATAAACATCATAACATCACAAAACACAATCAAAAACACCACCACAACAAAATCACAACATCAATCATCATCAACAACATCAATCACACAAAAAAACAACATACAAATCCAACATCACACATATCACACAACACATCAATATCATTAAATCAATCACAATCAAAACATCAAAAACATAACACATCAATCAACAACACAAATTCACATACACACACAAATCAAATTATACAACCATATCAAAATTCAACATAATCAAATCAAACATCATCAATCACACAATACAATAAATCAAAACATCAACATAATCACAAATCATACATTCATCAAATCACACAACAAATCATAAACAACATCAACAACAAAAAACATCAATACAAAACACACAAATACACACAAACATCAACAATAATACACAAAAAATCACAACAACATCAAAATCACACAACAATATCAAAACAATAATCAAATCCAAAACACAATCACAAATCACAAAACAAACACACACATCATCAAACATCAATCATCACAAACACAACAAATAATCATAATATCAACAAATAACATCAAAACACAACAAAACACACAAAATCACACAAAATACAAATCAACACACAAAACACAATCAATAAAACATATCACACAACAACACAGACAACAACAAACAACAAACATCAACACACACACAATCATCACATATCAACAACAATCAATATCAACCAACACAATCATCACAATATCATCACATAACAAATCAACAAACATCACAACAATACACATCACAAACACAACAAACATACAAACAAATCAATCACAACAAAACAACACAACAAATATCACAATCACAAAAAACATCAATACACTCACATTTCACACAAATCAAAAAAACATCACAATAACAATACAATCACAAAAACACAACATCAAAAACACAATCAAAACACAAACAAAAAAAACAAACACAAACATATCAACACACATAATAACAACAATCAACACAAAACAATTCATCATTCAAACAATAAACACAAAACACATCAAAAACAATTCATCAACAAATCAATCAATAAACAACTCAATAAAAACACAACAAAAATAAACACACAACAATACATTCACAAATCAAACAAAATTCAAAAAAAAAATCAACACAACACACATCCAAATCACAATAATAACACAACCAAAATCATCACAAACACCATCAATAAAAATATAACAATTAATCAAATCAAAAAATCACATCATCAAACAAAAATCAAACAAACAAACACACATAACATATTTCAAAAACACATACATCACAAAAAAACATTCACACATTCTTTAAACAAAAAACACATCACATCAAAAAAATTCATCAATCAAAAAATTTCACACAAAAAAAACATCAACAAACATACAAAATCACATAATATCAAATCAACAAAACATACAAATAATAAAAAATAAACAAAAACACAAATCACACAAAATTTTACACACCAATAAAAAATACACAAACATACATATACACATCCAACAATAACAAAACAACAACCCACAAAAATCCATCAACACAATAACTAATCAACATAATATATCAAACAATCAACAAAAAACAATCACACAAAAACATAACAAATAACAAAAACACAACAATCACAACAAAAAACATAAAAAACAACAAAACACAAATCAAACATATATAAAAACATATTCAATAATCCAATCCATATAACATACACACACACAACCCATTAAACAAAATCAAACAAAAACATCAATCACAAATCACACACAATTCAAACACAATAACAATTCAAAACAATCAAATACATCCACAACACAAACACATAAAACACAAAAAACACATCACATTCATAAAACAATCATAATCAAAAAATTAAACATCATCATAAACAAACCCACAACACATACATCAAAAAATTCCCATTCATAAAATCATCAACATATCACAAACACCATAAAATAATCAACAAAATCAATCATATCATCAAATTAACATATCACCACACAACAAAAAAAAAAATCAATATCATCAACAACAAAAAATTTTTCAATCATTTACAAAACAACACAACAACAAAACAAAATCACACACACACATAAACAAAATATAATCAAATCCCCAATAAATCATATCACACAAAACTTTAAAATCACACAAAAAACAATATTAACAACATAATTCAAAAATACAAAAAAAACACAATACACATAAAAAACACACATCACAACACAACAAATAAAACACAAATATATATCACACACAATCACAACACATAAAAATAACACATCACAATAATCAACAACAAAAAACATAACAAAAAATTCAAAACAAAAAATCACAAAACACAAATCAACTTTAAAACAAAAGCACACAAAAACAAATTCAATCAAAATCAACA
>CM060328.1:1078409-1090909 GCA_030674155.1 Stramonita haemastoma | reverse complement strand
CTGTCTCAGCCAACCAGAGTCGGCCCAGACCCAGTGGGCGGGAAAGCAGTAGATGAAGGTGTTGAAGAAAGAGAAGATGAGGTAGGAGGAGAAGCGAGCCCTCTCCGCTATAGCTCCTGAAATAAAACACACACAAAAAAATTGCTAAGACACCCAGTTGATCAGAATCAGCAGATCATCAGTTATCAAATCAAACAACATGACTGATCGTTGATCTGTGAGCTTGTTAAGTAATAATCTGACATCTTAAAATGCATAAGAGAATAGGTTGATCAGTTGATCACAATCAGTAGTTCGCTAATTATACAATAAATTTAATAGGTATAGGTTGATCAGTTATTCAGTCAATCTAATAAGTAATCTGGCAGTTAGTACTTCATTCAGAGAATAGACTTTCAGCCATGGATCGAAAAGTCGATTTAAACAAGAAAATAAAAATCCAGACAGATGCCAAAAGAAGAAGAAAAAACTTTGGGTAGGCATATGTGAAAGAGACACCCTAATTACCCCCCTTGTGAACGGAGCAAGGGCATAATGCCGTGTGTTGCTACTAAAATTACAAACACACATTGAACTGTGCCAGACTGTGTTTCTGTACATGGTAGCTCTGGCATTTTTAAAGCACACTTTGTCTTCATAGTGATATCTAAGAATGATATAGACTGTTTTCAGAAGCCATGTTCTCCTTATTGTTTCGTGGTCTATATCTAAGTTTTGGAGGTTGTAGTAGAAAGTGCAGCAGCTAATACATCTCTGCTGTTAGAAATGATACCACTTGCAGGATCGCTACTTTCTTCCTGTTCACTCACTCACTCACTCAGTCCCATGTCCCAAAGGACGTAGGGGGGACATGAGAGAAGACGCAACGGAGATCTTTTTCCATGCTTCACGATCCTGTGTGGCTAGTAGGAGGCGTTGCAGGGGTTGGGCAGTCCAGTCTTTGATGTTGTCAACCCATGATTTCTTTTGGCGGCCTCTTCTTCTTTTGCCCTCGACTGTTCCTTGCAAGATGGTTTTTGCTAGGGTGTTGTGTTCTTGTGGTGTGACCAAACCACATCAGCTTTCTCCTCTTTATGGTGGAGAGCAAAGGCTCTTGGGGGCCCACACGCTTTTTGATTTCCTCTTTCACATAGTTATTGGTCTTGTGTTCTTTGTATGATATTTTGAGGAGTCTTCTGTGGCACTTGTTCTCGAATGCTTGGATTCTTCTCTCTAACTCTGCTGTCAGAGTCCATGATTCACAGCCATATAGGAGGATAGATATTACGAGGGATTGTGTAGAGGTGGTATTTGGTGCAGAAGCTGATGTTGCTTCTGATGATCCTCTGGAGTCTGACTAGAGCAGATGTTGCTGTTGCAATGCGAGCTTTCACTTCATTGTTTGATGTGCCATCTTTTGTTAGAATGGAGCCTAAGTATTTGAATTGGCTCACCTCTTCCAATATTTCTCCATTCATCTTTATTTCCGTGCTGTCATTACTCGCGCTGTTGACCATGATCTTCGATTTCTCTGTACTGACCTCCATGCCGTATGCGCTCGCTCGGTCTGTTAGACTGTCTGTGAGGATTTGCAGTTCTTGTTTGCTGCTGCCCATGAGGTCAATGTCATCTGCAAATCTGAGGTTGCAAAGGGGTCTTCCACCAATGGAGATGGAAGTGTGGTGGTTTTGCAGTGTCTCTGTCATGATGTTTTCGAGGAAGAGGTTGAAGAGTACAGGTGAGAGAAGGCAGCCCTGGCGGACTCCAACCGTGGTCTTGAAGAACTCGCCCACGTGGTTGTTCATGAAAACTGCACTTCTTGCATTCTCGTACAGAGCCTTGATGACTTCAATTAGGCAGTTGTCAATGTTGAAGTGCCTGAGTACTTGCCAGAGGCCGTCATGCCATACCCTGTCAAAGGCCTTTTTGAAGTCTATAAAATTGTGGTACAAGTCTTTTTGGTGTTGGAGATGCTTCTCTATCAGAATTCTCAGGTTGAAAATTTGTTCCATTGTGCTGCGTTTTGGTCTAAAGCCCGCTTGTTCTTCTGCCAGGAGTTTTTCTGCTTGGTTTTTCAGTCTGTTGAGGACTACCTGCAGCATGATCTTGCTAGGATGGCTTATGAGACTGATGGTTCTGTAGTTCTGGCATTGCTTGAGGTTTCCTTTCTTTGGCAGGGGTATTACAAGAGACTGTGTCCATTCTTTTGGCCATTCTTTGGTGTCGTGGATCTTCTGACAAAGGTCTGTGAATCGCCTTGCTGTTTCATTCCCTCCATTTTTTATGAGTTCAGCTGGGATGTTATCGATTCCAGGGGACTTCCCCTTCTTCAATTGCTTAATAGCCGTGTCTACTTCACACCTTAGTATTGGTGGGTCTTTATCTTGGTGTTCAGGGGGTTTGTTGGAAACTATGTTGGTATCTGGGCGTAGTGGGTAGTTATACAATCCCTCACAGTATTCTGTCCAGCGCTGGAGGATGGCATTGTTTTCCGTTAAAAGATTTCCTTCTTTGTCTTCAATAACAGAGGCTTTAGGCTGTGTGGTTTTCGTTAGTGCTTTCAGAGTGTTGTAAGCTGTTTTGCTGTTTCCCTTGGCCATTCCATCTTCGATGTTGTTGCATTGTTCTTCTATCCACGCTTCTTTGGCTTCTCTCATCTTTTTCCTCACTTCTCTGTGGCTATCCATGTACTTGTTGTTGGCTTCTTGACTTGTGAACTTTTGCTTCTTAAGTTCTCTTCTTTTGTCGCAGAGGTCAAGAACCTCATTTGTCACCCAGGGTTGTTTCTTTGTTCTGCTTCTGCCTAATGTTTCTTCTGCTGCTGTCGTTAGCACTTCTTTGATGTTGTTGGCTAATGTGTTCACATCATTGTCAATGGCTGTGAGTGCGGCGAACTTTCCTCCAATGTTGGCTTGGAAGATCTCAACCACTGTTGGGTCTTTGAGTTTTTCCAGGTCGAATCTTATGCGTGGGCTTTTTGGCTGTTGTTTTGCTTTCAGTTTCAGCCTGATGGTGGTAAGTACAAGGTCGTGGTCACTGCCAATGTCAGCTCCTGGGAATGTTCTTGTATTTGCCTTGTTTATGCTGGATTTGAATCTTTGGGGTGACAGAATGTAGTCAATTTGATTATGAATCAGACCATTTGGTGAGTGCCAGGTTGATGTTCTAGATGGCTTGTGAGGGTGGAGTGTGTTAGCCAGAGTTAGTTTGTGCTTCTTTGCGAATTCCAGCAGCCGCTGTCCTCTGTCATTTGTTTCTCCCAGTCCAAAGCGTCCTGTGGTTCCTGCCCAGGTGTCATAGGCATCAGGTCCCACCTTAGCATTCCTGTTGGGGGTGTTTAAATACAACCAGTGGGTTTTCCGTCACCAAGATTTTGGAGTGGCAGTTATGAACCTCTCATTCACAAGACTAACACCCATATACTACTCGAGGTCTAATGGATGGGAGGTTGGACCCTTCCATCTCCACCTACCTTCAGACAATACTATACATCGATGGCACTTACCCGATACTATAGTGACACTTATCTAATACAATGGTGGCACATACCCGATACTATGGTGACACTTACCCGATATTTTTGTGACACTCGATACTATGGTGACACATACCCGACACTATGGTGACACATACCCGATACTATGGTGACACATACCCGACACTATGAGGACACATACCCGACACTATGGTGACACACACCCGACACTATGATGACACTATGGTGACACATACCCGACACTATGGTGACACATACCCGACACTATGGTGACACACACCCGACACTATGAGGACACTATGGTGACACATACCCGACACTATGGTGACACACACCCGACACTATGACGACACTATGGTGACACATACCCGACACTATGGTGACACACACCCGACACTATGACGACACTATGGTGACACATACCCGACACTATGACGACACTATGGTGACACATACCCGACACTGTGACGACACTATGGTGACCCATACCCGGCACTATGGTGACACATACCCGACACTATGGTGACACATACCCGACACTATGACGACACTATGGTGACACATACCCGACACTATGACGACACTATGGTGACACATACCCGACACTATGACGACACTATGGTGACCCATACCCGGCACTATGGTGACACATACCCGACACTATTGTGACAAATACCCGACACTATGACGACACTATGGTGACACCTACCCGACACTATGGTGGTGGCGGTGGTGGCGAAGGAAGCCTGGAAGACGAAGCGAGAGTACTCCTCCCCCATGGAGGCATCGTCTGCTGATTCACACACACACAACGTACGGCTATAGGGGCCATATGCACCACAGGGCTAAAGAAACACGCTAATGGTTGATACATACTTTCTGTGATGCACATTGCACACCTTCCTCCCCCCTCTCTGTCTGTCTGTCTGTCTGTCTGTCTGTCTGTCTGTCTGTCTGTCTGTCTGTCTGTCTGTCTGTCTGTCTGTCTGTCTGTCTGTCTGTCTGTCTGTCTGTCTGTCTGTCTGTCTCTCTCTCTCTCTCTCTCTCTCCTCTCTCTCTCTCTCTCTCTCTCTCTCTCGCTTGGGAACAGATGACATATACAAAACTGCATATACACGGGTGCTGGATGTAAAAAAGCACAAGAGTGCTTATTCCATTATCCTCGATATAAAAGAAAAAAGAATCTCTCTCTCTCTCTCTCCTCTCTCTCTTCTCCTCTCTCTCTCTCTCCTCTCTCTCTCTCTCTCTCTCCTCCCTACCTTCCCCTTCCCTCTCCCACGGTTTTTCATATTTCTCTTCTTATTCATCTTTTTTTCCATTCATAAGTTCCTCTTTTCGTCTACTGAAATCAGACCTCGAACTTGAATCCTTGTCGATCGCAGGGACTTTAGTAGCTGAATTATTTTTCATCTATAACTAGCAGCATCCCAGTTAAGCAATACCCTTAATGACACGAGAAAGACTCACAAGTTTCGTTCTACTAATCTGCTTGGGTTCATTTTCTCATCATGCAATTTGCTTAATGAATTCTTAGATTCTGATTAAACCAAAACAGTCGATATTTTGCTTTTATGCCAGTTTGTAAAGTTCTACAGTCCTTTATTTCATATTCTCAGAGCTGATTGAATCTTGTCACAGCTTGTCACAACAATACTCAATGTTTCATTCATCAATGTCACAACTATATTTGTCGAGTGGGTTTTCTGTGTAGCTTGTTATTATGTTTAACTGTCATTCGTTTATATCCGCCTGTCGTTTTTAATACTTAGGCCATAAAAGACAGGATCAGAAGTATGTCTGTGATATTCTTTTTCTGGAGTGTCCAAGTGAAGGCACTTCCACCAGGACCGGGTAAACTATCGACCAAGTCAGAGAGCTAAAAGCAGCGAGACCGTTAAGACTGTTTTCAGCTTCCTGATTTGGTTTTAGTTTTGATTGTGTTTGGCCCCTAAAAATTTGTTTCATTATTTCTCAGCGCGCGCACACACGCGCACACACACGCGCGCGCACACACACACACACACACACACACACACACACACACACACTCACACACACACACACACACTCACACAGAGAGAGAGAGAGAGGAGAAGAGAGAGAGAGAGAGAGGAAGAGAGAGGGAGAGAGAAGAGAGAGAGAGAGAGAGAGAGAGAGATACATAGTCAGACAGACAGACAAGCAGACAGAAAGACATGCAAGCAGACAGACAGGCAGAGACTCGTATAGAGACTGAGAGAGACAGGAAGAGAGAAAGAAACAGCAACAGATACGAAGAGACAGATCTATACAGACAGACAGACATGGAATGAGTATTGGAAGTACTGGTACGAAGGTCTGTAGGGAAAACGCACGTTATACAAACATTGATTTCTGAAAAAGGCAGACGAGAAAGGAGTCGAGGATGCCCTCACAGGAACACAACTCACTGGGATCCAGGAAGAACTTGCCCAGTCCACAGAAGCCATTGGTGCCGTCCCCATCACCAAAGCTGAAGCCGTATCCCAGCATCCAATAGGAAATCCCGCCGAAAATGACGTCAGCCACATTTTTCATCATGATGTTGACCTCATTTTTATGGCTGACGCAACCGCTCTCCAACATGCCAAACCCTGAAACAAGGTTGGAGAATCAGCTGAGTTGTAATTTTTAATTTCTCCCCCCTCTTCCTCTTTACCTCTCACGTAGTCTTGTAGACCGTTGGGGGCACCACTGAAGAGTTTGCAACCAGCTTCCTCCATTCCTGGAGGTTTGCAGCCTTCTTTTAGCAAATCGTTCCACTTAAGGCCAGACACGGGTCGGATTTTGTGAAAAATCATGATTTTTCATGATATGGGTTTTTTGTGGAAATGGAACCCTAAATATAAATACTTACATGTCTCATAATTTTTTTTTCGAAAAAAAAGCGACATAAATCATGATAATTTGACAATAAAGATGACAACCCAACCTCACAATCAAACACATTTTGTGAGTTTTGTCCGAAAATGCCATTGTTTGTATGTTAGCAACTGCCCCAGAGCAGACGCCAAGTCCCATGTTACGCATACCGACGGAAAGCTCCGACTTTCAGCTTTACGAAAACGGCCTTGTCATTTGTCGTGGAAGATAATCCTTTTACGGAAAATACGTATATCATCTATCAAGATTCCCCAGTGGGAATGCTGGGGGCATGTCAGTATGAATAGTATCCCCACCATCTGAAAATTATGTGCTGGAAATTCCCTCTTTTCTATCACTCTCTATTTCTACCTTGTTCCTTTTCTTCTTGTCACCTCCTTCTTGTCTATTTTCTGCCTTAGTGGTCCATCCTCCTGCCTTTTCCCCGCCAAACACTTAAAAAGATAACAATTCTCTCTTATGCCGAAGTCGTATGCGCTGGGCCTGACTTGTCAGGCGCTTAACGGCAGCGTGACGCATTTTCGCTCATATAACAGGCAACAATAATTGATGTCTGAGCGTTCCACAAAGAAGATTTTATCTAGATATGCCATTACCATTAGGGGCGAGATAGCTCAGTGGTCAGAGCACTTGCTTTCCTCCAGTCAAGTTAAGCAGCGTCAAGCGTGGTTCCCAGTTGGATGGGTGACCGTTTGCGCACCTTGGCTTCAGTACAGTCCCCCCCCCAGTTCACCCAGCTGTCAATGTGTACCTGCCCTCTTTAGGGTCAGGGAAGGTAAAGCAGTAAGGGAGAAGAGATGGGCGCCACTCTCAAGATGCTGGCCCCTAGAGAAGCTGAAGTCTCTGATACCTCGCTTCCCTACGACCGCCTAGGTTATGGGACACCTTTGCCTTTACATTACCTTTTATACCATTAATAGCGTTGATAAAGACATAAACATGATATCTAAGGACAACCACCACAAGGCAACAGCAAGTCAAACACAGTCCAAAGCAGACTCCACTCTCCCTGAAAGTCCTTCGGATGAGACTATAAACCAAGGCCCCGTGTCTACACGCACGCAGAACATCTTGCGCACACGTTAAATCCTGTTCCGCTTTTTGAAAGAGTAGACCATTGTATGCCGGTGGGAATAGATGATAAAATTGACGAAACTGCATATACATAGAGAGTGGATGTAAAAACAAAAAAC
Source organism: Stramonita haemastoma (assembly GCA_030674155.1). Taxonomy (NCBI): domain Eukaryota; kingdom Metazoa; phylum Mollusca; class Gastropoda; order Neogastropoda; family Muricidae; genus Stramonita; species Stramonita haemastoma. The sequence goes on along the minus strand of CM060328.1, from coordinate 1,083,340 downwards.
ACATGAGTGCTTATTCTATTATCCTCATATAAATGAATCGGTGGACTAGAGGTAACGCGCCTGTCTATAAAGTGAAAAGTCCGGGTCGGAGTTTGCGGTGGTTCGAATCCCGTCTGGGCCCAAAACAGCAGTAGTAGTAGTATCATATCTAAGGACCACCACCACAACAAAGCAACAACAACAACAACAAGGCAAACCACCACAGCCCAAATCGACGCAACAGCAGTGTTCTCTCTCTCTCTCTCTCTCTCTCTCTCTCTCTCTCTCTCTCTCTCTCTCTCTCTCTCTCTCTCTCTCTCTCTCTCTCTCTCTTCTCTCTCTCTCTCTCTCTCTCTCTTTTCTCTCTCTCTCTCTCTCTCTCTCTCTCTCTCTCTCTCTCTCTCTCCTCTCTCTCTCTCTCTCTCTCTGTGTCTCTCTGACCTGACTGCATGGTGAAGATGATGAAGGAGGAGGTCAGGATCCAGGTGGCATCATCCCAGTCTTTGGCGGAACGGGCATTGGCCTCCTCTGCCGCACTCAGCCCGCTGCCGCTGCTGCTGCTGCTGCTGTACAGCGACGCTCCGTCAGAACTCGTGCTACTGCTGCTGCTGGTGATGGGGGTGGTGGTGTTGAGGGGGGAGGTGGTGGGCCAAGACCATGTCCAGTTGCCCACTCCCCCAGCTTCTGCTTTGATCGTTGTGGTGTTGAGCATGGTGGTGTTGGTGGTGGGGTGTTCTGAGGGTGTCATTGCTGGTGGTGGTGGTGTGTGGTGGTGGTGTTGGTGTTGTTGGTGGTATTGCTGCTGTTGCTTCTGTTGCTTCTTCTTCTTCTTCTTCTTCTTCTTCTTCTTCTTCTTCTTCTTCTTCTTCTTCTTCTTCTTCTTCTTCTTCTCCTTCTTCTTCTTCTTCTTTTGCTGTTACTGCTGCAGTCAGTATTGATGTTTTTTTCTCTAGACGACGTTAAGAAGACAGCTACCACTTTCTTCACAACTCTTTTAAAATCTGAATTATATAGAAATGATTATTCGTGTGGAGTGTCAAAAAGCATTCACTTCAGTCATACTGTCCAGTACAAGAATTCGCCCATCGAAAGCTCTGTTGGTACTGTCTGAACATGGCTCCAGGAATACTTTGTGACGCTTCATTTTTTAGACCACTACACTAACATCGAATCCAAGGTGGGCATAGAGGTACATTCATCCAAACACATGAAGGATGGAGGAAGGGTTGTGGCAGGTGTCAGTCTTACACCTCTAGTGCTGGTGCTGCTTTTTAGAGAAGGTTACAATTTTCAAGCACCATGTTGGTCAGGGTGATTCCTTTGAATGTGTGTTTGCTGGGCTGCGTGTTAGTTGATGGCTACTGCGGACATCTGTGGTCAGGTTGTAGAGATGTGCAGGGGAGACATCAGGCAGTTTGCCAACACTGAACAGCCGTGTTTCTGAAACAACGAAATGTTGTGCACTTTACAACAGAAGGCAAAATATATGAATGAAACCAACAACAACAAATATGAACATTTTGACAATGGTAAAAGATCTCTGAAAAACAGACTGCATTAAATAAATAAGGGTACCAGAAAAACAAGGGGGCACACTCCTAGAATTTGCATGTGAGGAAGACAGCGATGAATTCAATGAAACACTAACCATACTTTGCATTGACCTACCTGTCCACAGACACAGTCAAAAAACACCGGATTTCTGATTTTAAAAAAACGGCTAAATGCTGGCCACAACACTACCAAACAAGAACCAACCAAACAAAGAAAACCACATTCCAAAACCAGTCAGACAAGCGAACAAATTAACAAACAAACACATCATCCTCAAAAGGAATGCACGTTTAGACTTTTTGTGTAATGAAAATAACTGGGATTCAAAGGTCCATATGTTATAAGCTTACACGAGAAAAGAACATACAAAAAGCAAGATTATACTGTCATGATTTCAATTTATTCCCAGGTACAAAATGCCCATAAAAAGAAGATGAAGCACCGGAACCTAACAAGCCTGTCATCGTCTGATTCTCTGTTTCCAACACTTTCTGATATTATCTAATTTTTCGTTGTCAAACTTTCTGAGAGACAAAAGTTGAGAATGATTGCAGGACTCTATTTCGTAAGAGATGAGAGTTCTGTTCTAACAAAAGTAACTGAAGCTACCCACTGAGCACACACAATTCTGTACTTGTTTATCGGAGCAAAAAGGATATAAACCCAACACAACCAAAATAAATCTTAAATCACAATTCTTACAGAATCCAAACAAAATGTTTAACCAGACAAATAAAACAGCTTTAAACTGGCAAGATTCTAATTCTCATCTGTTCTCGTCAGGCAAAATAAAACTCCATTTTTGACAAAAACAATAACGCACTAGGCCAATCTTTCAAACATTCAGCTTCTGTTTCATAACACACAGAAATGCTGTCATAATTCCGGGAACAGGCCTGGATTCAGTCCTGCAAAACTGTCTTCTGACTGGTATTCAGAGATTGCGAAATAAAGCTGTTTTGTCTCAGGACCGGTCTTTGCTTTTAAAAGATCTCGGCATACTGACTTAGTTTTTATCTTATTTCGCCAATCATCACAGGCATTAGAAAAACAACCTCTCTTATGCTAAATTTAATCTGCAGGAATCTGAACCTTGGTCATCGTCTAGTGGTCTCTTTACTTCTGTCGATGGCAGCCCCTTTGAACTTTGCTCCAAAGCCTTTCAAGCAATCACAGATATAAAAGGGCAAGAATTCCCAGAATTATGCCGTTTTAGTCAATGTAAGTAAGCACACATATTCGATTTTGCCACAAACTCACTTTCGCTTCATAAATTTCTTTCTACCCCTAGTTGCTCCCAGCAAAGAAAACCTCCAATAAAGCGCCACAAAATGGCCAGCAATCACCATGTTCCACCCCCCTTCGATAACTAGCAGGCTGTTAGTTTTATTACACCAGAAGCAATGTGAATAATCATGAGCCGTAAATAATGATCCTCCACTCCGAACCCGCTTTCTTGTCCTTCCCACAATAATGTCGATGTGAGGGCTTGGCTGAAAAATGATAAAAAAAATTCTTACAATCACACAGCATGTAAAAACCAGGAAAACAGGTCGATGTTGTCTCTAATATCACGGAGAGTAAACAGACGTACATTGAAGAATAAAGGTCGATGTTGACCATTAACTAAATGAAGTTAAACGGCAATTTTTTTCGTTCCAAATCTTTCTCTAGTTAGTTGTGTTTTGCTTGTTAACTTTTTTGGTGCGGGTGTTTTTCACTTTTTTTTCATTTGGAGTAGAGAGGAGGGGTCAGATTTTTTTTTTACTGTTACTATGACATTTGGGCTTGAAAGGTAACCTGTGGCAAGGACATTCCACGTCAGAAGTCAGAGGAGTGCAACACAGGAAACAAAATGGCCGGACAGGCAGGAGGGAGCGGATGGAGTATGGCGGCCTTCTGATCATTCCTCGCTGCAGTCAGGAGACAGTAGAGAAGCGTGGCAGTGGAGCAGGGGGCATGAAGGAGTTAACGAGGAACACCCACACCACACTGTCATAGTCTGCTTACCTGACACAGTGAGATTGATCAGTCAGACAGACAGACAGAGAGACAGACAGAGGGTGGATCGGTGGTCTAGAGGTAACGCGCCTGTCTAGAAAGCGAAAAGTCCGGGTCGGAGTGTGCGGGGTTCGAATCCCGTTTGGGCCCAAAACTTTTCCCCCATCCATTGGTTCATGAGTCTGGGCGCTAGTCTTTCGGATGAGACGATAAACAGAGGTCCCATGTGTTACGCATCATTATTTAGCGCACGTAAAAGAACCCACGGCAACAAGGGGGTGTCCCTGGCAAAATTCTGTAGGAAAAAGCCACTCTGATAGGAAACATACAATTGCAGACAGGTAAAAGGGAAAAAATGGGTGGCGCTGCACTTGTGGCGACGCGCTCTCCCCAGAAAGAGCAGTCCGGATTTCACGCAGAGAAATCTGGTGTGACATAAAGTGGTATAAATAATAAATAACAAAAGACAGACAGACAGACAGACAGACAAAGACAGACAGAGAGTGGGCAGACAGACAGAGACAGACAGGCAGTCAGAAGCAGAGAAAAGAGGACAGAGAAAGATTAGACTAGAGACAGACAGACAAGCACTAAAAGAGAAGTACAAAGACGGACAGACACAGAGACAGCAGAACGAATGAGAGAGAGAGGGGGGGGGAATGGGAATGTGGGATGGAGATTCAGACACACACACACACACACAGATATAGATATGATATACATTATAATAATATAATATATAATTATATATATAATCTTGTTTATATGGGAGGACGGTACGGACAGCCTGGTGGTTAGAGTGATGCACATTGCGCTCGTGATCTGCTGACCCGGGTTCAAATCTCATTAAGAGGATTTTTCCTCTGGAGTTAACATCAGTACTGACCCCACTTCCCCCCCCCCCCCCCCCCACCCCCCACCCCCTTTTGCACAAAGTCCTTTCGGATGAGACTTTAAACCGAGGTCCTGTGTGCGATCCACGCAAAACATCTTGTAGGGGACGGATAGCCTAGTGGTCAGAACAATGTGCTCGCAATTTGACGACCCGGGTTCGATTCCGTTCGATGGGATTTTTCCCCTGGAGTTAGCATCAGTGCTGACTCCACTCTCCCCAAAAGTCCTTCAGATGAGAGTATGAACCAAGGCTCCGTGTGCGAAAGCATGCAGAACATCTTGCGCACACGTTAAATCCTGTTCCGCTTTTCGTAAAAGTAGGCCATTGCGTGCTGGTGGGAACGGATGACAAGATTTAAAAAACTCCATACACACGGGGACTGGATGTAAAAAAGCACAAGAGTGCTTATTCCATCATCCTCTATATAAAAAAGAAATAAAAAGAATAACATTCTTGCACACACGTAAAAACCCGTTCCGCTTTTCGGAAGAGTAGGCCATTG
>CM060328.1:1065909-1070909 GCA_030674155.1 Stramonita haemastoma | reverse complement strand
ATTCATTGCAGTGACAGGTCAGGTCACTAATTAGATCTCAGGAGAAAGGCCCTCTCCTTAATGAAGCTATTTCCATCGCTCTCCTTGTTCCAAGGTAGCATGGCAAATTCTGCCAAATCCTCAGGGTATCATTATGATCGAGGTTTTTTTTGTTCTTATCTATCTATCTATCTATCTATCTATCTATCTATCTATCTATCTATCTATCTATCTATCTATCTATCTATCTATCTATCTATCTATCTGTCTATCTATCTATCTATCTGTCTATCTATCTATCTATCTATCTATCTATCTATTTGCCTATCTATCTGTCTATCTATCTATCTATCTATCTATCTATCTATCTATCTATCTATCTATCTATCTATCTATCTATCTGTCTGTCTGTCTGTCTGTCTATCTATCTATCTATCTATCTATCTATCTATCTATCTATGTATCTATCTATCTATCTATCTATCTATCTATCTATCTATCTATCTATCTATCTATCTATTTGCCTATCTATCTGTCTGTCTATCTATCTATCTATCTATCTATCTATCTATCTATCTATCTATCTATCTATCTATCTGTCTACCTCTCTCTATCTATGTATCTGCCTATCTATCTATCTATCTATCTATCTATCTATCTATCTATCTATCTATCTATCTATCTATCTATCTATCTATCTATCTATCTATCAATCTGTCTACCTCTCTCTATCTATGTATCTGCCTATCTATCTATCTATCTATCTATCTATCTATCTATCTATCTATCTATCTATCTATCTATCTGTATATCTATCTATCTATCTATCTATCTATCTATATCTATATCTATATATCTATATATATATAATCTATCTATCTAATCTATCTATCTGTCCGTCTTTCTGTCTGTCTATCTATCTATCTATCTATCTATCTATCCAACAGTCTGGTGACCGTGGGGGCACCTCTGAAGACTTGACAACCAGTTCCCTCCATTCCTCTCTCTGTTCTGCCTTTCTCAAAGTTTTGTTGAGTTCTAGGCCTGTCCATTGCTGATGTTGTCCTCCCATCTCTTCCTTGGTCTGCCTCCGTGATGTCTAATATAAAGAATTATTGATCTTGAAAAGGGTTCAGCTGTCAGTCTTAACTGTTTCCTGATGGACGTGGAATAGATATAATTATTCTTTTTGCTCCAATTTTGGAACCATAGGCTTTTCTAGCCGAAGTCAGACGCGCGGGGCCTGACTAGCCAGTTGCCTAATGGCAGTGCAGTGTATGCTTTGCTCATAGTTATGTCAGACAGTAAAAGTTGTTCTCTGAGCGTTTGACGAAGAAGAAGAAATGAAAGGGAAGAGACAAACACACATTTTCCTACCTTAGCACCATCCACTCATTTCAAGTGAGAGAGAGAGAGAGAGAGAGAGAGAGAGAGAGAGAGAGAGAGAGAGAGAGAGAGAGAGAGAGAGAGAGAGAGAGAAGAGAGAGAGAGAGAGAGAGATCTGATTTGATTTGATTTGATTTGATTTGATTTGATTTATTCTTTTATATCGAGGATAATGGAATAAGCACCTTGTGCTTTTACTCATCCAGTCCCCGTGTGTATGCATTTTTAGATAGATAGATTGATAGATAGATAGATAGATAGATAGACAGACAGACAGACAGACAGACAGACAGACAGACAGACAGACAATCAAGAAGACAAACTGACAGACAGAGACAGAAACACTGAGAGAGAGAGACAGAGAGAGAGAGAGAGACAGAGAGAGAGAGAGAAGAGAGAGAGAGAGAGAGGGGGGGGGGGGGAGTAGCACAGCCGCCAAGGATTAAATTCTGACATGAAGAGTGACAGCAATTTTGATACTTAAAATCCTCCATACAAACCCCCTCACTCCCCATACCCAACCCCCATACCCTCCATCCCACCCCTCTCTCTAACCCCCTACCTTTCCTCCCCCCCTACCTTTCCTTCCACCTACCTATCCCCCTTCCTCCACCTACCTCTCCCCCTCCCACCCACCTATCCCCCCTACCTCTCCTCCCACCCACCTTTCTCCTCCCCATCCCACCCACCTATCCCCCTACCTCTCCCACCCCCTCCTTCCACCCACCTCCTACCCCCCCCCCCCCTCCTATCCCCCCCCCCTCCTCTCCTCCCCCTCCCACCCACCTTTCTCCTCCCCATCCCACCCACCTATCCCCCTACCTCTCCACCCCCTCCTTCCACCCACCTCCTACCCCCCCCTCCTCCTATCCCCCCCTCCTCCCCATCCCACCCACCTATCCCCCTACCTCTCCTCCCCCTCCTCCCACCCACCACCTATCCCCCCCCCTCCTCCCCATCCCACCCACCTATCCCCCTACCTCTCCTCCCCCTCCTCCCACCCACCTATCCCCTACCCCCCCTCCTCCCACCCACCTATCCCCCTACCTCTCCTCCCCCCTCCCTCTCCTCCTCCTCCCCACCTATCCCCCCACCTCTCCTCCCCTTCCCCCCCTACCTCTCCTCCCTTCCTCTCCTCCCCCCCCCTCTCTCTCCTCCCTACCTCTCCTCCCCCCTACCTCTCCTATCCCCCTCCCCCCCACTGATCTCCCTCTCCTCCCATATCCTCCCCCTCCCCCCCTCCCCCACCTACCTATCCCTCTCTCCCTCCTTGGTCCTCCCCCCTCCTCCTCCCTACCCCCCTCCTCAAAAAAAAACCAAAAAAAAAACACACAAACACGGGAAGATAGACAACACATCCCTCCAAAGCTCGGAGGATTACAAGTTAGCGGGCGATCCCCGTAGAGATCTGCCATTCCTAATTCAAAGCTTAAGTTGTTGCCTTCATAGTTTGGCAACATATTATTACACTAACAATTCCACACTTGACAGGTTCTTTTCCCATGTCTGATCAGAAATTGAAAAAAAACTTAATCTTAAACATTTTTTGTAACCATGTACTTGTTTCAAATAAGTAAACAGCACAGTCTACAATTTTATATATAAAAAAATTTGCTGCTTCATTTACATTAGATACAGATTTTCCCTGGACTTCTGAGTAACTTCAAACAATAAAAGGAACATAACTGTTATTACAGCCTTTGAAGGGGGGTAATATTGCCTTAAAATATATTAACGTTTTATCAGCATATAGAATGTGTCAGAAATTCTAAATACATGCAGCATAAATTAACACAGGTAAAACACTTTGCAGTTTGGAGACAGTTGCCATTTGCAAATTTGTTATCTGGGGGCAGTGCAGGGACAGATAAGAAATGAAACAGGAGGGGAATTTTTTATGTTTGAAATAAATATATCTTGAGACTGGATTGAAAACTGTCATAAGTAAGCTTTTAGCAAAGTAAGAGAGGGGGATAATTCCAGACAGATGGACCAGACATAAAAAAAGAGAAATAAACAGACATGCACACACACAAACACATACACACAAACACACACACACACACACACGCACGCACACACACACACACACACACACACACACACCACACAGCACGCACCACACACACACACACACACACACACACACACACACACACACACACACACACACACACACACACACACACACACACACACACACAACACACACACACACACACACGATTCAAGATTTAATTCCTTTCACCCCTTTTGGTGCATGGAAGACAACAAACGAATTCAACAATACTAAAAGGAACTGAAAAGCAACAATTCATTGCAAAATGATAAACAAACAATGTTAGAGACATTTTAAAGTATATCAATTTCTGTAAAAGACACACTCTACACTTGTGAAAGACAACAAAATGAAATTTCAAGAAAAACCTTCAAATGTTAGGAGCTTTGAGGAAGCAGGAGAACTTTTCAAGATTTACATTTCCACAGACTGCAAAAATCATAACTGGGCATGGGTTGAAAAAAATACTGAGGAATAAAATCTTGTTGTAAATGTTTAAAGTAGGAAACATTCCATGATAAGAATAATTTTTTCCCCTAAAACAGACATATTGCATTTTGAACATACTCTTTTTTCCCATGGAATGTTATGGAAACATCCAATCTCAATAGAAAGCTTGTGACAACTGCAACTTGATTTCATAAGACTATAAACATACACATCTTGCAGACAAGTTATATATATATTTTTCCATACTAAAATTGGTTTTATAGTTTTTGTACTAAAGGCATCTACTAATTATCCCACAGCTCAGCTCTCCATTCATTAACAAACTTTTCTATTAAGAAGGTTTTGATAATTGCATGAACTGGTAGAATTGATAGTTCAACAAAACTGTCTCTCCCACAAAGTCAAATCTGCTGTGCACTAAAATGTTGTGTATCTTATTTAGTCATGCTGATTGAATCAGAGATTTTCATGTAAATCTTTCATCCTCTGGTAAACATTTGAGGATAGCTTTCCAGGATGAAAAGTCAAGGGCTACATCCAGAAACAAACCATTGAAACAGAAATAGACAAGGAGTATCTGCCCCCTTCTCCATATACTAACGAATTTGACATTGTACGCTTTAAACAAAAAACATATTTTAAAAAAATTAACTGGGACTTTTTAATTATTACTTCATTTTCATACCCAATTCAACAACAAAACAGATAAAACAATTTTAATGAACAAATCAAGTGTCACATGTATAAGTAGTTCTTTTTGCCATGCAGTCCTTATCAGACTAAACATGACTTTAGTAGCTTGATTAAGCATTTTCCTTGCATTTTGCAAAACTGCCACTCTCACTGAAAATAATTCCTAAATATTTAAAATAGTTAACAACTTCCAAAGTTTTTCTACCATATATAAACATGTTACAAGTTTTTTGGGGCAAAATATCATGATTTTCACACACACACACACACACACACACACACACACACACACACACACACCACACACACACACACACACACACACAACACACACTCATGCCATGTGGCTATTTCGTATCAATATTACTTCCCCTTCAGAGACTATCTTAAACAATTCAATCCCTTTTAATTGTTTAAAGTTGCTTAGTAGTCC
>CM060328.1:1049048-1055809 GCA_030674155.1 Stramonita haemastoma | reverse complement strand
CTCTCTCTCTCTCTACTCTCTCCTCTCTCTCTCTCCTCTCTCTCTCTCCTCTCTCTCCTCTCTCCTCTCTCTCTCTCTCTCTCTCTCTCTCTCTCTTTCAATATTTTTTTCGAAGGAAAGATGTTAAATGGGAAAGCAAAAAACATTGATACCGTTTGATTGCTGTTACGTAACCTATGGCAGAAAAGGAAGTTGGTTGTCTTGTACATTTCAGAATTCTGTATTTTACAGAAATTTTGTGGTTTTCCCTTATTTCTCAGCTAAAGCTCCCAGGTTGGCTAATGGTGAGATTTTTGCATAAACGACTGTACTTGATAACCATTCAGATAGTTGCGTTCCCACTTTGAGGACGAAGTCTAAACACACCAGTGTATGATTTTTTCCCCAGATGTTTTTGTAGTTCCTACCGGCACAAAGGGACCTACTCTTCCAAATTGTGGAATGGGTTTTGACGTGTTCACAAGATGTTTAACTTGTGTTCACATATGGACTTCGGTTTATGGTCGAAAGCAGATGAAGGAACAACACTTTAACAAATAGGCCACTCCCATCCACTATCGTAGTCCTTTTTGTGTGTAAAAGGTTTAGTATAGACTATAATACTGACAGCTGTGTTCAGTCTTGTCACCAGATCTTCGCTGGTGATAGTGATCCTTCTCACCAGAGATCCTGGAGACGCCATCGCCACGATGTTGGAGCACAATACCCTGAACTTGTCCAAGATCCCCATGACTAAAGTAGACAGATGTCAGATCTATGGGGAAGAAGGGTTTAGAATTGGGAAAGGAGAAAGTGCTACATCAAATCCCTGAAGGGCAGACTAGTGCACAGCCTGGTTTCCGTTGCCCAGGGATCTGGGACATAGTCATCCATCTTCATCTTCCACAGCAGGTAGGAGTTTGGGGGCTTTGTATCAGAGTGGCGTTTTGTATGCCCTCCCGTCTCTGCAACACTTCAGGGAGCAAAGGCGATGAGAGCAGGAGGGGCTGTGGTCCTTGTGGACATCCGTTAGTCGATGATATAGAGCCGACAGTAGACAGAGGTAGGGTTGCAGAGGATCCGAACATGCAACCCCTGTCTTGCACACTTTCCTGGCGTGTCTGTACAGAGTATGATCTGTCAACGTGTGTGTGCTCAATTCCGCAAAAGTCACCCAGTCCTTTCTAGTTTCTGAGCTCGAATCAAACTTTGTCCCTGAAGTTTTCTGCAAAGCTCACTGACCACAGGGTTGAGTACTCCCGTCAGTATCCGTTCAACCTTTTTCCGCAGTGGTCACAAAGGGAGCGCACCGGGAGTGGCGTGGAACAAAGACTTGGGTGTCCTAAAACGCCTGCCTACCCTCGCATACCGTGCTCACGAGGGGAAGGGACACCTCACGCCCCCATACATTTCCTTAAAGCACTTCCCAGACCTTCTGGGTCTCTCCATTCTTGCTCTGAATTCTCAAAAGTCTGGCATAGGTGTCGACAGTTGTCATGGGGATCGAATCGCAGTTCTGGGCGTGTCTTTCATCGTGGCTGCAGAATGTATCCAGACAACCATGGTGGCTGCAGAAAGTGTCCATGTCAAGAACTCACAAGCGTAAGTATTACTTTTTTGTTCCTTGGATAGAGCTACGAGTTAAACCAATGGTGAGATTTTGCGTAGGCAAGCCCTTTGTAATCCATTTAGCTGCATCTCGACTTTGGAATGTCTAAAGACAGCATAATGCATGCGTTATTTTTTGTTTAAAGATTATCTATTTTGACACGCGATGGCCTACTCTGCCAAAAGGCTATGTGGGTTTTGACGTTTCCGAAGGATTTTCTGCGCGTGTTCACACATATGACCACGGGTTATAATCGTATGCAAATGACTTTCAGGGAAGTAGTCAGTACTTGTGTTAACTTGAGGGAGAAAATGCCATTGAACAGGTACCTGGGAGGTGGCTCAACCCCAGGCAGTCGATCACAAGCACAACAGTTTAACCACCAGGCTATCGCGCCACCCGTAACCATATTCCATCTTTTTTTTTGTTTTTAAATGCCCCGGTGTTACTGTGAAGCTGTAGATAGATGCTGACCAGGCTTTTTTTACGCAATTAGCAGGCGAAATTTAAAAATCTTTAGGGTGCACATTTGATCTTATACACTAGTCTACACAAATAACTCGGAAGCACTGGCAAGTCTGCATCTTAATATGTCGTAAAACAATGTAAGAATGTCCGACCTTTATTCATCAAGTGCTGTTGAGATTTTTTTTTACCTTCCTCGGTTAGAGCTCCGAGGTTCGCCGATAGTGAGATTCTAAATACCAAACCCGTGTGCATACGTTTTTTTTAGATGTCATAGTTCCTACCGACACGAAATAGTTTTCTCTTCCAAAAGTCGGGGCGGGTTTCTAACGTGTGGGCAAGATGGTCTGCGTGTTATCGCACATGCGGCCTCAGTTTATAGTCTCATCCAAGGAACTTTTGGGACGGTGCGGATAGTGTTATTGCAGAGGTTTAATCCTGTGACCGAAGAATTCTGAACAAGTTGTAACGCAGAAACATGTCGCCTTAGTCTTCTTGCTGTTGGTGGATAAGTAGTCTAGTGGTTACCTACCTGCCTAGAAAATGAAAAGTCCGGATTTGATCCCGCTCTGCTGGAATTTTTTTCCCAGAGAAAATTGATTTATCTTAAACAGATACTGAATTGATTTGTTTGAACATGCAAACCGTCCGGATAGCTCAAGTTGCTTGTTGATGCTGTTTTCAGGAGTTCTGGCGCCAGACCAAAGTACCAAGCATCCCAGGGGTCTGGAAGCAGTTCCAGACTGCAGGTAAGGATCAACAAGGAGGAGGAGGACAACACCCCCAGCCCCAGGTTTTGGCTGCCAACACCCAGACGTCCCTTCAAGAGATGTTTCCCCTAGAGTCAACGTCAGTGCCGACTACACTCCCCGAAAAGTCCTTTAAATGACTATAAACCAAAGCCCCCTACCCCCCCCCCCCCCCATTGCTCCCCCCCCCCCCCCCCTGTGCAAACGCAAAACATCTTGAGCGTACGAACCGTTTCGAAAGCATAAGCCATTGTGTTCCAGTGGGACAGAATGACATTTGAAAAAAAAGGATGCAGCCAGGTGTGTTTAGACATCCTCCCCTAAGCTGGAATGTGGCTACCTTAATGATGGCAGAAGGTCGCAGTCACAAAATTTCACCATTGGAGAACTTCAGAGCTCGGACCCAGGAACGCAACAACAAAACATCACCTGCTGGTATATCTTAAAATATTTTTGATGAATCTTGTAAAATAGTTGTAGGAGAACTGTTAATTTTTTTTCTTTACTTCTTTTTTTTTTTTTAAATATGTTTTTAGAACTGTTTCTGCTATTATATTCTGTGGGACTGGTAAATGTTTGTTTTTTTACCCCAAGAAATCGAATGAAATGATAGTAATTATCAAGGGGCAGATACTCTTTAGAACACTATCAATGCTCTGATTTTTTTTGGACATGAAACAAATAGTTCACCGTTATTGGAAAATAGGTCCGTGTGTTCCATAGCCTATGCAGCCCTTGGGCAGCAAAAGTGTCAGACCTTGAATTTTTTTTTAAAATTGCAAACATGCAATGATATAGCCATTCCTTTTGGCTGGAGTAGAAATGTGTACTGAAAAGTCCTAAGAAGGGTCGCGGGATGGTTAAGACGTTTGTTTGCCAACAAGTAAACCATGAGGTTCTGGGTTTGATTCCCAGCCTAGCTCTTTGTTCCCATTTCGACGAAAAAAAATCTGAATGTCAGAGTCTTTCAGATGATACTATAAACTGAGGCTCCGTGTGCGAGCGCGCGCAGAACATCTTGCACACACGTTAAAAACCCGTTCTGCTGTTCTTAAAAGTAGGTCGTAGTGCGCAGGTAGGAGCGGATAAACCCCTCTCCCAACATGCACACAGGTGTCGCGAGCGCGCGTGCACGTGTGTGTGTGTATGTGTGTGTGTGTGTGTGTGTGTGTGTGTGTGTGTGTGTGTGTGTGTGTGTGTGTGGTGTGTGTGTGTGTGTGTGTCTGTGTCTGTGTCTGTGTCTGTGTGTCTGTGTCTGTGTGTCTGTGTCTGTGTCTATCTGTCTGTCTGTCTGTCTGTCTGTCTGTCTGTCTGTCTATAAAATGGCTAGTTGTGTGGGAGAGACATTAGGTTGGAAGGAGAGGCAAGGAAAGTTAAGAAAAGGAAACTGTGTTTTGGAGGGTATGGATGCATATTTAAAGCAATGGGGATAGCAAAAAGATCTGGCTGATAGAATTGTTCTGACATGGTTTATTTTGGGCTCGGATTTTTTTTAAAGGGGTGCAACTTCTAAAAAAAATGTCTCAGGTTTGAAATTAATTTGATCGATCGGTTACACAGAATCTCACCATTGGTAAACCTCGGAACTCTAGCCAAGGAATAAACCAAAAGTGAACAGTAAACATCATCTGGTGCTGGACCTAGAGATTGTGATTTAAAGCTCCATAATAATACTGTGAGCTACGTACCATTGTGTCTATAGCTACTTACTATTTGTCTATGTGCCTATTGTGTCCATTTTTCTAACATTCAGACCGACCATCTGACAGACAACCCTTACCCGCTATTAACTCTTTAACACTAACCTTTACACTAACCTCAACTCTAACCATGAGCCCCCATGTGGACACAAAAGGCAGGTAGATATATGGTATATGCTTACGACACTTTTCTTCGTTTGCTCGTATTGGCTAGAATGCAAAGTGCCTGGTCTTTTTCCGCGCTACTCTTCTGCAGGAGGTCTATGCCTTGCTGGCCTCAGCCGACACATTCCCGCTACAGGGCAGTTCATTAAGAAGTTTTCAAACGAGAAAATATATGCTAGAAAAAAAAGCACGAGTATAGACTGGGTAGGTATGAAAGAAGCAAGAGAGGATAGAGCCGAAAGGAAAGTCGGAAAGAAAGCGAAGGATAGACAAGAGGAAATTTATTGCAGAGTATCTCCAGAAAGTGGGAAAGATCTTTAGAATAAAAGAGCCTCCCGGCATTTTCGAGGGGGGGGGGGAGAGGGGAGGGGGGTTCATTTTTTCAGGGTCAGTGGGAGGAGGAAAAGGCTAGGAGGAAGAGAGAAGGGGCAGGGGGGGGGGGGGGGGGTAAAGTGTTTTTGTACATAGGGATATGAAAATTTGCATTTTAGAAAAAAAGTTTATTTTAAAATAAAAGTAGAGGGTGCCGGTTGTAGAATGCCCAACTATCTGGCGAAGGTTGCATTAAAAAAAATCGAGATCTAAAAGAGAAATGGGGAGGTGGGACTGATGTTATAAGGAATTATTGAATAATCACTGGAGCAATACAGAGTGACTATACTGCAGAAAATATGTGTTGGTAAAGAGTAGAAAGTATGTTCTTGTATTTTCGTATGTGCGTTTTCGCGCGTGTGTGTTTTCGCGTGTGTGTCGCGCACACGCGCGTGTGTGTTGGGGGTCAAGGTGTTAAAAGAAAAAAAATAGCCGTTTGCGAAATAACATGAATTTAAGTTATCCATGCATGTAGCGGGATTTTATTAAAGAAAATTTATAAACTGCTGGATTTGCCGCTGTAAAACCAGTGACTTATAAAAAAAAAAATCGCTGTAAATTTGGAAAGGTGGAGGTGAAGGAAGTAGTGAAGTGTCGGATTAAAAGAATTGCAGTATTTTTCAAAAAAAATATTACGTGCACATCTTATCTAACAAACTTGCATTAGAACAGGCAGGATAGCTCAGTGGTCAGAGAACTCATTGTAAATGGGTACCGGCCCTCTTTAGAGACAGGGAAGGTAAAGCAGCTAGGGAGAGGAGATGGGCGCCGCCCTTAATTTGCTAGCCCCTAGAGAAGCTGAGGTTTCTGATAACTCTCTCCCCAACGACCACATAGGCTATGGGACACATTTACCTTTTTGTGAATTAGAAAAGGCATTGTGCCGTTTATCCTTTCTTTTATTTTTACTGGATAATGTGCAAGAAAAATGTAAAATCTTTCAATCTCTAATATGTGTGAGGTAGCCAGCAACTTGTATCAGTATGTCCTGTTACCTTATTTCCTTCTTGCCTTTTGCTTTGCCATAGGTCAGGGTCATGTCCACTACCCAGGTCATACATGTAGCACTCCCAGCCCATCAGTAGACTACTCCATCTGCATCTCTCCCAGCAGTTTTTGATTCCCATTTTCATCTCAAATGAACTTAATCTCTATCACAGTCCTCTGTTTTTTAATGTTTTTTTCCTCAAAATGAAAAAAGAGCAACAGGTTGAAGATATCATATTGTAATTAAACAATGTAAAAACCTACAAATAACGGACAGATAAATAAATTTAACAAAATAACGAAAGAATAAATAATTGTAGACAAAGGGGAGTTGAAGACCTAGGCAAGTTTATAAAAATTATTATTAGCAGGACTGGATTGAAAGACTTTACTTTGATCAGTGCTCATTGCTGTGTGATTTCTGGTCTGCATTCTGGCATTGGTCCAACCTTTGTATTGTACTATCTGTTATATCTGCCTGATTGTCTGGAAGCATGAAGCTCCACCTGAATGTGTGTAGAAAAAATTCTCAAACAGGAAATGTAAAATACTGTATTCTTGCGAAAATACAATGCGGTACAGTTTTTGATGGGCATTTTTGTTGTTTTTTAATCAGCCTGTCTTCTGGATTTTACTTTTCTAGTCTCAATGATACCTGGGTTGTGTAAAACTAGAAAATGGTTTAACATGTGTGATTAGTTTAATCAATGGGTGGTGGTAAACTTTTACAAGTAG
>CM060328.1:1039048-1041548 GCA_030674155.1 Stramonita haemastoma | reverse complement strand
TCTCTCTCTTCCTCCCCTCCCTCCCTCCCTCCCTCTCTGCTTAACCCTAAAGTGGGGAAAGCAGTGCTCTGACCACTGAGCTTTCCATGTCCGATGTATCTGGGTGGTTTCTTTGAGTTTAAAACAAACTGTTTTCTGAATTCGAACAAAATAATGATCGTGAGATATCTACCGTCAGAACGATATTGGGGGAATGTAAATGGTGTAGTACATGCAAAGCTCGACACGAAAGAATTCTTCGTCGAGTAAGTTATTTTGTGGGTTTCTTTAGTTAACTCCCCTGAAACGGCGTCCTTTATGAATTTTAGTAAGAACAAAGAAGACAACAGCGTTCTTGCTAAGGGAGGCAATTCAAAGCATGGGGCGACAAGCCGTTATGAAATTTAGTAGTTTTAAAGAAGGCAACAGTGTTTTTGATGGTCAGGGGAGAGAATTCAAAGCGTCGCGCATTTGCGCAAAGTGCACCGACGGATATAGAGAAACTACAAAATAAATGGTAAATTGCCTTTTTTCTAAATTTTTCCTAACATGCTTTTGAAAAATAGTTGACTGTAGATGTTTTCGGCTCGGCATGTAGATTATTGCTACCCACATCCCGACACAAATAAAAAGAGAGTGAGAGATGGTCTCGTAAGTACGCATCTTGCACACCCTGATATAAATCTCTGTGTAGGACAGCAGGTTATATAAATGAGCGATATCCACTTGAAATTGATCAAGCTATTGTCACAATAGTTTGTTGTTCGCCTCACCATTGTGAGATTTTTATTTTTTAATTAAAGGAATGGGAGATGTACACCTGCAATGAACTGTTCGTTTACTTACCGCTTGTTTCTTTATCTTATCAATTGTAAGAATGTTTTTGTTGTTGTATATGTGGTTTCTCAGGACACGGGGAGAAGGGGTGTCCTTGTTGTTTTGTTGACAAGAGGTATGCAATGCTTCTCTGTAACCTTTGGACAATGAAGATCTGTCTGTCTGTCTGTCTGTCTGTCTGTCTCTCTCTCTCTCTCTTTCTCTCTCTCTCTGAAAACATCATTTTAGTGTGACTTCTGATTTTCGTCTTCTGAATGAGTGCATTTTTATTACCTTATTACACATAGTGTCCTTATTTCTTGTATGTTGTTTGGTACTGGTATAGTCTTATTGTTTAGTATCTTTTAATCTTGATGTTATCCCTGAAAAGGGCGGGGATTTGATGTAAAAAAAAACACGAGTGCTTATCTATTATCCTCGAATAAAAGAATTTGCCTTGCCTTGCCTTTCGCCTCGCCTCGCCTCGCCTCGCCTCGCCTCGCTCCTCTCTCTCTCTCTCTCTCTCTCTCTCTCTCTCTCTCTCTCTCTCTCTCTCTCTCTCCTCTCTCTCTCTTCTCTCTCTCTCTCTCTCTCTGTCTGTCTGTCTGTCTGTCTGTCTGTCTGTCTGTCTGTCTGTCTGTCTCTCTGTCTGTCTGTCTCTCTGTCTGTCTGTCTCTCTGTCTCTCTCTCTGTCTCTGTCTCTGTCTCTCTCTCTCTCTCTCTCTCTCTCTCTCTCTCTCTCTCTCTCTCTCTCTCTCTCTCTCTCTCTCTCTCTCTCTCTCTCTCTCTCTCTCCTTCCCACTCCCCTTTCCTCTCCTCTCCTCCACTCCCCTTGTCTCTGTTTATGTCCATCTCGCTCTCTCCCTTTCTTAACATTGAAATATATCCAATCCAAATATACGCAAACTCTCTAGCCCATTCACAGACGATGTCTAAATGTCTCTCAGAAATAAACATGCACGAACAAATATCTTTTAAAATTAAAACTAATACCTATACTCTGATATATGGAATTTGCATAACGTTATATCTTGCTAAAAAAAAAATCAAAGCGCTGGAATTTAACATGCGAGACGTAACGAAGCTACGGACATGCAACGAATCACAAATAACTTTAACCAGTTTAAAAAACAGTAGCGAACGCATGCGCATGCACGCACAGGTATACAGGCACACATAATACAGACAAGTACACACACCACACACAAACACACACACACACACAAACACACACACCATACACACAAGCACGCACGCACGCACGCACGCGCACGCTTGTGTACGGGCGCATAGCATAATTACTTTGCCAGGCTGATAGTGATCGGTGGCTCAAAGAATGAAGATCGAAAAAACAATATCAAAAGAAAAAGTATTCCAAGATTAAACATCCATGCATGCCAGCCCACACACACACACACACACACACAACACACACACACACACACACACACACACACATACACACACGCACGCACGCACCACGCGCACACAACGCACACGCACACACCACATGCACGCACACGCACACATACACATACACACACTCACAAATACATATAACACACACACATACACACAGAGTAATACTAACACCAACTCTGAAACTAACACACTCACACACACACACACACACACACACACACAACACACACACACACACACACACACACACACACACACACACACACACACACCACACACACAC
>CM060328.1:1013254-1038948 GCA_030674155.1 Stramonita haemastoma | reverse complement strand
AACATATTTTTTCACATCTACCTTCATCAAATGAGGATGGTGACGAGGAGGAGAAACAACACCTATCTGACCTGACTGCATGGTGAAGATGATGAAAGCACTGGTGAGAATCCACGTGGCGTCATCCCACGTAATGGGGCCTTTGACGTCATTTCTGGTTGCTTTGGCTGCCTGGGTGGTGACGCTGGAACTGTTGATGACGGCAGTGCTCATGACGTCAGTATTGGCTCAGGTTCCTCCGTCTGAAAGTTGTCAATAACTCAGGATGATGACGATCAATTTTCCTTTTCGTTGAGATTAATGTGAGTAGCAAGACAAGTTCAACTGTTTAAAGCATAAAGGAAATAAATCTCTATTAAATTCTATATTTTGGTCAAAGTTTTGAAAAGTCAATTACTTAAAATTTTCCTTTTGAATACAGACAGACACAGAGACACAGAGACACAGAGACACAGACAGACAGACAGACAGACAGACACACACACACACACACACACACACAAACACACACGCACAGAGAGAGAGAGAGAGAGAGAGAGAAGAGAGAGAGAGAGAGAGAGAGAGAGAGAGAGAGAGTCTGCATTTTGTCAGTAAAAACATATATCAATATCAAGAAAGGCAGAAATATGCAGGTTTTCAATCATACACTTGGAGTTTTTAAAAACAATATATTGATATAATGATTATGTATAATATTATATATAACATTATAAAAATCAGGCTACATTATTATGACGGGGAAATAATAACATTGTAAAACATATTGAGATTGGGTGATTTCACAGTGAAATAACTTTGGCAAAGTTACAGGACAGAATCAGTCTTGCATTGAACGTGACACATCTCCAGAATTAATTCAAAACATGAAAAGATATACCGCAATCATTGGATTTCCTGGTAAATACAATATTTACATATATAAACAGTCTGCCCTATCAGTCCCAAATATAAATTATGGTATTTTTCCGAAAGCAAGATAGGAAGGACATACAAACATATCAATACTGTGAATCTCTCTTCCTACGATACTCCCTTCTTTGCTCAGTATGAATGTAACAAACTAAATCAGTAAAATCACACACAACCAGTTTTAAAATCAAACATAGATATTAGCAACAAAATAGATCTATACCACGTTTCTATAAGCATATATTTTCGGAAAAAAGGAGAGTAAAATAAATTATAGTAATCACAAGCAACTAGTTTGAAAGCAAAATGAAATAAATGTGTTAACGAAAATATAACACGTTTATGAAGTACCGTGGTGTTTTGTTTCTAAGCCTAGGAAACCATCAGAAAAAACAGGCAGGCTTAAAGATACAGACCTGTGTACTAAAACAGCTTTTCAGAAAAAAACCATACGACAAATTAACTGGGCGAAACACACAAAAACCCCCAACTGAATTCCATTAAAACAACCAAGCGAACACAAAACAAAAACAACAAACACAAATTAGGCAAAACAAACAAAACAATCCATCACCTCTCCGCCCTCTTAAAACAAAACAAGAAACCAAACCATTCAACAGTCCCCTCATCACCTCAAACTCTCCCCCCCCTCCCTTCAATCTCTCCCTTTCTGACTTTAACCCCCTAGATAATCACCTCAAACCCTCAATCCTCATCAACCGAGGCCACACCGCTATCTTAATCTCTGATCATTACCTTCCAACTCTACATGTCTAGATAATAGCGAAGCCATTACTCACAGCAACAAGGAAGTGACGTGGGGCCAAAGTGTCGTCTGCTTCTTCCCTGCAGCTCGTGAGTTTGCCAATCGCCACGCGAACCGAAGGTGGGCGAGAGGGCAGGGGAGTGAAATAAGCCTCCATCGATCTACTGCCGCTGCTGCTGCTGCTGCTGCTGCTGCTGCTGCTGTTGCTGCGTTGTCTGTCCTTCATGTTGCTGTGGGATGGGATGGGATGGCTGACCAGTGATGCAGAAATGAATCGTTGGTCTGCACGACGTTTGATTGGATTGGATTTCCCGTACCGTCACCCTGTAAGGGTTTGTGTTTTATCACTGAAATGCTAACTCCACCTTTCTGGTTTTGGTTTTACTTTTAAGTTAGGGTTTCTTTTTAACTTCTGTCTCCCTCTTTCTCTCTTTCTCTCTCACTCTCTCTGTCTCTCTCTATGTCTCTGTGTCTCTGTGTGTCTCTCTCTCTCACTCTTTATCTCTCTCTGTTTATCTCTGTGTCTCTGTCTGTCTCTCTGTCTCTCTGTCTTTCTCTCTGTCTGTGGTTTAATCAACGCTTTGCTCAAGGGACTTTTCTTTCTTTTGGAGTGGACGCTGAATGCCTGTAGATTGCAGTTTGGTGGTTGTGAGTTAAACATACACGGGGAAAAGTTTTTTTGAAATATAAAACAAGAAAACAATCAGTACAACAACAGAAAGAGACCCCCCCCCTTCATCACACACACACACACACATGCACACAAACACACACACACACTGACACACACACATACACAAGCACAAACACACACACACACACACACACACACACACACAAACAGACACACAAACACACACACACACACAAACACACACACACACACCAATCATAAAAAATAGAATAAAAAGTAAATCAATTGAGAACAAACAAAAGCAACGCCTTCAAACACCCCCCCCCCCCCCGTGCCACCTACAAATCCAAATATAAAACAACAACAACAACAGAACAAACGGGAACAAAGGAACAAATAAAAGAATAGCAATAAAACAACTAAACACTCCATGTTCTGACCAGGACATTTCCTTCTTTTCATGTTAGTCACCTTCACGATGAGGAAAAACAGAAGGAAAGGAAAGACATAGAGCACGAAAAACCGCAGAGAAGGCCTTAGAAAGAAAAGATGAAAAAAAACAACAACCAACAAACAAAGAAAAACACAGAGATTTGCAATGGAAAGAAAGAAAGAATAAAAGAAAGAAAGAGAGAGAGAAAGAAAGAAAGACAGAAAGAAAGAAAGACAGAAATAAAAAAAGAAAGAAAGAAAGAAAGAAAGAGAGAAGAAAAGAAAGAGAGCAAGAAAGAAAGGAAGAATGAATGAAAGAAAAAAGAAAGAAAAAAAGGAAAGAAAAAAAGAAAAAAGGAAAGAAGGAAAAAAAAGAAGAAAGAAAGAAATAAGGAAAGGACAGAAAGAAATCCAGAAAGCAAGGAAAAAATGTAGAAAGAAAGAAAGAAAAAAAAAGACAAAAATAACAGACCCAGTAGACTGCCAAGTTCAACAACTCTAAAGCTTGTCACCACATCAGTGCTGGATTATCGACCCTTACACTACATCCTCCGCTTTTCCAATCTTCTCGTTTCCAAAGCAGGGTGTGGGCAGGGTAGCCCAGTGGTTAGAGCATCAATCTGCCTGCAGAGGGAGTGTCAGGTTTGAATCTAGGCTATCCTCCAAGTCGGAATACTATTACCTTAATGGAGGGACGGGATAGCCTAGTGGTTAGAACATTACGCTTGCAATTTGACGACCCGGGTTCGATTCCCATTCAAGGGGAATTTTTTCCCTGGAGTTAACATCAGCGCTGAATCCACTCTCCCTAAAAGTCCTTCGGATGAGACTATAAGCCGAGGCCCCGATTGTGAACGCAGGCAGAACATCTTGCACACACGTTAAAACCCGTTTCACCTTTCGGAAGAGCAGGGCATTTGTACCATTAAAATGGATGACAACAACAAGGCTAACAAGGTTGAACAGCATTGAGCGTGGTTACCAACTGGATGGGTGACCGTTTGCGCGCCTTGGCTTCAGTGCAGTCCCCCAGTTCACCCAGCTGTAAATGGGTACCTATCCTCTTTAGGGTCAGGGAAGGTAAAGCAGCGAGGGAGAGGAGATGGGCGCCACCCTCAACATGCTGGCCCCTAGAGAAGCTGAGGTCTCTGATGCCTCGCTCGCCTACGACCACCCAGGTTATGACATTATTCCCGAAGTCGGAATGTCTTTACCTTAATGGTGGGCAAAAGGGTCACATATACGAAATTTCTCAATTGGGGAACCTTGAACCTCTATCCGAGGAAAGAAGAAAATAAGTCCAGTAAAATCCAGTCAAGTCAAGTCAAGTCAAGTCAAAGAGGTGCCGTGGAGTGCTGATCATTCCTTATACATTTCACCACATCTTCCAGAGAAATGCAGTACACATGGACTGTGGAGAATGATCAAAGAACAAGAATGAGATTTTCTGCCCAAACAATAATCATAGTGAGGAATGCATAAGAGGATTCGCGACCAAGTTCGTGTAGTAAAATAATCACATACACACGTACATACGTATGCACGCACACTCGCAGGCACGCACGCACGCGCACACACACACACACACACACACACACACACACACACACACACACACACACACACACACACACACACGCACACGGACACGCACACATACGTACGTACGCTTGCACACACGCACACACGCATGCACAAACACATGCATGTATAATATATAAATACATATATATATATATACATATACATATATATAATGTATGTATGGATGGTTGGATGGTTGGATGGATGGATGGATTTTTATTTTATTTTATTATTCTATATCGAGGAAAATGGAATAAGCACTCGTGTGCTTTTTTACGTCCAGTCCCCGTGTGTATGCAGTTTTTGTAAATCGTGTGATCTGTTCCCACCGGCATACGATGGCCTACTCTTACGAAAAGCGGAACAGGATTTAACGTGTGCGCAAGATGTTCTGCGTGCGTTCACACACGGGGCCTCGGGGATCGGTTTATAGTCTCATCCGAAGGACTTTGGGGGGAGTGGAATGTATAGATAGATAGATAGATAGATAGATTGATAGATAGATAGACAGATAGATAGATAGATAGATAGATAGATAGATAGATAGATAGATAGATAGATAGATAGATAGATAGATAGATAGATAGATAGATAGATAGATAGATAGATAGATAGATAGATAGATAATTGTGTATAATATGGGGTTTTGTGGGATTTCTTGATTTTGATAGTTTAAAAAAAATGTTTTTTTGTTTTTTGATTTTGTTTGTTTTCTTTCTTTCTTTTTCTTTTTTTCTTTTTTTTTTATACTTAGTTTTGTTCCTTGGCTAGAGCTCAGCGGTTTACCAATCGTGAGATTTTGAATATGCAGCCGTTCACTCACCATTAAGGTATCTGCATTCCGACTTCGAATATGATGCTGAAACACGTCCCTAGTGTGCGTGCATTTTCTCAGTTTTGTCATCAGTTACTACCGGCATGCAATAGCCTACTCTTCCGAAAAGTGAAAAGGGTTTTAAAATGTGTGCAAGAAGTGTGTGTGTATTTATTTTATTTATTTATTTATTTTTATTTTATTCTTTTATATCGAGGATAATGGAATAAGTACTCATGTGCTTTTTTCATCCAGTCCCCGTGTGTATGCCGTTTTGTAAATATTGTCATCTGTTCCCACCGGCACACGATGGCCTACCCTTACGAAAAGCGGAACAGGATTTAACGTGTGCGCAAGATGTT
Organism: Stramonita haemastoma; assembly: GCA_030674155.1. Lineage (NCBI taxonomy): Eukaryota > Metazoa > Mollusca > Gastropoda > Neogastropoda > Muricidae > Stramonita > Stramonita haemastoma. Next base: position 1,033,447 of record CM060328.1, on the reverse strand, counting down.
CTGCGTGCGTTCGCACACGGGGCCTCGGTTTACAGTCTCATCCGAAAGACTTTGGGGGAGATTGGAGTCAGCACTGATGTTAACTCCAGGGGAAAAATCCCCCCCAACGGGAATCGAACCCGGGTCGTCAAATTGCGAGCGCAATGTTCTGACCACTAGGCTATCCGTCCCCCATTTAGAGAGGTAGATAAGTATTGTGTATTTGTCAGCTAATGAGAGATTGGTATTGTATTGTTAATTTACCCTGCCAGTATGATAAAGATTTGGACGAAATCCTAGGGAAAAAAGAGTTACGGGGAAGGTTAAGACGGACAGAGTATTGCAGAGACCAAGGTTTTCCCCTGCAGAGAGACCAAGGTTTTCCCCTGCAGAGAGACCAAGGTTTTCCCCTGCAGAGAGACCAAGGTTTTCCCCTGCAGAGAGACCAAGGTTTTCCCCTGCAGAGAGACCAAGGTTTTCCCCTGCAGAGAGACCAAGGTTTTCCCCTGCAGAGAGACCAAGGTTTTCCCCTGCAGAGAGACCAAGGTTTTCCCCTGCAGAGAGACCAAGGTTTTCCCCTGCAGAGAGACCAAGGTTTTCCCCTGCAGAGAGACCAAGGTTTTCCCCTGCAGAGAGACCAAGGTTTTCCCCTGCAGAGAGACCAAGGTTTTCCCCTGCAGAGAGACCAAGGTTTTCCCCTGCAGAGAGACCAAGGTTTTCCCCTGCAGAGAGACCAAGGTTTTCCCCTGCAGAGAGACCAAGGTTTTCCCCTGCAGAGAGACCAAGGTTTTCCCCTGCAGAGAGACCAAGGTTTTCCCCTGCAGAGAGACCAAGGTTTTCCCTGCAGAGAGACCAAGGTTTTCCCCTGGGTGCTTCCTGCCTGCCTCTCGCTAAAGTGCTTTCATCGCTCTTAAGATTGTTTAGACCTGATGTCTCTTTGTTCGTTTGTCTGTCTGTCTGTTTTGTCTTTCTGTCTGTTTGTCTGGGGTTAGGAAGGACAAAGTAGTGCAGAGAGACTAAGTTTTTTTCCCCTGGATGTTTTGTGCGTTCCTTTTGCTAAAGTACTTTTATCGCTGTTTATATTGTATAAACCTGATGTCTCTTTGTTTGTTTGTTTGTCTGTCTGTCTGTCTGTCTGGGGTTAAGAAGTACAGGGAGACTAAGACATTTCCCTGAATGCTTCGTACTTTCCTAGAGCTACAGCACTTTTATCGATGCCCATATTGTTTAGACCTGATGTCTGTTTGTTTGTTTAGTGTCTGTCTGTCTGTATCTCTGGTGTCTGTTTGTTTGTCTGGGGTTAAAAAGGACCAGGAAGTTACAGAGAGACCAGGGTTTTACCCTTGATGCTTCGTGCGTGCCTATTTCTAAAGTGCTTTAATCGCTGTTAACATTGTTTATACCTGATTTCTTTTTGTTTGTCTGTCTGTCTGTGTGTCTGTCTGTTTTTGTCTGGGTTTAAGAAGGACAAAGAAGTACAAAGAGACTGAGACATTTCCCTAAATACTTCGTACTTTCTTAGAGCGAAAGTACTTTTATCGATACTCATATTGTTTAGACCTGATGTGTGTTTGTATATCTGTATGTCTTTCTGCTTGTCTGTCTGTCTGTCTGTCTGCCTGTATGTGTATCTGTTTGGGGTTAAGAAGGACAGAGAAGTACAGACAGACTAAGGTATTTTCCCCCTGGATGCTTCGTGCTTTTTAAATATTGTACCAGATATTCATTTTTTTTACTTATTCTATCATAACTCATCTATGTCCTGTCAGATGAACTGAAAAGTTATTCTCACAATTTTTTTCCATTCAAACCACAGCGCTTGCCTCCAAACAGGAATCAAAAGCTTTCCTGAAATCAATGAAAAGAACGGTTATTTCCTTCAAACAAAACTGTATTGATTTGTGCTTTGAGAATGAATACCTAGTTGAATGGTTACGTTTGAACATTGACTGACTTTTGTGACAGCAAATTTATGTTGTCAGGAAATCCTGACAGTCTATCATTGAAAGCGGATATACAGAACTTTGCCCAGACCACTAAACACAACGGTGCTACGGCTCTGTAACTGTCACAGTCAGTTATTTAAAAAAACTTTCTGTGTAGATTAGTTCAATCGAACAAAGACTATTTTCTTGCTAAAAAAAAAAGCCACCCACAGTTTTTCTTTGCAAGACCATCAGACAGACATGCACAAATTTGATTTCTAGGGGTTAAAATTGTTTTTTTGTGTGTTTTTTGCCCTCACGTTTTCATACAGGGGACGGGATAGCTTAGTGATCAGAGCACTCGCTCTCCCCACGCTAAGGTTAAGCAATATCAAGCGTAGTTACCAATTGGATGGGTGACCGTTGGCGCGCCTTGGTTTCAGTACAGTCCCTCATTTTACCCAGCTGTCAATGGGTACCTGTCCTCTTTAGGGTCAGGGAAGGTAAAGCAGCGAGGGAGAGGAGATGGGCACCGCCCTCAATATGCCGGCCCCTAGAGAAGCTGAGGTTTCTGATAACTCTCTCTCCTACGACCACATAGGTTATGGGACACCTTTACACACACACACACACACACACACACACACACACACACACACACACACACACACACACACACACACACGCACACACACACACACAAGCCTGTGTATCATAGCTTAGTACTTGCATAATCGGAATTCACATCTAGTGCAGTTGTCCTAAAGCTCTCTCTCTCAGACACAAAGACACACACACGAGACACAAACAGACACAACCACACACAGAACACACACACACACACACAACACACAGACACACACCACACACAACACACACACACACACACACACAGACACAGACCACACACACACACACACAAACGACACACACACACCACACACACACACACACACACACACACACACAACACAACATTGAAAACGCACTAGCATGCCAAACGCACACACAGTCATGAGATTAAAAGCTACATCAACAAAAAGGAAATGCGTTCACGGGGCAATGCTTTGTCGTGTTGCTGTGCTCTGGTTGCGTTTAGCTCTCTTTAGGATTGGTTTCGTTTTGTTTTGTTTGTTTAAGTTTTTTCTCGGTGTTTTTTTTTCTTCACCTGGTTTTTTTTTACCTGCCATTCAGGTAGCCGCATTCCGACTTTGGGGATGGTTGGGTTGGGTTTGTGTGTGTGTGTGTGTGTGTGTGTGTGTGTGTGTGTGTGTGAGTGTGTGTGTGTGTGTGTGTGTGTGTGTGTGTGTGTGTGTGTGTGTGTGTGTGTGTGTGTGTGTGTGTGTGTGTATGTGTGTGTGTGTGTGTGTGTGTGTGTGCGTGTGTATGTGTGTGTGTGTGTGTGTGTGTGTGTGTGTGTGCGCGCGCGCGCGTCGTGCGTGTGTACGCGCGCCTGGTATACTTATAGAATGTTGTTTCTTCAGAAAATTGTATCTATGTACAAAGTAGTTTCAATCAAATAATTATATAACCCTACATTTGCCGTATACACACTATATACATAAAACAGTAAAAGATTCGAGGATAAATAAAAGTAATAATTGTATAATAGAAATCAATCTGTCTGTGAAACTGTTTTCACTGTGCTTGTTTTGTTATCGGATAGCCTAGTGGTTAGAGCATTGAGCTCGCAATCTGAAGACCCGGGTTCGAATCCCGCTCAAGGGGATTTTCCCCCTGGAGTTAACATCAGTGCTGACTCCACTCTCCCCAAAAGTCCTCTGGATGAGACTATCAACCGAGGCCCCGTGTGCGAACGCACGTAGAATATATTGCGCACACGTTAAATCCTGTTCCACTTTTCGGAAGAGAAGGCCATTGTTTGCCGTGGGAACATTTGAATAAATTTACAAAACCGCATACACCCGGGGACTGGCTGTAAAAAAGCACATGAGAGTTAATTACATTAACCTCAATTAAAGATAAATACAACAAACAGAAAAGGAACAACTTTCTCAGAAAAGCGGTTGGATAGGTGGTTTTTGGTTGTTTTAAAATTTTTTTTTATAAGAACAACTTTCTCAAAAAGCGTTTGGATAATGTCTTCAATTGTCTTTTTCACTGAACGTTTGGAATGTGTGTGGGGTTTTTTTTTTTTGGGGGGGGGGGGGGGGGTTGGGGGGGTTGGGGAGGGGGGGTTAGTTTTGTTTTTTTTAGTAGAAGACATTCCTTACAATATTATGTGTCGAAAATGTTTCCAAAAGGATGATGTGCTCAGAAAACGTTTCAAAAGGTTTTTTTTGTTTTTGTTTTTAAATAAACACAAGTTTTCACTACCGGAAGGGAAATAATTTCTTTTAAAACAAACCAGTGTTACAAGGGAGGTAATAAGAAGTGACTCTATGGGTGGGTACCTCATAAAATTATTGCAAAATAAATAGATTACTTGGTGTTTCTATTCTGGTAAGGGAGCTTGAAATTCTTTCTTTCTTTATTCATTTATTTATTTATTCATTTCATTTTATTTTAGTCTTTTATTTCGAAGATAACTGAAGTAATCTGCTTCTTTACATCCAGTGCCCGTGTGTATGCAGTTTTGTCAATTTTGTCATCCGTTCCACCGGCACGCAATGGCCTCCAAAAAGTGGAACGGGTTTTAACGTGTGCGTAAGATGTTCTACGTGCGTTCGCACACGGGGCCTCGGTTTATAGTCTTATCCGAATGACTCTAGTGGGGGGGGGGGGGGGGGGGGGGGGGGGGGGAGGGGGGGGGGGAGTGGAGTCGGCACTGATGTTAACTCCAGAGGAAAAATCCTCTTGAACGAGATTCAATCCCGGGTCAGCAGATCACGTGTGCATCACTTGAACCACCTGGCTATCCCGTCGCCCGTTGAGGCTGTTATTTATTTGGATTTTGATGCTAAACATTTTTGTTCTTTGACCGCTACAAATTTTGTGAGTTTTTCGGATGAGACCAGAAACCAAAGTCCTATATGCAGTATTCAGTCAGTCCTTGTAAAGGAACCCACGGCAACAAGACATTGCTCCCCGATAAAGTTTTGCAGGAAAAAGCGGCTGCCTTAAAGAACCAGTTAAACACTCAGCCAAGAAAACAAAACAATGAATGGCGCTGCTCTTGCGGAGATCTGTTCTCCTCAGAGATAGCCAACCGAATACAATACAAAAGTACGCGATACAATACCACAAAATACAATACAAAACAAAAAACCCACAATACAATACAATAATTATAAAAAAAACAACACACTACAATGCGGTACAATACAACACTATACGATGCAATACACTACAATATTCTTCAATTCACACCAGTACGCTTAAGTACAATACAAGACAACGCAATGCAAAACACTCCAATATACTTCATTACACTACAATAAACTCCAGTAGAATACAATAGAACACAACACAATACAATACAATGCAATACACTTCAATACACTTCAATTCACTCCAGTACACTCCAATACAGCACAATGCAACACAATACAATGCAATACACTCCAATACAATCCCATACACTCCCATACAAAACACTCCAATAAACTCCAACACACTCCTATACAAAACACTCCAATACATTAAAATACACCCCGCTACTATTTTTAAAATTCTTTTATTCTTTTATATCAAGGATAATGGAACAAGCACTCGTGTGCTTTTTTGCATCCTGTCCCTGTGTGTATGCAGCTTTGTAAATCTTGTCATCTTTTCCCACCGGCACACAATGGCCTACTCTTACGAAAAGCGGAACCGAATTTAACGTGTACGCAAGATATTCTGTGTGCGTTCGCACACGAGGCCTCGGTTTATAGTTTCATCCGAAGGACTTTTGGGGAGAGTGGAGTCAGCACTGATGTTAACTCTAGGAGAAAAATCTTCTCGGACGGGAATCGAACCTGGGTCGTCAAATTGCAAGCGCAATGTTCTGACCACTAGGCTACCCCGTCCCTCTACATTATGGAGTCCCTCTATACTATAGAATCTCTCTATACTCTATACTATACAATACAAACCGAGACAGTAAAAGATGAAGCTTCGTTTCTTCCAAGAGAAAGCCTCAACTTCTGTCTACGGGCAGATGAAAGGGAAAATGGCCTACCGTTCTTTTATCACAGCAGACTGAACAGTCAGCCTCATTGATGCTGCTGCTATAAGAATTAAGGGAAAATCAATCAGATCATTAAAAAAATCATAATGTGTGTGTGTGTGTGTGTGTGTGTGTGTGTGTGTGTGTGTGTGTGTGCGTGCGCGTGTGTGTAAGAGTGCATGCGGAAAAATTGTGCATACGTGTGTGTGTCCGTGTGTGTGTGTGCGTACGTGCGTGTGTGTATGTGCGCGCACGTGCTCGTGTGTGTGCACACGCGCATGTGTGCGTGCGTGCATGTGTGTATATATATGTGTGTGTGCGTGCATGTGTGTGCATGTATGTGTATGTGTGTGTGTGTGTGTCTGTGCGCATGTGTGCGTCACTGTGTGGGCCCGTGTGTGCGCGTCTATGTGTATATTATATATATGTGTGTGTGTGCACGTGTGCACGTGCTTGCTTATATATATATATATATATATATATATATATATATATATATATATATATATATATATATATATATATATATATATATATATATATATATATATATATATATATATATACATATGTGTGTGTGTGCGTGTGTGCTTGCGTGTGTGTGTGATTGTATCTCCGTTTGTTTTTTTTGCTTTCCATGTTTGCTGTGAATTACTTGATGTCTCAGTGTTAAAGTTTGCCACAGGTGACTTCGAGTTGAAAAGATCGATGACATTGTCTTCCCCCCCACTCCCCGGGTATGCCGGGGACCTGGTCAGTATAACTAGCATCCCCACCTTCTGGGAATTCTGTGCAAAGAATTCCCTCTTTTCTATCCCTCTCTTTGTTTCTGCCGTGTTACTGTTTCTTCCAGTCACCTCCTTTTTTGTTTAATTTTCTGCCTTCTTGGTCCATTCTCCTGCCTTTATCTTTCTCACAAGACAGACTTCAAAGATAGCAATTCTCTCCCACGTCGAAGTCGAATGCGCTGGGTCTGACTTGTCAGGCGCTTAACGGCAGCGCAAAGCATTTTCGCTTATATGACGGATAGCATTAGTTGCTGTCTGAGCGTTCGACGAAGAAGAAGAATATTGACTAATGCTAGTCATGTGAAGATGTCATTTCATCTCTGTCTGTCTGTCTGTCTCTCTGTCGTTGTATCTCTCTCTCTCTTTCTCACTCTCTGTCTCTCTGTCTCTGTCCTTCTCTCTCTCTCTCTTTCTCTCTCTGTCTCTGTCTGTCTCTCTCTATCTCTGCCTCTGTCTCTCTCTATCTCTGCCTCTGTCTCTCTGTCTCTGTCTGTCTCTCTGTCTCTGTCTCTGTTTCTGTCCCTGTCTCTGTCTGTCTGTCTGTCTGTCTCTCCCTCCCTCCCTCCCCCGTACCCAGCTCAACCTAACCTCTATCCCTAAACTCTAGCCAGCCAGCTAACCAACCAACCAGCTAAACAGCCAAGTAGCCAGCCAGAGAGAGAGAGAGAAGCCCACAGAAGTAAAGAAGCAATAGTGTCCACTCATCTAATCTCCGTCAATAGCACAGGCAGGTCAGTTCCTGGCTTTTCGGCCTTTTTTCTTTGTAATCTAGCGACTTCTGTACCAAGCAACCTTTTTAGCCGATTGCACACACTCACACAGTGTGTGTGTGTGTGTGTGTGTGTGTGTTGTGTGTGTGTGTGTGTGGTGTGTGTGTGTGTGTGTGTGTGTGTGTGTGTGTGTGTGTGTGTGTGTGTGTGTGTGTGTGTGTGTGTGTGTGTGTGTGTGTGTTGTGCGTGTGTGGGTGTTTGTGTGTGTGTGTGTGAGTTTGTGTGTGTATGTGTGTGTGTGTGTGTGTGTGTGTGTATGTGCGTGTGTGTGTAATGGAGGGGGGGGGGGGGGCTCAGACCTCAAAGACTTTCAGGGACTTGGGTGAGGCACTGACAGATGGAATTGGTCTGCAGGACATGCTGTGATTAAAGCTCTGAGAAATCAGTGCCAGAGCACCCGGGATATTTTCTTCTCTATGACTGGGTGCGGTCTGGTACCGCCTATTCCAGAAAATTATTTCATTTTATCAGAGAATGTCGGGGACAGGACAGCTCAGTGGTCAGAGCATTATCTTTCCCCAGCTAAGGTTAAGCAGCATTGAACGTGGTTACCAAGTGGATGGGTGACCGTTTGTGTGCCTTGGTTTTTTTGTTTTTTGCTGCTCTTTTTTTTGCTGATCTTTAATGTGTACATTTAGATTTTCTGCCTGAGTATATACACTTGAGGTGTGACCTGGGAGATCGTAAACATCTCCCATCTTTAAGTCATCAGACCCCGCCCCCGAGATTCGAACCCGTGACTTCATGGAGCCACAGGATTGCATGCTGTCGAACGGTCTTAACCACTCAGCTACTGTGTCCGTCAATGCTGTGATGAAAGCGATGTGACTTCAGTGCCAGGTCCCCTGATTCAGTGACGGAGGGAATCCTGCAGAGCCGTGCAGGCTGAAAGGAAGTCTGAGCTAAAGCACACAGGAGAAAGTGGCGAGAATACCTTTAAAAGTGAGCAGAACACCCGGGGTAAATCCCTAAGACATTCCGGATAGAAGAGCTAAAATACCTGGCATTAAGTGGCCAGAACACCTTGGATAAAGTGGGCTCAATATCCAAACTAAATCACTGAAACTTTTAGGAAAGAATAGCTGAAATACCTGGCCTAAAGGGCCTTTATGTCCTGAATGAAGTCAACACAGTACCGGAGACTAAACGGATAGAGCACGAGTGATGAAGTTTGAAAAGTGCTGACGGTAAAAAACAGCAAGAGTTATTGTGCTGTTAAGCATAAGAGCCAACAAAAATTGTGTGTGTGTGTGTGTGTGTGTGTGTGTGTGTGTGTGTGTGTGTGTGTGTGTGTGTGTGTGTGTGTGTGTGTTGTGTGTGTGTGTGTGTGTGTGGATTATGCAGAAGAGCAGACCAGCCATGGTCAGCGGAGTGGCCGTTTCAGATCACATAACAACAGGCAGGCACACTGACCACTTCGTAACTGTTGAAGAAACAAACAAACAAATAAACAAGTAAGCAAACACACAGACCCGGGATACAACATGTTTTCTAGCGCTAAGAATTATTTGTTTCCGTTCCTCAGCTAGAGCTTTAAGGTCCCCAAATGGTGATTTTTTTTTTTAAAGATATGCGACCATTTTTGCCCACCATGAAGGCAGCTGTTATATGCTTCGGGGATGATGTCTCAAAGCAACTGCAATATGCACGCAGTTTTTGTGGTTTCTTTGTTATTGTCATCCATTACTATTGTTACAAGTGTCCTTCTCTTTCGAAAAGAAGAATGGGTTTGAATGTGTGCGCCAGCTGTTCTGCGTGTGTTCACACACGGCACCTCAGTTTATAGTCTCATAATGGTCTCATCCAAAGAACTTTGAGGGGGAGTGGAGTCAGTCCTGAGGTTAACTATTCCCTTGGATGGGTGCTCCAGTGGTGGCTCGAACCCTAGCCGCCAGACTGGGAGTTCAACACTCCAACCACTTGGCTGTTCCGCTCTCCTGGGGCTAAGTGCCAAGTGCACTTTTCCATTCACACCTCTCTGTGTACTTTAACAAAGATAACTACACTTGATCTGTTTGGCTTTCTCGTGTTCATGGTCAGTAACGTTGATGTTGCTTAAATTCAAGCAAAACCTCCCCCATAAATGCACACACAGACACACACAGACACACAGACACAGACACACTCACACACACGCGTGCGCACCAAAATCCATAGTGTGTGAAGTCTGGTAGGGTTAAAGTATGGGCAGATGACTATAGAAACAGACATAAACCCTGGTGTGTGCGGAAATGCCTCTCTTTTAGGGCAGCAGTGAGACAACAAACAGGCCACTGGTGACAGCTGTTAGGGTGTATAGGTTACAGGCACTCTTTTGTCTGTATGGTCATCTGTTTGTTTGTGTAATGTATGTCTGTATGTTGGGATGAATAGGTAGGGTAGGTAGGTAGGTAGGTAGGTAGGTAGGTAGGTAGGTAGGTAGGATAGAGAAGAGAGAGGAGAGAGAGAGAGAGAGAGAGAGAGAGAGAGAGAGAGAGAGAGAGAGAGAGAGAGAGAGAGAGAGGAGAGAGAGAGAGAGAGAGAGAGAGAGAGAGAGAGAGAGAGAGAGACACACACACACACACACACACACATACAGACAGACAGACAGAGACAGAGACAGAGACAGAGACAGAGGCAGAGACAGAGAGAGACAGAGAGAGACAGAGAGAGACAGAGAGACAGAGACAGAGAGACAGAGACAGAGAGAGAGAACTCAGGACTCAGGATTTTAATTGTAAAGCCACTGACCTGTATACAAAACACACCTCTCTCTCTCTCTCTCTCTCTCTCTCTCTCTCTCTCTCTCTCTCTCTCTCTCTCTCTCTCTCTCTCTCTCTCTCTCTCTCTCTCTCTCTCTCTCTCTCTCTCTCTCTCTCTCTCTCTCTCTCTCTCTCTCTCTCTCTCGAATTGTGAAACGAAAATTGAAAATGAAGTTCACTTTCTATTGGAATGTTATATGTACACAAGCTTGAGAGATAAGTTTTTAAGCAAATGTATCAATGTACCAATGCGAAATCTGCTCAAAGTAACAAATAATGAGTACATGCATAGTTTGTCTAGGTATATTTTTCATGCTATCAACAAAAGAAAAACAATGTTGACATTAGCACTTTCTTGAATAACTGTTACAAGTTGATAACTATTTAATATGTATGATTTTTCTGCGACATCATTTTATTTCTATGGCTGGGTTATTGTGATCTCGGGTCTATAACCATGAAAAGGAGTAATGGTGGTTGTTCCTCTTTAATCAGACATAATCGTTGTTTGTTTATGCATTTGTTTTGCCAATGAAGAATGAACCTATTGCTAAATCCCAAGCCCATCAAATGTATTGTGGTCCAAGGCCAATGTACATTAAATCATTTCAGTGTTCAGTGTTCTCTCTCTCTCTCTCTCTCTCTCTCTCTCTCTCTCTCTCTCTCTCTCTCTCTCTCTCTCTCTCTCTCTCTCTCTCTCTCTCTCTCTCTCTCTCTCTCTCTCTCTCTCTCTCTCTTGGGGCACATGTGACGTATCAGTGACATTACTACCAACATCATTTATCCCCAACTCACAACACACAGTCCTACCTTAGCTCATCTCATAACCCCCTAAAACTGGCCATCACAAGGAACTATCACAGCTTAGCTGCCATAAGGCCACCAGCTAGAAGCAGCCCTGCACTGTTGCTGGGTGATTTTGATGTTGGTGTTCAGGGATGTCTGTTTTGATTCAGCATCTTCACAATACTACCAACTGCAAAAGATTCTGACTGCCAGCACCAACTCACCGTGATGCTTTGTCTGATTCTGGAGTAGAGAGTACAGTCTGAAGGGATGATTATCTCTCTCACAACATTGTCTCTGGAACTCGCGCTGAAAAATCTGAGGACTTCAAAATGAACTCGCTACAATCCAGACAATGGACGCTGAACCTCAAAGTCATCATGAAAACCAGTGGAAAGTTGTTGTTTTTTTAATCCTTAATCTACACAGACAAGAGCGCAACTCCATAGTCTTCCGAGACTGATGGGTGCCTACTACTACACGGACAAACTCGGCTTAACCCTGCAACACTCACAGGAATATTTCTTTCTCCTCACTTTTGATAATGACTGTCCATTCCATCAGACAAACTCTTCTAAACCATACACCATTATCATTGGAAGATTCCTGTCTCCTTATTTGATCATTAACTTTGACCACTCCATCAGAAAAAAATCATACTGGTATCTCTTTGGCCGTCAATTGCTGTATACATACGATGTTTGCTAGCACTCACAGACATACCTGGAAGCGAGAAAAACAAACAGAAATGAAGTGCTGATATTCTGTTTTCACTGGAAAGAAAAACGAACAGAAATGAAGTGCTGATATTCTGTTTTCACTGAAAGAAAATGTCTAACATGCACCGCCACAGTCAGCAAAAAGTGTACTTTTGTTTGTGTACCGGCAATCTTCTGATGTGTTGCCATGGTCACGAGTCCTGCAGTCTGTCAAATAATAGCAGGCTGTGTTCTCCAGCCTGTATTACCGTTTGGTTTGTTTTCTCATGTATGTAGGTAGCATCCACGTTTGTATAGGTTGTGGTTAATTTTGTCCGGCATTCTATGCAGAAAAGAAGATAGACGTGCATGGTTTGTCTTTCTGCCTGTCTGTTTTGCTGTCAGCCTGTGGTTATCTTTTGGGAATATCTGTCAGCGTTTTCTTCATTCTCTTTTTCCTGTTTTTCTTTTTCTTTTTTGTTTGTGGTTTTTCTTGATTTTGTATTAAACTGATATCTTTTCTGTTCTATCTCTTTGGCTTTAGCTTTCTTACCAATCTTTTCCACTCTGATAATACAATAATGTTTTTAAAAAAATGAAAATTAATTTTGATGTACGCTCTTTGCTTTACGCTTTAGGATCATCATTTATCCTTCATGTTATTATGTTTTTTGTTTTTTTTGTTGTGTTTTTTTGTTTTGTCTCTTTCTTCTTTATTCTTTTTTTTTTTTCTTGTTGTTTTGTTTTGTTGTCTTTCTTCTTCTTCTTCTTCTTCTTTCTTTCTTCTTCTTCTTCTTCTTCTTCTTCTTCTTCTTCATTCTTCTTCTTCTTCTTCGCATTCTTCTTCTTCTTCGCATTCTTCTCTTCTTCGCATTTTTTCATCTTCTTCTCCTCCTCCTTCTCCTTCTTGTTTTTTTCAACTATTAGAGGAGTCACATGTCACTGCATTAGCTTTTTCTGACCATTTCTCCTGGGCCAGCAGAATCTGGCAGAGCCCATCCCTCTCCATGTACAGGGCTCATTTCCCTCACCCAGCAAGTGCTGACACAAAATGACGGGATCGTTATCGTGTATATTTACTCATAAGAGAATAGACAGGTCTTGAGTATAACGACATACTGCGGTAAGCTGAGAACTGTGAGAAGTGGAGGAAGCTGGTCGCAAATTCTCCGGTGTTGCCCAAACGGTTGACCAGACTACGAGATAGGTAAAGTGGTGGTGTGAAGGTAAATGTGTATATTTGATCTCGACATGCACGTAATAATACACTAAGGAAATCGAGGCTCTGATAAATGTGTACTTTAAGCTAACTGAAGGGACTGTTAAAATCCTCACCTGCTATTCTTAGTTAAGTTAGTTAAAAGTCTGTCCTGAGCCTAAGGCTCATCAGGCCGGTGCTTATCCCGGTTTCTGTGGCGTTAAGCGACTGAGAGTCATAGACTCCCCCCCCCCCTGGATAGGATGCCAGTCTATCGCAGGGTTAACCCCCAACACAAGGTTGGTACCCCTTTTACACCTGGGTGGGGTGAGAAAATAGCCGTAAAGTGCCTTTTCCAAGGGCACAACGCCATAGCCGAAAGCTGGGATCAAACACGCAACCTTTAGATTACAAGTCCAACGCCCTAACCACTAGACTACAGCGGCGGCATCTGCTTTTCTTAATATACCATATACTGCAGCTAAGATTTGAACCCATGACTTCATAGGCCCACAGCACGGAATTTACACCTTCTATCCACTCAGATAAAGCGTCAGTCACAGAATGACAGGAGTGGACAAATATTTATTTATTTCATTCTTTTATTTCCAGGGTAATGGAATAAGCACTCGTGTGCTTTTTTTCATCCAGTCCCAGCCGTGTGTATGCAGTTTCTGCAAATTTAGTCATCTGGCCAAGCAGACAGAGAACAGAGACAGCAGTGCATGCGTGTCACACTGAGAGACATGACGTGACAGGCGTAGATAAAATGCTGCCTCAGAAAACACTGCCTTGTCCACACCACGTCCCTGCCATGGCTGATAGCAGCAGAGCTGGCGCGTCTGGCAGATAGATTACCGCCCAGGAAATATCTTTATCAAAAACAACACTGCGGTATTCGACAAAAATAGTTGCCGATTTTGATATTGTGTCAACTTCTGGCAGTTTTAACATATAATGGTAGGGGGATATGCTTGCCAAAAGGGATGGAAGACTTTTGAAAATGTCAACATTTTGGAGATTTATCAGTATAATAATATTACGGAAAGGTTAATGACTTGAGCAGGTAAGAGTGTTAAAAGAGACGAGAATAAATCTCGGATCTTCTGTCTGTTATATTCCGTATTGACTTATTTGGACCAAATTTTGCTGAACAATGCTTGGCTAAAATCAAAACCACAAAAACTGCCTCCACCAAAAATCATGATAATTCTATAAAAACAATTCTCTGTGTGGTAAAAAAGGAACACATTTGAACACCAAACATACACACGCAAGGTCACTCTGTCCTTCGCCTTGTTTGTGTAAATCCAATTCACCTTGTCGTCTGCCATTGTGGGACACTGTGACTCATGGATGTGACTTTAACCTCTCCTCTGGCATGCCTGGTTTTCTGGAATGGTCTGCGATCCCTCTGGAATCCCCGAATTCCGGGCTGAAATGGAATCAGACTGGGGACTGTGGTGCTGACCTCTGTGAGTCTGCTGCTTCGTTAGTTCCAGTCCATTAGGAAAGCCGTTAGCCATCGTGTGGACACGATCCGTGTTTTAATCCACTGTGGATGTTTGCACTTGTCCGCAAATAGGAAGATTCATGTCGTTTAAGTGCTCGCACCCAAAAGCGTGCGCGGACAGATAGACAGACAGACGGACCGACAAGCACACACATATCCTCGATATAAAAGAATAAAATAAACAAATAAAAATTTTCACACACACCGCGCGCGCGCGCATCTGACACCCTGAACATATGGCCAATGACACTCTGATAGACCATTCGACCAATGAGCAAGTGGGTGAGACAACCAAACAAAATACTATATTAGCTAGCGTGAATAACATACATTTTGTTGGCTGGCCATGTACCAAGATATACCAGGATGTACCAAAATATACTGGCTTTGTTGAAGCCTGTGTTTACAGGGAAAGGATGGACCCTGAACAGCGTAGACATGGGCCTGAGAGTGATTGTGAGATTCATGCCATGGCACACAACCAGCATCATTCCACCCATTTGCAGAAGAGTTGTTCAGTGCAACACCTCAGTGATATTCAAGGGTTTTAAGAGAAGCAATTTCTTCTTCTTTTTTCTCCTTTGACATAATAAGAAAACTGGGAAAAAAGAAAAAGAAGAGGAGGGAGGAGGAGGAGGAGGTGGAGGAGGAGATAATAATAATAATAATAATAATAATAATAATAATAATAATAATAATAATAAGAAGAAGAAGAAGAAGAAGAAGAAGAAGAAGAAGAAGAAGAAGAAGAAACAAAAAAAGAACGATTGTCATTAAGTGACCAAAATACTAAAGGTAACAAAAATCAAACCACTATCAATTTTTTTCTAAGTACAGAACTTTCTATACCAATTGCTGTTAATACAACAAAATGTCCAGGAAAAAAAGTAGAAGCTCCACAGCAGGACAGGATCGACTAGAACTAAAACCAAACACTAAACACCAGCATGAGCAGAGAACAATCCCCACTCAGTAAATAACGACTAGACACCCACCGGGAGCGGGGAGCGGTATAGCTAAGTGGTCAGAACACTCGCTTTCCCCAAGTCAAGTTTAGCAGCGTCGAGCGTTGTTACCAGTTGGATGGGTGACCGTTTGGGCGCCTTGGCTTCAGTACAGTCCCTCCAGTTCACCCAGGTGTAAATGGGTACCTGTCCTCTTTAGGGTCAGGGAAGGTAAAGCCGCAAGGGAGAGGAAATGGGCGCCGCCCTCAATATGCTGGCCCCTGGAGAAGCTGAGGTCTATGATGCCTTGCTCTCCTACGACCACATAGGTTATGGAACACCTTTACCTTACCTTTACCTTTACCTTGAAACAACCACCACACCACACTGACAACATTACATGACAATACCACAATGCCCGACAGTCGACCCCTGCCTTAAATCTCCAGGATTAATCCCATGCAGGGCCCCAGCTAGCAACTTCTGAATCCCCCTACAGGCCTTACATGCAGTAGAGTTAATCAAACAGGATGTATAGATAGCATCGAAAACCACAGAGGCTTTATCAGGGTTATCATTGAGCTGAGAATTAAAGCAGGAATGAAAGTTGTGTGAACGGTTTTGCAAATGAAAAGACCACGATCAACATCAACTATTTATTCTTTACACCTCATCAACGCTTCAAATAATCAATAAGAATCAGATCACGATGTTCATCACGCGTTTTGTGAAAGAATGATTACAAATCTAAACAAACACACAAACAAAAAGGCATGTCAACAAACAAACCAAAAAACATTATGAAATAATTCAAGCGCTATTCAGTACACCAAGGATGAAATAGAAACGCATGCCTGTTGAATTAAGTCCCCTTTGATCATGCTTTTGGTTGTTTCCCTTTAGTTTTGCTTTCAATACTTAATAAAAACAAGCGCTGAGAGGAAGAGGGCTTCCTGGAAGTGTGTGTGTGTGTGTGTGTGTGTGTGTGTGTGGGGGGGGGGTGCTTTAGAGAACACACAATCAGAGTTTAAAATTCTGTGGTTCTCTACAGCCGTTCGTTTGCTGAAGGGTGTATAGATTTTTGTGTATGTGTGGATTTTTTTCTTTTAGATCATAGATTATCTGTGCGTGGATTTATTTCCCTTTCCCCTAATGTCATTTCAGGGAAAATGAATTCTTTCAAATTTGATTGAAAACGAGTAAATAAAGCCAAAAAAAGCATGTAAACATGATGCAGAACCAGTACCCTTCAACAATGGATGAGGCAATCTGATAGTGCACACTACATGTATAACTTTACTATCAAAATGGCGGGCGGGCACAACAGTCCGCAAGGTAAAAGTGTTTCCACTCCTACACAACGCTTACGAAGTTACGGGGTCGCAGGCTTGAACATCAGAACTACTGGCGGATGAATGCTATGGACTCTATGATTATGAATGAATATCCCCGATGTCGGAATGCGGCTACCTTCATGGTGGGCAAGAACAGTTTCATATGCAAAATATCACCCATTGGTGAACTTGGGAGCAGACAGACAGACACACAGACAGACAGACACAGACACACAGACACAGACACAGACACACAGACACACAGACACAGACACACAGACACACAGACACACAGACACAGACACACAGACACACAGACACAGACACAGACACAGACACAGACACAGACACACACACACACACACACACACACACAGATGACCGCCTAAAAAATCCAGTAGACAGTCAAGTGGGTGGGTTTCCTGACCCTTGCACTCTTTCATTCAGGTAGAACTCTGACACCTGCTTGAGCCATCCATCAATCACCCCATAAGACACAAAAGCATTAACTCTATGGAGTCGTGGCAACAAGGAGGAGACGCGTGATGGCAATGTGACATCAGGACATAATTATCTCCCGTACCCTACATTCTCACCTTGTGAAGGGAGGCTACACGCCTTTGACGTCATGTGGCAATTGTAGTCCTTGTTTCTCTGTTCAGTTATGCAGTAATGATAATCCCTATGACCAAATCCTTTCAGGTAACCTCTGTCAACATGTAGGCCTTCCTTCCGATAACTCCTAATCGTTCAGAGACTGTCTCTAACAGGTTAAGCTAGCCGCTTTAGCAAGCTGTGTAATATTAGGGAAGTGTAAGATTAGGTTATTCACACACAAGACAATGACTTGTCATATTCAGCGGTATTGTCTCCAAAATATCACGCCGAAGTTGAATGTACTGGGCCTGACTTGTTAGGCGCTTAACAGCAGCGCAACGCAATTTTGCTCAAATAACAGACAAAATTTGGTGCCTGAGCGTTCGACGACGACGACAACGACGATGACGATGACGACGACGACGACGACTAAGAAGAAGAAGAAGAAGAAGAAGAAGAAGAAGAAGAAGAAGAAGAAGAAGAACTGTCAAAGATATGAGGTGTTTTGGCGCGATTGTCATCAAATAATTCGTGTGTGGATGACAAGAAAAGAACATAGACTCAAGTTGAGTGGAATAGGTGATGTTTTCTGGGTCATATGGTTTTGAAGTTCCGGATCGGGGGTTTGAATCTTAAAAACGCCGTGCAATTCACGTGTGGGGATGTACACATAATTTCCCAGGTCAATTTTATATGCAGACCTGCCGGTATCTTTTCCTACCTTAAGTGCATACACACTTACAGGAGATAAGGTATTTACTTTAGAGTTTTCGTGGGTAACATTTTTTTTAGCGCTTAATGAGGGCAGAAACATAAAAAAATGGCTTAGTTAGAGTGTGGAGACTGAGTTATGCAGTTAAAGCATCTTATCTGCTAAGCTTCTTCTTCTTTTAAAAGAAAAGTACATCATCATCAGTTTATCACGCGCACACACACACACACACACACACACACACACACACACACACACACACACACACACACACACACACACACACACACACACACACACATACACAGACAGACAGACAGACAGACAGACACACACACACACACACACACACACACACACACACACACACACACACACACACACACACACACACACACACACACACACTCGCAAACACACACACACTTGCACGCACTGACGCACACAGACACACATATATACATACACACACGCATGCATGCATGGCACACACGCTCACATTCACGCAGAGAGAGAGAGAGAGAGAGGGAGGGAGAGAGAGAGAGAGAGAGAGAGAGAGAGAGAGAGAGAGAGAGGAGAGAGAGAGAGAGAGAGAGAGAGAGAGAGAGAGAGAGAGAGAGAGAGAGAGAGAGAGAGAGAGAGAGAGAGAGAGAGAGAAGAGAGAGAGAGAAGACAGACAGACAGACAGACAGACAGACAGACAGACAGACAGAACAGACAGAGACAGAGACAGAGAGACAGAGACAGAGAGACAGAGACAGAGAGAGACAGAGAGACAGAGACAGAGAGAGACAGAGAGAGACAGAGACAGAGACGGAGACAGAGACAGAGACAGAGAGACAGAGAGACAAGAGACAGAGACAGACAGAAGACAGACACATAGAGACAGAGATACAGAGACACAGACAGACAGAAAGATAAAAAATGAATGTTCTAATTTCAAGACTGTAATACATCATTTCTAATGAAATGAAACTAATCCTCCTAATGCCAAAATAAGGCAGCTGTCAAAACTGACTGCTAGCTTGCTAACGTCCTAAGAATGGACAAGGTTGAGGAGTGTGAGTGTGTGTGTAGGGGAAGAGGGGGGGGGGGGGGGTAGGCAGTGCGTGCATGTGTGTGTGTGCGCCCGTGCATGAGTGCGTGTATGCAGCTGTGTGTCTGAATGCTTGAGAGAGTGGGCGGTGGAGGTGGGGGTGGGGGTGGGAAAGCTCTCTTTCTTCATCACAATAAAATTCCATAGGGTCTTTTTCGACATCGAGAGAATAATGACCGTTTTCTTGTTTGTTATTGAGTCTATCGCTCATTTATTCCTTTATTCTTTTATTTCTTTATTTATCATTATCGTTACTCTTTTTTTCATTACAGAAGTATCCTGTTTTCTATCGGGCAACGGTGATGGATGATTTCTGTCAGTTCTGCCGGGGATTTGGTAGGAAATTACTTCTCGGTGAATCCGTGTGGTGAACTCTGATGTTTTTAAAAGAAAATCTTTCACCAGAGCATCTAGAATGGAAACCTATCTTTTCCCAGAAGTCTATCGAAGCATACATACACACAGACACACAGACAAGATAGACACACAGTATGCGTGGGATTGGCGCCCACGCATACACAAACATACACACGAACACACACACAACACACACACACACACACACACACACACACACACACACACACACACACACCACACACACACACACACACACACACATACACACACACACACACACACACACACACACACACACACACACACACACACACTCTCTCTCTCTCTCTCTCTCTCTCTCTCACACACACACACACACAAACACAGAGAAAAACTAAAGATGACCAAACGCACAAGAAAAAAGATAAAATAAAAATGAAATAAAAAGTTATTTTGTCAGATACAAAATAATGAAGTCGGACGTGCTGGGCCTGACTTGACAGGGGCTTAACGGCTGCACAATGCAACACATTACCACTCCTATAGCTGCTGTCTCAGAGTTCAACGACGAAGAAAATTAATAATGCGAGGAAGAAGAATGCGAAAAATGCAAAGAAGAAGAATGCAAAAAAAAGAAGAAGAAGAATGCGAAAAGAAGAAGA
>CM060328.1:1005754-1008254 GCA_030674155.1 Stramonita haemastoma | reverse complement strand
TGTTGTGTGTGTGTGTGTGTGTGTGTGTGTGTGTGTGTGTGTTTGTTGTAATATCCCATATTTTTTTCGAATAAAATTGATTTCATTGCAGCTAGTTTTCAGGGCAAGTAAGACTCTCATATTTATCGTCGTTATTGTCGATGTCTTCACTCTCTTCATAATTGTTATGATAATCATCATCATCATTGTCAATGTGTTTGTCGTTACTATCGTAGTGATAGTCACTTCTACAACTTCAGAATTGTAGTTGTGGATTGTCGTCGTTATCAACATCACCATTGTCAACATCAACATTATCAATTGAGGTTGTATGAAGGAGAGGAGTAAATCTTTTTGTATTTTTTAAAACCCGGTAAAGACAAAGATTTCTTTCGCACACTGGTATACAAGTTTACAGCCTCATCCAACAGACTTTCAAGGGAGTGGAGTCAGTACCTGACTCCGAAATGAAATACACATATGCCAGCAGAGACTCAACCCCTGGTTTCAGTTACCGTCAGACTCTCTAACTACTAAACCATCATCCCCTGTTCTGACACAGTTCGACGTAGCAACAAAGTTGGTCGTAATTTACGCCGAACTGCGTTAGGATCCCCTTGTAAACATAACAACAACAACATATCTTTAATCAATGTAAGTGCAATATAATGCACTACTTCAGCATTTTAGAAAGCTCCTCGTACATTTTGTCAACTTTTTTATATTTTTATTTTTTTTATTTTTTTTTTTATTACTTCATTCCAAGTTGTGACGTTGACGCACTTTGTCACAGCTTTTCAGCACCAAAAACATGCGATGGCAAAAATCTTAGTATCTTTATTATCATTTTTTTATACTAAGAATTTTTGCCATTGCATGTTTTTGGTGCTGAAAAGTTGCGACAAAGTGCGTCAAGGCACTTTGTCACAACTTGGAACTGAAGTCAGAAAGTTGACAAAAATGTATGAGGAGCTTCTAAAATGCTGAAATATTTTTATTTTTTATTTTTATTTTTATTTTATACTCTTTATATCACAGCAGATTTCTCTGCGTGAAATTCGGGCTGCTTTCTCCGGGGAGAGCGCGTCTCCACAAGTGCAGCGCCTACCCATTATTTTTTTTCCCCTCAGGGATGGTGTCTAAACACGACACCTGTGTGCATGCTGGGTTTTTCTATTATACAATTTTGTCATCCGCTCCTACCGGCACACGATGGCCTGCTCTTCCGAAAGGCGGAACGGGATTTTAACGTGTGCGCAAGATGTTCTGCGTGCGTTCGCACACGGGACCTCGGTTTATAGTCTAATCCGAATGTAGTGCATTATATTGAACTTAACATTGATTAAAGATGTGCTGGGTTTATTTTTACAAGGGGAGAGGGGGGGGGGGGGGGCTAACGACAGCTCGTCGCAAATTACGACGAACTGCGTTGCTACGTCGAACTGTGTCAGAACATCCTCTACCCCACTACCCCCACCAAACCTGCCACCTTAAGCGCCGCTATCCTAAGTGAAATTTATTGGGGATTTCTCACAGCAACAAGACCTTTCCTGCGCACATCTTTGGGAATTTCCATCCACACACCTTGTCTGTCTGTCTGTCTGTCTGTCTGTCTGTCTGTCTCGTCATGTCTGTCAGTTTTTCTCACAATCGCAGGTGCCCCAGGCCTCACTCCCACACGGGTTTTCTTTTTCCTGCAGAGGTCGAAGATAGACTGGAGTACAGACATACTGAGGTCAGCTGTCGATAACCAAAACCTGAACAAGCATGGCGATCAGCTATAGTCTTGTCAGCTGTGATACGTACGTGAAAACATGCACGCACACACAACTGCGCACGCACCACTCCTGCGGCGCAATCACAGACATACGCAGGTATGCATGCACAAACGCATACAAGCGTGGGCGCACCTACAGAAATGCACATGCGCGCACACAGACATACATACAAACACACAAAAGAACACAAACAGACACACACAGACACACACAGACACACACACACACACACAACACACACAACACACAGACACACACAACACACAACGACACAGACACAGACAACACACACACACACACACACCACACACACACACACACACACACACACACACCACACACACACACACACTCACACACACACGGTTTCAGAGAGAGAGACTGGTATAAAGGTCAATGATTTATATTACACAGGCCAGCAGATAAAGGCACTGCCACACACTATCAAAACACCAACACAACAACACAACACATCACACACACACACACACACACACACACACACACACACACACACACACACACACACACACACAACACACACACCACACAAGCGTCCACATACGTGAGCTCCTATAAACCCCCCCCCAACACACACACACACACACACACACACACCACACACCACACACACACGCACACACACACACACACACACACGCACACACAGCACACACACACACACACACACTCACACACACACACACACACACACACACACACACACACACAACACATACGTG
>CM060328.1:999375-1005654 GCA_030674155.1 Stramonita haemastoma | reverse complement strand
TTCTCTCTCTTCATTTCTTTTATTCTTTTATCACTTTTTTCTTTCTTTTCATCTTTCAAAAAAAGTTTTCTTTCAGTATTGTGTCATCGCCATATCCATCAATAAACTCTGAATCTATGACATAAACCCAAACCATGACAAACCCCACATTATACTTATCACTTTAGTTTTTTCACACATTGCATTTATAATGAGATCTTTAACGGCCATGATTAATCTCCGATTGTTTTCATTTCATTTTATTAGGTGTCATAGCGACCACAAAATTCCACATTCGCCACATCCAATATCTTAGGGAGATGCTTCACCCTTGCATCACTCATTGCCTACCACAGCCCTGAATACACAGTGAGTGTGTTCCTGTTCTCCACACTTTGCCTTTGCTTCTGTCTTCTCCCCTAAAGGGACATCAAGGGTGTAACATCAAGGCAGAAAAGCACTCTGCCCCACGCGCACAAGTCTCTTGCTATTCGGTTTGCAGTCTCATCCGAAGGACTTTTGGGGAGAATGGAGTCTGCAATTATGTTAACTCCAGGGGAAAAAATCCCATTGACAGGATTTGAACCTAGGTCGTCAGATTGTGGGTGCAATGTTCTAGCCACTAGGCTTTCCCGTCTCCCAGTCTCAGAGTTTGACAAGTGAGATCTCTAACCTACACTCGATAGTAGTCAGAAAACTGAAACATCTATAGGTAAAAAGGTAAAGGCGTCCCGTAACCTATGTGGTCGTAGGGGAGCGAGGCGTCAGAGACCTCAGCTTCTCTAGGGGCCAGCATATTGAGGGCGGCGCCATCTCCTCTCCCTCGCTACTCCTTTAATCATCTTCTATAACTGCAGTAAGAGGTCATTCTTTGAGCCAGGGTCACTTCCGGTGAACTTTTTTTTAAAGGTAGTTCATTGATTGGGAGAAGATCATGCTGCTCACCTTTGACCTCTCTGTGGATTTCAGTCATCCTATTTTCTTCTTGAAATCTTAATGTCTACCATTTTCAAGATTTACACAGAGGTAGGTATTGCTGCTGTTCTTTTGAATGGAGAGGTATGTGTTAGTTGTGTGAATCCACGCAATAAGCCTACAACACGACAACCAAACGATGATTAAAGAATGAATGCAATGGAAATAGAATGAAATGCACCTTGAGGTGTTTGGGGTGTGGATGTTTTCATGCCCAAAACACTTGACCCATCCCATGAAGGTCAGTCACAAAATGTAATTTACTGACGATGCTATTTAGATCAGAAAATAGAGATTGGCACAGCTGAAATTCACAGAGGTCAAAGGTGAGTAACACGATCTCCGCCCAATAGATGAATCACTTAAAAGGTCACTCTTTGACAGTGGGTCACCTCGGATGAAGAACTGTTTTATTTTCCAGGTAAACAAATTCGAACTCCATTAGGGAAAACAAGGGAGGTAATTTTAACTGCGCAGTGATATGGATCTGTATCTGGATAACGTAATGATTTATTGAGAGGCAGGGTTACGTTGAGGGAATAAAGCAAGGACAAAAGAGGGCCTGTATAAATGGTCACGTAGTTTTTGTACCTCTAATCCTTCATTATCTCTCTTTAGTTCACCTAACGTCATCAGTTTAATCAATATACCTCTTTTGTTCACATAATGTCGTCAATTTAATCAATATCTCTCTTTAGTTCACCTAATGTTGTCAGTTTAACAGTTGCCAGAACACAAATTGCATAACTGTTTAGGGTAATTATGTCCAATTATGTCTTTACGTCTGATTTTGTCAGACTACCCTAGTCAGTATAGACAATGGTTGTATCCACGTAACTGCCTGTCATTAAACCATGCCCAGCCCTGATGTAAATGAAGTGCCAAGATCTACAGTATAATTTTGTTATAACAGATGCTATAGACGAGTGGTTAAGACCGTTTGACTTCAATCCATGGGTCCATGAAGTCCTGGGTTTGAATCTCGGCAACATCTGATGAATTAGGGGTGGAGATTTATACGATGTCCCAGGTCAACTTCAAGTGGCAGACCCACCAGTGCCTTTATTTTCCCTTCGTGTACATACACATGATGTGCGAACGGACGCAGAACATCTTGCACACTCGTTAATACCGTTTCACTTTTCAGAAGAGTAGGCCATTTTGTGCTGGTGGGAACGGGTGACAACATTTTCAATACTGCATACACACGGAGACTGGGTGTCAAAAAGCACACGAGTGCTTATTCCATTATCCTCAAAATAAATAAAAAATTAAAAAGAAAACATGAACAAGATTAAACAATGTACGTTGAACAGATCCTGTAATTCACGTCAGCATTTGATGGATTACACAAACACGAACAGACCCAGCATATACCCCGGAAGATGGAATGCGGCTACCTTCATTGTGGACAAATATGGTCAGGTCTGCAAGATCTTGTCATTGGTGATCCTTAGAACTCTGGCCAAGGAACGAAAAAAAAATTGGTGATATGCACCGCCAAGTCCAACTTTTCCAAGGGACACAGCTAGGAGAAATCGTTCGTGTGTGCGTCTGTGTGCTTGCACACCTGTGTGTGTGCGTGCGTGTGTGCGCGCACGTTTGTGTGTGTTCGTGCGTGTATCGTGTGCATATGCGTGCGCGTGTACGGGTGCGTGCTAATCTCTGCTGAGACAAGTGCATTTCTGTGTTTATGAATCAGTTCATGCGTTTAGGCACGCACACGTGTGTGCACTAACATGATAGGAATCTAGGATGCAGGGAAGGGCAGGACAGTGCCTGTCAATACAAGACCCTGTGGATGACATCAAAACAAACGGTCAGGTGTTCTGTTCCATCGATTCCATTCGCAGTTTCCTATCTGCATGCCTATTTTCAGGCTTTTGTCATTCTTAAGCTAAGGGTACCCGTACCATACTAGACCACCAGTGTGTGTGGGGTGGGGGCGTTTGCGCGTGTGTAGTGTGTGTGCGTGCGTGTTTGTGTGTTTGTGTGTGTGTGTGTGTGGGAGAGGGGAGAGAGAGGAGAGAGAGAGAGAGAGGAGAGAGAGAGGAGAGAGAGAGAGAGAGAGAGAGAGAGAGAGGAGAGAGAGAGAGAGAGAGAGAGAGAGAGAAGAGAGAGAGAGAGAGAGAGAGAGAGAGAGAGAGAGAGAGAGAGAGAGAGAGAGAGAGAGAGAGAGAGAGAGAGAGAGGAGAGAGAGAGAGAGAGAGAGGAGAGAGAGAGAGAGAGAAAGAATGGGTGGATGAATGAATGAATGAATGAATGAATGAATGAACGAACATTTTAAACTTTCTTGAGAGAGAGAAAACGAATACACGTGTGCATGCTTGTTAGTGTAAGCATACACGAGTCGTGCATGTGCGTGCGTGCTCAAGTGTGTAGAAAGTGCACACACGCATATGGCTACAGGTATGTGTGTATATGTATGTATCTTTAGTCTATCCAGTGACACATTACTTCACATGGGTAACGCAAAACCTAACTCATCCAAACTTCCCACTCTTTTCTATCCTTCTCCTCCTCCTTCTCCTCCTCCTTCCCCATCCCCTCCTCTCTCACACAACCACCAGAAATATTCAACACCCGTCCTTCACCCTCCCCCTCCTCCTCCTCCTTGACCTCCTTTCCTCCAACCTTGACCCCGTTCTGTGTGCCCTTGACCCCATTTTTTAAAGGTGAAGGTCGCAGCGTGGCACTGCGGGGGAGCTCTCCGCCATCCCTCACAGTACAGTCAGACGTGGAGCTGGGACGCCTGAGGTCCGCTCTGGAGCTGCTGCTGCTGGCGGCGTCTCTACGGAGTTTCTTCAAGTCGTTGAGGGTCATCTGGGGGCGGAATGAGGTCACCACGTGGTCGCCGGACTCGTGGCAAGCCAGGCTGGGAGCTGGGGAGGAAGGAGGGTGGGGGTTGTGGAGGTGGTGGTGGTGAGGGTGGTGGGGATGGTGGTGTTGTGGTTCTGGCAGGCACGGGTTGTAGTCATAGACTCCGTGCTCGCAGAAGTCTGCTCCTAGGCGTTCTTCCTCCACGCTCACTCTCAGGCCTAGCGCTTTGTCGATGATCTGTGTTTGGGAAAAATGAAAAAAGAGGAAGAAAAGATGATGTGAAAAGATAGGGAAAAATAGAAGAGTTCTTAAGTCAATTATGGTTTAGCTTTGTTAATTGTGGTATCTGGGTGATAGTCTTTTGAATGAGATGATAAACCGAGGTTTATTCTTTTTTTAAAATCTTTTTTAATGCAACATTTTACAATTATAATACAACATTCACACACATAGGAACATTAAAGCCATGAGACATTCAACAATTATCGATCATGGTTTATTCTGTCCTTGAGATAACAAGTGACTTGACTTATGCTTTGGATTCCGATAACATGTGAACTGAGTTGAATTGAATCTTTATCTACTTAAAAAAAATATTCTTTTATATTGAGGATAATGAAGTAAGCACTCGTGCACTTTTTTACATCCAGTCCTCGTGTGTATGAGGTTTTGTAAATCTTGTCATCTGTTCCAACCGGCACACAATGGCCTACTCTTACGAAAAGCGGAACAGGATTTAACGTGTGCCAAAGATGTTCTGCATGTGTTCACACACGGGGCCTTGGTTTATAGTCTCATTCGAAGGAGGTCCTGTGTGCGTACGTAAGAGAACCGTGGCAGCAAGAGAGTTGTCCCTGGTAACAGTCTGTAGAAAAAAGCCACTCTGAAAGGAAAATACATACACGTACAGACAGGAAAAGAAAGAAATAATGGGTGGCATTGCTCTGTGGCGACGCACTTTATCAATGCAGAGCAGCCGAATTTCATGTAGAGAAATCTGCTGTGTCTTAAAGTGGTATATAAATTTTAACAACAGTAAGTAAAACGATCACCCAGCTGTCAATGGGTACCTGCCCTCTTTAGGGTCAGGGAAGGTAAAGCAGCGAGGGAGAGGAGATGGGCGCCGCCCTCAACATGCTGGCTCTAGAGAAGATGAGGTCTCTGATACCTCGTTCCCCTACGACCGCATAGGTTATGGGACACCTTAATCTTTATCTTTAAAGCGTTAATACCTTCATTAAATATTGTTATGTTTAGAAGTGTAATGTGTTATTACAAGTCAAGACTGGGGAATATTGTTATGTCCTTGCATTTGCTTGCTGTGTATGCTTTCATTGCTTGGAGCACGGTGCAAGCGCCAAGCTTCTTGTTGTTCAGAGTATCCTTAATACTGAAATAAGTTAGTTCTTCAGTTTAACGTCCCTCCACTAACTAGTGATATCAGACGGGAAAGTGTGTGTGGGTGAATGTGTGTGTGAGGTTGAGAGGGGAAGGGTGCATATAGCTAATCATCCATATTTAACAACTATAAGAAACAAAAATAAAACCTTAAAACAAAATTGTTGAAAAGAAAGAATTAACTGCTTAAAAGCTAACATTTCCATTCATATAACTAGTAAAGATCCTTATACTATAAGAATCTGATGATAGGACAATGACTTAAAGACAATGCAGGAAAGAGACAAGGAGGTGACAGGAAGAAAAGGAACAAGGTAGAAACAAAGAGAGGGATAGAAAAGAGGAAATTCCTACCGCAGAATTTCCAGAAGGTGGGGATGCTATTTGTAATGACAGCCCCATCCCCCGGCATTCCCGCGGGGGAGAGATGTATTTGTGTTTTAGTGCTCTAGTTCAATACATAAAGTCTATAATAAGCATCATCGGATGCAGAGTGCAGTGCTAGATTTTCGATCTGTGGGACAAGTTTTACCAGTTCTTGTGTTTACACATCGTGCTGTTGCGGAAAAAGTGTACATATCCTTTAGTGACAGAGACAATGGCACTCACTGTAGTAAATGTATGGCGGTTATTTCAATGGTCAACACTAGCTCTTGTGGGTACAACACCTTTAAACTGGTTAGGGCACTTTACATATCACAAGTGTTTTAGATAGATATTTATCTAGAAAATACAGATAATAAACATACACATCATAATTATCATCCTTTGTGTGGAGTTCTAGGGGTCTGATGAGAAGTCTGCTTTTTTCTGTGATTGTTTTCTGTGTGGATGACACATACAACGATGAACGCGATACGGAATCAGAATAAACAAGTCTACAGCCACAAAACTGAAAAATATTGTCAGTCTTGCTAGGAGCTTGGGGGAAGCT
This sequence comes from Stramonita haemastoma, assembly GCA_030674155.1. NCBI lineage: Eukaryota > Metazoa > Mollusca > Gastropoda > Neogastropoda > Muricidae > Stramonita > Stramonita haemastoma. Next base: position 999,548 of record CM060328.1, on the reverse strand, counting down.
GGTTTAAAAGCCCAAATCCAGAACGTCAATGCTATAGCAAGATGGTTTGTAGGTGCATCTGCCCATGACCTTAGAACCATCTCTCGATTTCTTGGAAGAGGACTAGAGTCCAAACAGCCATGACAGAGGCAGATTTTAGTGTAGTGTAGTGTAGTGTAGTGTAGTGTAGTGTA
>CM060328.1:994375-996875 GCA_030674155.1 Stramonita haemastoma | reverse complement strand
GCCGTTCCTGTCCCCCGTCAGGTCCTCCACGTTGTCGTCCTCCACAAACAGACCCACAGACACCAGGCCCTGAGGACAGGGGGGGGGGGGGGGGCATAGGGGACAGGTTAGATTAGGCAAGGGAGTGATAGCCACTATAGGAATCAGAGAATACAATATAGTGGGCATAGGGGTCAGGTCCTCCACGTTGTCGTCCTCCACAAACAGTCCCACTGACACTAGGCCCTGAGGACAGGGGGGATATGGGGGGCAGGTTAGGTGATGGGGTGATGGCCACTATAGGAATCAGAGAATATAATATAGTGGGCATAGGGATCGTGTCAGGCGTGGTGTGGTGTGGTGTGGTTTGGTGTTGTGTAGTATAGTGTTATATAGCGTAGCGTGGGGGGACGGGATAGCCTAGTGGTCAGAACATTGCGCTGGCAATTTGACGACCCATTCCCGTTCGAGGAGAACTTTCTCCTGGAGTTAACATCCGTGCTGACTCCACTCTCCCCCAAAGTCTTTCGGATGAGACTGTAAACCGAGGCCCCGTGTGTGAACGCACGCAGAACATCTTGCGCACACGTTAAATCCTGTTCCGCTGATCGTAAGAGTAGGCCACGGTGTGCCGGTGGGAACAGATGACAATATTTACAGAACTGCATACACACGGGGACTGGATGAAAAAAAGCACATGAGTGCTTATTCCATTATCCCCGATATAAAAGAATAAAGAATAATAATATAAAAAAGAATAAAGGTCAGACAATGGAGTCATGCTCAGTATTGGGGACAGGAATCAGGGAATATAGTGATTATAGTTGGTATAGGGGTCAGGTCAGGTATAGAGTCAGGCTCAGTGTTGTGGATAGGAATCAGGGAATATATGGTAGTGGACCCAGGGATCACATGAGGCAATGGAGTCAGGCTTACTGTAGGAATCACAGAATACAATAACTATAGTGGGTACAGGTATCATGTCAGGCAATGAAGTTATGCTTACTACAGAAAGAATTAAAGGATATAAATAAATATAAGGATATGCTGCTACACTCGCAAGAAAGAAGTGAGGAATAAACGGCACTTTACTGCACTGCGCTGCACTACTCTACGCTACGGTGGGCTAGGCAACGCTTCACTACACTACGCTACGCTAGATTACGCTACGGTACGCTACATTACACTACACTACACTACACTATCCCATGATACATTACAATACAGGACACTGCACAGCACTGCACTACACCACAACGAGCCACACCACACCACACCACACCACACTACACCACGCAACACTACACTACACTACACTACACTACACTACACCACACCACACCACACCACACCACACCACACCACACCACACCACACCACACCACTCACTACATTGTTGACAAAAAGGTGAGCAATCCAAACCCAACCTAACCTAAATCCAACCCAATCAAAGCCAACTTAACCCAAATCCAACTTAACCCAACCCAACCACAACCCAGCTCAATCCAATCCAGCCCAACCCAAACCAAACCAAACTAAACCCAAATCCCAACCAAAACCAAACCCAAAACCAACCCAACCCAACCACAACCCAACCCAACCACAACCCTAATCATAACCCCACCCCACCCCAACCTACCCCACCCCACCCCTTCCCACCCCCACCTACCCAGGCCCCCGAGGCCCCGTGCACAGCGACAGCGGAGACAGGGTCATCCACCCTCAGCCTGTCCATGAGGGCTGCCCAGCACAGCGTGCACAGGGCGCCCACCACCCCGATCACCACCGCCTCGTAGGGCCGGATCAGGGGGCAGCTGGCTGCACGGGTGCACACCACCAGTCCACACACACACACACACACGCGCGCGCGCACACACATATACACGCACGCACGCATACACACACACGCATACACACACACGCACACACACACACACACACACACACACACACACACACACACACACACACACACACACACACACACACAACATATATATATATATATATATATATATATATATATATATATATATATATATATATATATATATATATATATATATATATATATCCAATTAGTGCAGGTCAACTTCCTTCCCCCAAAAAAATGAAAAAAAAAGAAGAAAATGTCATTGAAGATAAAGAAAATTTCACTAATCGATAAATAAATGAATAAAAATTCAAGAAAATGTCTGTTAAAGATAAAGAAAATTTTAATGATCGATAAATTAAAAAAAAATCCCAGAAATTGTCTATCAAAGAAAAAGGAAATTTCAATAATCAATAAATAAATTTTAAAAAGTTCATGATAATGTCTATTAACGAAAAAGAAAACCACTAATCGATACATTAAAAAAATCCAGAAAATGTCTATCAAACGTAACGAACATTTGATTAATAGATAGAAAAAAAAAATTCCAGAACATGTCTATCAAAGATAAAGAAAATTTAACTAATCGATAAATTGAAAAAATCCAGAAAATGTCTATCAAAAAAAAATTGAATAATCGATAAATAT
>CM060328.1:960388-994275 GCA_030674155.1 Stramonita haemastoma | reverse complement strand
ACCAAGTTTGGAAACATGCACACTAACAAAAAAGACCATAGATGTTGAAAGCAGCACATAAGAAAAATGGCGAAGGACAACGCTTTAGAATGGTAAACTGTTCAGCTTCACAAGTTTTGGAAAAGTTAAGGTCTTCAATTTTTATCAAAAGTATAGAATCTGTGTGTGTGTGCGTGCGTGTGTGTGTGTGTGTGTGTGTGTGTGTGTGTGTGTGTGGTGTGTGTTGTGTGTGTGTGTGTGTGTGTGTGTGGTGTGTGTGTGTGTGTGTGTGTGTGTGTAGATGTGCGTGTATGTGGTATTGTGTGTGTGTGCATATGTGTAGATGTGTGTCTGTCTGTGTCTATGTCTGTGTACACGAGGTGACAGCCCCGATATGGCGTGTGCGGTCGGCGGGGCTCTAAGCAACATCATTGGATTGGATTGGATGTCTGTGTACACCAATATATAAGTACTTTATCATTTTAAGACTGAAAAACTCTATGTGTTTGTTTCTTTGTATGTGTGTGTGATGGGTTGGGGGGGGGTTGTACACTGACACATCGACAGATAGACTGTCAGACAGCTGATATCAACCAGCCAGACAAACAGGCAGGCAGCCAGCTAAATAAACAATCATACAGACAAACATACAGACAAACTAACAGACATAGAAACACACAATCAGACAATCAGACAGACAATAATACAGACAATTAAACAGACAATCAGACTTAAAAAAAAAAAAAACACCAAAATTTCGACAGAGCATAAAACCATTTGACAGCGAGTCCAGAGCTGAAAGATGCATGTTGGAAGGTCATTGCTAAGTGGGCCGTTGACCATTAGCTCTGTCCAGTGTCCATTGGCCGACAGTGACCATGGTCCCCCAGGGACCATCAGAGACAATGATCATTGACCTCCAGGGACCATGGAGGACAGGGCTTATTAAATTGTCATGGGGGAAAATGATGTGTAAAAAAGTTCAGGTTGAGAGTGTGCTGGGATTGCGGTGGGTGAGTGTCGGGGTGTGGAGATATATATGGGTGGGGGGGTGGAGTTTGTGGGGGGGGATTTTCTGTGTGTGGTGTGTGTGTGTGTGTGTGTGTGTGTGTGTGTGTGTGTGTGTGTGTGTGTGTATGTGTGTGTGTGTGTGTGTGTGTGTGTGTGTGTGTGTGTGTGTGTGTGTGTGTGGAAGGAGTTTGTGTGTAGAGAGAGTTTGTGGAGGGAGTTTGTGTGTGTGTGTGTGTGTGTGTGTGTGTGTGTGTTGTGTGTGTGTGTGTGTGTGTGTGTGTGTGTGTGTGTGTGTGTGTGTGTGTGTGTGTGTGTGTGTGTGAGGCAGAGACAAAAAGATAGAAACGGAGATTTATAAGCAGAGAGAGACAGAGAGACGGAGACAGACAGACTGACAGAAGTAGGGATAGAGACAGAGGTACAGAGACAGAGACAAAGAGCATGTGACCTGAGGGCAAAGGCCAGTATTATGGGATGTATCTTCCCTGCAAGTTCACGGCGCTGTGTCAAGCAATTTGTGCCGCCATGCCAATACACTGGTGCTGACTGACTGACTGGCTGGCTGGCTGTCTGCCAACCTCTCAACTTTCTGACTGTCACAGAGGAGAAGAGAGAGAGAGAGAGAGAGAGAGAGAGAGAGAGAGAGAGAGAGAGAGAGAGAGAGAGAGAAGAGAGAGAGAGAGAGAGAGGATGCCTTCAAATTGCATAATTATCAAACAACCTGTGTGAAACAGGACCTTTTCGCCCATTCACCAAGAATTGTGGATGCTTGTCTTTGGGATAAAAGACAACAAAGTTGGAACCCATTTGCCACATACATTTTGCGCACAGAGGAAGATCCCACGGCAACAAGAGAGCTATTCTTGGTAGAATTTTTGTAGGAAAAAAACCCCACTGTCATGGATACAGAAATCTTGTTATGAAGAACAGAGTAACTAAACTAAACTAAAGTCTGTGAATTGGGGTCCGATGTACCAGTGCATGTGTACTATGTGACAATAGTCGTAAGAGCGATGATCAGAAGTGGCCTTATTCCACTGCTTTACTTATCCCCAAAAGAATTAGTTTTCAACATCGATGTTCCAAATATCGGTATTCCCAATGGTTCTGGGTGAGATAAAGCGTGCGTCAGTACCTATTATTATTATTATTATTATTATTATTATTATTATTATTATTATTATTATTATTATTATTATTATTATTATTATTATTTATTCATTTATTTTATTCTTTTATATTTAAGATACTGGGATAAGCACTCTTGTGCTTTTTTACATCCAGTCCCCGTGTGTAAGCATTTTTGCAAATGTCAACTGTTCCCACCGGCACACGATGGCCTACTCTTACGACAAGCGGAACAGGATTTAATGTGTGCGCAAGATGTTCTGCGTGCGTTCGCACACGGGGCCTCGGTTTACAGTCTCATCCGAAGGACTTTTGGGGAGAGTGGAATCAGCACTGATGTTAACTCCAGGAGAAAAATCTCCTCGACTGGAATCTAACCCGGGTCGTCAAATTGCCAGCGCAATATTCTGACCACTAGGCTATCCATTTATTATTGTACCTATTATTGTTACTGGCAGCCTTCAGTCTCGGAAGACTATGGAATTGCTCTCTAGGCGTTGTTAATTCTGGTACAAGCGTCGGGTGTGGCTGGCCTGTCCAACACGGGAATGACAGTGCCTATGGCAGAGGGCACAGGTGAAGTCTGACGCTGGTCTGTCTGCCTGGTCTGCAGCCTTGGGCTACCAAAAGTAGAAACAAGCACAGGAAAGATGGCACTGGATACCCTGAAAACTTTGTGGCAGCAGTGTCGACACAATTTCAAAATGTCAACACTCGAAACCCATGAATGTAGACTTCAGAATCTTTGAGTCAGTACCAAGGGGAGAACTAACTAACTCTCTCTCTCTCTCTCTCTCTCTCTCTCTCCTCTCTCTCTCTCTCTCTCTCTCTCCTCTCTCTCTCTCTCTCTCTCTCTCTCTCTCTCTCTCTCTCTCTCTCCTCTCTCTCTTCTCTCTCTCTCTCTCTCTCTCTCTCTCTCTCTCTCTCCTCTTCTCTCCTCTCTCTCTCTCTCCTCTCTCTCTCTCTCTCTCTCTCTCTCTCTCTTCTCTCTCTCTCTCTCTCCTCTCTCTCTCTCTCTCTCCTCTCTCTCTCTCTCCTCTCTCTCTCTCTCTCTCTCTCTCTCTCTCTTTGTTTTTTGTTTGTTTGTTTTTGTTTTTTGCTATGTGCTGATAATAAAAAAAGCAAATTTATTGCTTACTCAATGTACCATCTGGAAATAAAATTTTGATTTGATTTGATCTCTCTCTCTCTCTCTCGGATAACACTGTAGAGAATGGAACCTTCGCCCTCACCTATTGTCAAGTCCTGAGTGCACTGCTCTTACCCCCAGACTGTTGTGTCTGCACTAAAAAGTACAATAATTCTTAGCCTCCTTTGAGGGTATTTGTCTGTTTACTTTTTTCCCTTTCCTTTGCTTTTTTTTTTTTATGCCAAGCGAGGTTAACGGCATTCAAGAATAAAACACTCCAAAGAGAAATTCATTTACTTTTCCCCCCTGAGATTAATTTGCTGATATAGACGGAATTCAATTTCGCTTTCCTTCACACAATTACGTCATTGAACACTTTACCCAAAAAAAAGAGAACTAAACACACGTTTGTCCCTGACCAGATTAAGCAGGAAAACCCATTACATAATTATGCCCACAGAAAAGAAATGCCTTTGTACTGCTTTTTTGTCAGTCATCCGCTTTCCTTGCGGAAAGCAGCCCGCATGAAGAAATCTGCCTTGGATGTAGGTGATGAAAAATCAATGCCTCAGTACCTCAGCACCTAGACTTTGTGCCTCCACTGCGTGATATAGCTCTGTGAAGCAGCCCTCCCTCCATCTGTCCCAGCTAAGGCATGGGTCATAGTTGGTCTATATTATGTAGTACATGCTGCTCACCCATATGGTTTGGGGCTATGGCCGTGTTCTTTGTTACAGAGCACGAAACAGAAGGAAACTTTTGCAGAATGTTGTCTGTGATTTGTGTAGTGTTGATTTGGGGGCATTGTCTATTGTTTTACCACCAAACAATTTCTAGAGATTTTAACATCAATAAATCTTTACGAGCACCATTTTTTCTGATTTTTGTTCTTTTTCTTTGGAAAGAAAGTGTTCGAACCCAAACATTATTTGTATGTATCTGGCAAAAGGATAGGGAGCCTTGGGTACCTGTCTGTGCCATGTCCCACCAACGCGTTTTTTTGTAAAGGTAAAGGTGTCCCATAAACTATGTGGTCGTAGGGGAGCGAGGCATCAGAGACCTCAGCTTCTCTAGGGGCCAGCATATTGAGGGCGGCGCCCATCTCCTCTCCCTCGCTGCTTTACCTTCTCTGCCCTAAAGACTGCAGGTACCCATTTACAGCTGGGTGAACTGGGGAACTGTACTGAAGCCAAGGCGCGCATATGGTCATCCATCCACTTGGTTACCACGCTAGATGCTGCTTAACATTGGCAGGGGGGAAGCGAGCGCTCTGATCACTGAGCTATGCCTTCCCGCTTTTTGTAAAAACTTTTTTATTTCTTTTTTTCATATACTATCCAAAACATATGATCAATATATATCCCTTTTTTGTAAAAATACTTTTTCATTTCATTTTTACATGCAATACACACTATCCAAAACACATTATAATCAATAAATATCAAAGTTCACAATCAATCAAGTCCAATTTCCAGAGACATGAAAAAAGAAAACTAAAAACTAAAACAAAGGTAAAATTATTTGAACCAGCCAAGAGAACTGCATACAAGTGAACACAAAACGAGCAGACAAACAGACCAAACAGACAGGCAAACAGAGCGTGTGCAGGGGACTATCTACGCCTCAATAAACAGACATAAAATATGATTCCCAAGGAGTGACTCATTATCTTTGATAAGTATTCTCGATATAAAAGAATAAATAAATAAATAAATAAAATAATAAATAAGTCTTGACAAAGTGTGCGTTTCAAATAAACGACCAAGGCACCTACATATTTCTGGTTTCAGGACTTACAATGCATGCCAGTACACTTTTTTGATGTGATCAAACCATCTGATTGCTGGTTTCTTTGCTCTGTGATTCTGCTAACGTGTCTTGGCTGCCATGCTATGCCCTCTTATGTCTGTCTCTTGTCTCTTTTGTCTTGCATTGTGACTTTTGCATTCTTCATTTTCCGCTTAGCAGAGAACTGATCTCCTGGCGTGCTACTTGATCTTGTAATTTGATCTCGCTCTGTCTGTCTCTGTGTCTCTTTCTGTGTCTCAGTCTCTGTCTGTTTCTGTCTGTCTGTCTCTGTCTCTCTCTGTCTGTCTGCCTCTCTCTCTCTCTGTCTCTCTCTCTGTCTCTCTGTGTCTCTCTTTCTGTGTCTCTGTCTCTGTCTTTGTCTGTCCGTCCGTCCGTCTGTCTGTCCGTCTGTCTGTCTTTCTGTCTGTCTGTCCGTCCGTCTTTCTGTCTGTCCGTCCGTCTGTCTGTCTGTCTGCCTGTCTCACCAGTCTGTTCCGGGTAGTGCGTGTGTGTGTGTGTGTGCGCACGCGCGCACGTTTGTGCTTGTGTGTGTGTGCGTGCGTGTGTGTGTGTGTGTGTGTGTGTGTGTGTGTGTGTGTGTGTGTGTGTGTGTGTGGTGTGTGTGTGTGTTGGGGAGGGGATGTTTATAGGACGCTCACGTATGTGGACGCTTGTGTGTGTGTGTGTGTGTGTGTGTGTGTGTGTGTGTGGTGTGTGTGTGTGTGTGTGTGCGTGTGTGTGCGTGTGTGTGTGTGTGTGTGTGTGTGTGTGTGTGTGTGTGTGTGTGTGTGTGTGTGTGTGTGTGTGTGTGTGTTGGGGAGGGGTATGTTTATAGGACGCTCACGTATGTGGACGCTTGTGTGTGTGTGTGTGTGTGTGTGTGTGTGTGTGTGTGTGTGTGTGTGTGTGTGTGTGTATGTGTGTGTGCATGTGTTAGTGTTGATAAGTGTGTGGCAGTGCCTTTATCTGCTGGCCTGTGTAATATAAATCATTGACCTTTATACCAGTCTCTCTCTCTGAAACCGTGTGTGTGTGTGTGTGTGTGTGTGTGTGTGTGTGTGTGTGTGTGTGTGTGTGTGTGTGTGTGTGTGTGTGTGTGTGTGTGTGTGTGTTGTGTCTGTGTCTGTGTCTGTGTGTGTGTATGTGTGTGGTGTGTGTGTGTGTGTGTGTGTGTGTGTGTGTGTGTGTGTCTGTGTGTGTCTGTGTGTGTCTGTGTTTGTGTTCTTTTGTGTGTTTTGTATGTATGTCTGTGTGCGCGCATGTGCATTTCTGTAGGTGCGCCCACGCTTGTATGCGTTTGTGCATGCATACCTGCGTATGTCTGTGATTGCGCCGCAGGAGTGGTGCGTGCGCAGTTGTGTGTGCGTGCATGTTCTCACGTACGTATCACAGCTGACAAGACTATAGCTGATCGCCATGCTTGTTCAGGTTTTGGTTATCGACAGCTGACCTCAGTATGTCTGTAGCTCCAGTCTATCTTCGACCTCTGCAGGAAAAAGAAAAACCCGTGTGGGAGTGAGGCCTGGGGGGCACCTGCGGTGTGAGACATGCAGACAGACAGACAGACAGACAGACAGACAGACAGACAGACAGACAAGGTGTGTGGATGGAAATTCCCAAAGATGTGCGCAGGAAAGGTCTTGTTGCTGTGAGAAATCCCCAATAAATTTCACTTAGGATAGCGGCGCCCTTAGAGTGGCAGGTTTGGTGGGGGTAGTGGGGTAGAGGATGTTCTGACACAGTTTGACGTAGCAACGCAGTTCGTCGTAATTTGAGACGAGCTGTGTTAGCCCCCCCCCCCCCCCCCTCTCCCCCTTGTAAAAAATAAACCCAGCACATCTTTAATCAATGTTAAGTTCAATATAATGCACTACATTCGGATTAGACTATAAACCGAGGTCCCGTGAGCGAACGCACGCAGAACATCTTGCCCACACGTTAAAATCCCGTTCCGCCTTTCGGAAGAGCAGGCCATCGTGTGCCGGTAGGAGCGGATGACAAAATTGTATAATAGAAAAACCCAGCATGCACACAGGTGTCGTGTTTAGACACCATCCCTGAGGGGAAAAAAAATAATGGGTAGGCGCTGCACTTGTGGAGACGCGCTCTCCCCGGAGAAAGCAGCCCGAATTTCACGCAGAGAAATCTGCTGTGATATAAAGAGGTATAAAATAAAAATAAAAATAAAAAAATAAAAATATTTCAGCATTTTAGAAGCTCCTCATACATTTTTGTCAACTTTCTGACTTCAGTTCCAAGTTGTGACAAAGTGCCTTGACGCACTTTGTCGCAACTTTTCAGCACCAAAAACATGCAATGGCAAAAATTCTTAGTATAAAAAAATGATAATAAAGATACTAAGATTTTTTGCCATCGCATGTTTTTGGTGCTGAAAAGCTGTGACAAAGTGCGTCAACGTCACAACTTGGAACTGAAGTAAAAAAAATAAAATAAAAATAAAATAAAAAAAAAAGTAAAAAAAATAATAAAAAAAGTTGACAAAAATGTACGAGGAGTTTCTAAAATGCTGAAGTAGTGCATTATATTGCACTTACATTGATTAAAGATATGTTGTTGTTGTTATGTTTACAAGGGGATCCTAACGCAGTTTCGGCGTAAAATACGACCAACTTTGTTGCTACATCGAACTGTGTCAGAACAGGGGATGATGGTTTAGTAGTTAGAGAGTCTGACGGTACCTGAAACCACGGGGTTGAGTCTCTGCTGGCATAATGTGTCCATTTCGGAGGATTTTCCCCCTGGAGTTCACATTGGTACTGACTCCACTCCCTTGAAAGTCTGTTCGGATGAGGCTGTAAACTTGTATACCATGTGCGAAAGAAATCTTTGTCTTTATCGGGTTTGAAAAAATAAAAAAGATTTACTCCTCTCCTTCATACAACCTCAATTGATAATGTTGATGTTGACAATGGTGATGTTGATAACGACGACACATCCACAAATACAATTCTGAAGTTGTAGAAGTGACTATCACTACGATAGTAACGACAAACACATTGACAATGATGATGATGATTATCATAACAGTTATGAAGAGAGTGAAGACATCGACAATAACGACGATAAATATGAGAGTCTTACTTGCCCTGAAAACTAGCTGCAATGAAATCAATTTTATTCGAAAAAAAATGGGGATAATTACAACAAACACACACACACACACACACAAAACACACACACCCAAACAACACACACACACACACACCACACACACACACACACACACACACACAACCACACACACACACACACACACACACACACACACACACACCACACACACACACACACACACACACACACACACACACACACACACACACACACACACACACACAAACTAAACAACAACAATTGAAGGGATATCTTTCCATGGCTTTCCCTTTCTAATCATGTGTATTGTATGTTTCTTTCTGAACAAATCTGGTCATAACGCACAAGTTAATGAAGAAAGTGAAAAATGAATAGTACAATATAAAACTACAAGCTTGTTGTTGCTATGCTGATCATGTTCTTTATGTTAATTTTATTTATTTTTTTATTTATTTTTCATTCTTTTATTTCGAGGATAATCGGATACGCACTTATGCGCTTTTATTACATCCAGTCTCCGTGTGTATGTTGTTTTGTAAATTTTGTCACCCGTTCCCACCGCACACAATGGCCTACTCTTCGAAAAAAGCGGAACATGTTTTAACTTGTATGCAAGATGTTCTGAGTGCGTTCGCGCACGGGACCTTGATTTCTAATCTCAGACAGAATAAACCTTACTTTAAACAAAAAAAAATAGCTAAGCTATGTGATAAAACAGCAGTGGTTTTAAATTCTAAAAATTTACTGTTTTCAGTTTCCGTGTGATGTAAAATTTAAAGCAAAATACACAAAACCCTTTTAACTGTTCAGACAAAAAAACCCCATTCATTCATTCATTCATTTATTTTTTTTAAAATTGAGGATACGGGGAATAACCCTCATTTTGCCTTTTTACACAATCCCGGTGGTATGCTTTTGTAAATTTTTGCATCTTTTTCCCCCCCCGGAAACACAATAGACTACTCTTACGAAAACCCAAAAACCAGAATTTTAACGGGGCGCAAGATTTTTCTAGGGTGCGTTCGCACCCCCGGGGAAACCTCGGTTTATAGCCCTAAATCCGAAGGATTTTGGGGGAAAGTGGAGCCCAGCACTGATTTAAGTCCAGGGGGAAAACCCCTAAACCGGGAATCAACCCGGGTCGTCAAATTGGGGATTAAAATTTTCCAAAAACCAAACTAGGCTACCCCGCTCCCCCAGAAATTGTTACCTTACGGGGAAAATTTACGTACATGAAACCCCAAACAATTCAGACGGTTGAAAACCCAGGTTACGCGCAAACAAAAGGTTATCAAATAACAATAAAACAAAGTTTCACCAGGGGAATTAGGTAGCCTTTTTTCCCAACAATTTAAGTCTAAATTTCCCCCCCACAACAAAAACCCCCACCCGAAAAGGGACAGCTACGGTCAGCCAAATCCCCTTTGGACGGGACCCGGGAAATTTGGGTTTTAATCAACTATTCGGGCCCCTTACCCGATGGGTCACCGATTGATCGCATTTATTAAACCCAACAGGAAACTGCAGCTGAGCCGTGTTATTTCGAAACAAGGGCTCTGCTGGCTTTTTTCTTTACCCAGAGTGGAAAAGTAAGACTGCCATTTAAACTTCCCTTGTCTGCAGTGACCAATTAGGCCCGGTTTGAAAGGGGGAAAGCTTTTTAGGGAACGGGATGGGAAAGCTTTTTGTATTTGGGATTTAGTCAGTTAGGTGCTGAGATAGATAGAAGATAATAAAATAGATAGAAAAATAGATAGTTTAGATAATAGATAAAATAGATAGATAGATAATGGGATAGATAGATAGATAGATAAAAAGATAAAATAGAAGATATTTATTTTATATAATTTTTTTATTTATTTTTTTAAATTCAATTTATATCGAGGAAAACAGAAAAAGGGCAATCATGTGCTTTTTTTCATCCGGCCCCCCGTTTAATGCAGTTTTGTTAAAAATTGTCATCTTTCCCCACCACAATAGTAAATTAGATGGGATAGAATAGATAGATAGATAATAGATAGTAGATAGATAGATAGAAAAGATAGATAGATAGATAAAATAGATAGATAATAGATAATAGATAATAGATAGTTTAGATTAAAAACCCCCCTACTGAAAACGACGGAAAATATATTTCTTTTCAAACAAAAACAGATTAATTTTTTAAAAAATAATAAAAAATAAAAATTAATAAAGGTCAAAAAATAAAAGATTTTTATGTGGGATCCATTCCCCGCGGGCAGCAGCAGTAACTTTTTTGAAGCAGAAACAAAAAGGGCCCAGCAGTAAAAACAGTAGGAGAAACCCCTTTTGCGGTGCCCGGCGCTCCCCCCCCCGGGGGAGCAGCCCGACTTACACGCAGAGAAATCTGCTGTACAAAAAGGGGGAAATAAAATAATAACAGAAAATAACACCGGGGCAGCATAGTACAGCAACAGAAAGAAAGCAACAACAGAAACAAAAGTGAGTTGAAGCTTGCCTCTCCCCCAGGTTCAAAGTGCACGGCAAAGAAAACCCCCCAGACAAAAATTTTTGAAAACCCTTTCCCGGAAAATTTGCATTTTTATGTTTGTACCCTTTGGACATAGAAACCCTAAAAATATTAAAACCCCCCCAGTCCCCTTTTTACACTTAAAACGCATGTTTGCACACACGCAAGCCCAAAACACAAACATATACACACAAAAACGAGTGCGTGCGGGGCGGCGCGCGCGCAAACCCCACAACACAAAACCAAAAACACACACTTTTTTCCCAATGGAGTTAGAAGCTCTTCGGGTGAGACAAAAAACCCGACGTCCTTGTGAAAACCCGCTCGCAAAACACCCTTTGGGGCCCCAACTTTAAAAAAACCCTTCCGTTTTTCGGGGGGATTAGGCCATTGTTGTTTGGTGAGAAGGGATGAAAAAAATTTTAAAAAAACATCCAAAACACGGGACGGTTATAAAAAAAAGTGCATAAGGGCTTTTTCCTTTAAATCCTCAAAATTTAAAAGATAAAAAATAAAGCCACACACACATCAAAAGGAGCCCAAAAACAGACACAGACAGCCCAGACAGACTGAGGAAAGGGATGAAGATTTTAGGCGAAACATAATTTACAATCTGTCTTTGTATAACAACCAATAAAATTTAAATAAAAAATAAAGAGAGAGAATGAAAGTAAAGAGGGAAAGAGAAAGAGAGGGAAGAGAGAAAAGAGAAGAAAGAGAGAAGAGAGAGAGGAGAGAGAGAGAGAGAGAGAGAGAAAGGAGAAAAGAGAGAGAGAAAAGGGGAGAGAGGGGAGAGAGGGGAGGGGGAAAGAGAGCGTGTGTGTGTAAAACCTTTGCGTGTTGTGGGTGTGTGGGTGTGTGTGTAGTGTGGTGGGGTGTGTAGGGGTTTTTTTTGGGGGGTGTGTGGGGTTTGGTGTTTTGTGGAGTGTGTGTGTGTGTGTGTTGTGTGTATTTTCGAAATCTTTATGACTGTCAAACCTCTCACTAAACTCTCCTGTCAATAAATACCTAAACCTTTACTATCGCACCTATCACATTTTCCCTGACTTTGCCCAAATCCTTTTAAACCCCGGTGTGTGGGGGATCGGGGGTTTGGGTATGCACGTTCTTCAAAACCAGTCCTCCGCCTTTTTCCGGTACACACACCCCAACAAAACCAAAACCCCCCCCAAAAAAACCCCCAACTTTAAAAAGGCACTTTTTGAAAAACCCACACACAACCCCCAAAACCCACACACAAAACACCAACACACACACACACACACCCCAAAAAACACACACACACACAAACACACAAAAACAACAAAACACACACACACACAAAACACACACACCCAAATACTGATTTACTTTATGGCACTGGGGAAAAGGTTAGTGTGCAAACAGTTTCCGCTGAAGGAAGACAAATAAATGGCGAAATATTCGGATTCAAAAACACGTGTGTTTTTCTTTGTTGCCCTTTTTTAATTAATAATATATAAATATCTATATCTATAAAACTAAAAAATATATTAAAAAATATATATATATTATTTTATAACATAATATATGGGATACAAACATATATTAATTTTAAAATGGGCGGGGACTGGTGTTGCTTTTGTTTTTTGGGGTTTTTTTGTTTTTTGAAAAAGGGGGGGGGGGTGGGGGGGGGGGGGGGGCGGAGTTTTTTTTTTTTTTTGTTTTTTTTTTTTTTTGTTTTGGTTTTTGGGGGGTGTTGTTTTTTGGGTTTTTGTTTTTTTTTTTTGGGGGGGGGGGTTTTTTTTTTTTTTTTTTTGTTTTTTATTTTACTTTCCAAATTGTTTTTTTTTTTTTTTTTCTTTTTTTTATATTGTTTTTTTTGCCTTTTTTTTGAATGGGTATGTGGGTATTGGGCCTAAAACTATTAATTTTGAATGTTCTGCACTGGTTTTTTTATTTTGTTTTTTTATATCAAGATGAACCCTTAGAGGGGGTGACCCCGGATGTAAAAAAAACATTGGTACTCCCTTCCTTATCCCGAAAAAAAGATTTTGATTTGATTTAATTTGATTTGATTTGATTCTCTCTCTCTCTCTCTCTTCTCCTTCTCTCTCTCCTCCTCTCTCCTCCTCCTCTCTCTCTCTCTCTTTTCCTCTCTCCTTCCCACCCCTCCCCTCTCACCCCTCTCCCCCTCTCTCTCCCCTCTCCCCGGCACCTCCCTTCCCCCCCCCCCCAAACTCTCCATATGTCTTTCTGCTCCTCTTGCGGGGGGGGGGAAGTGATTTTATAAAAAAAATGCCAAGGGGGTAGAATGCACACGCAGGGGGGCCAAAACTTTGATAGCTAGGATCCCATTTCAAATTTCATTTTGCTGATGCTGCTGTTGTTTTAGTTTTGTTTGTTGTTGTTTTTTGGGCTACGTTTTTGCTACGTTGTTGTTGTTTTTTAGGGTTTTTGGTTGTTTTTCTTCTTTCTTCTTCTTCTTTTTTCTTCTTCCTTTCTTCTTCTTCTTTTCCTTTTTTCTTCTTCTTCTTCTTCTTCTTTTTCGCAATTTTTTCTTCCCTTTGCAATTCTTTTTCCTCTTCCTCTTTCTTCTTTTCATTCTTTGTAGTATTCTTTGCATTCTTCCTGCATTTTTCTTTGCGCAATCTTCCTTTCTCTGTCTTTTTTCCCTTTTTGGGTCTTTTTCTTGTTATTCTTCTAAAACCTTTTAAATCTTCTTCTTCTTCTTCTTCTTTCTTTTCTTCTTCTTCTTCTTCTTCTTCCTTTTTCTTTTTTTCTTCTTTTTTTTCTTCTTCTTTTTTCCCTTCTTCTTCTTTTTTTTTTCTTCTTTTTTTTCTTCTTCTTCTTTTCTTTTCTTTTTTCTTCTTTCCTTTTTTTTTTTCTTTTTTTCTTCTTCTTCCTTTTTTTCTTCTTCTTTTTCTTCTTCTTCTTCTTTTTCTTCTTTTTTCCTCCTCCTTCTCTTCTTCTTTTCCCCCATTCTTCTTCTTCTTTTTCTTTTTCATTCTTCTTTTTTGCATTTTTTTTGCATTCTTCTTCCTCGCATTTTTAATTTTTTTTTGTCTTGAAAATCTGAGACAGCAGCTATAGGAGTTTGGAAAAGTGTTTTTCATTGTGCAGCCCTTAAAGCCCCCCTGGGGCAAGTCCCGGCCCAGCACGTTTCCGGGCTTTTATTATTTTTTATCTGACCAAAAAAAACTTTTTATTTTATTTTTATTTTATCTTTTTCTTGTGCGTTTTTGGTTTATCTTTTTGTTTTTTTTTCTGGTTTGTGTTGTGTTGGGGGAAGAAGAGAGAGAGGAGAGAGAGAGAGTGTGGTGTGGGGGTGTTGTGTGTGGGGGTTTGTGTGGGGGGGGTTTTTGGGGGGTGTGTGTATTTGTGTGTGTGTGGGGTGTGTGTGTGGTTGTTTTGGGGTGTGTGTGGTGTTTTGTGGGGTTTTGGTGGGTGTGTGTGAGTGGGGTGTTTCGGGGTGTAGTTTGTGTATGCGTGGGCGCCAAAACCCACGCATAAATGTGTGTCAACTTTCTGTGGGCTGTGGTATGTATGCTTCGAAAGAAAATTTTGGGGGAAAAGGGAAAGGGTTTTTCCCCCCAAATTCCTGGTTGGGAAAGATTTTCTTTTAAAAACAACAGAAAATTTCCCCCACACGGATTCACCCCAGAAGTAATTTCCTCCCCAAACCCCCGGGAGAAAGGGCAGAAATCATCCCCTCACCGTTTTCCCCATTTGGAAAAAAAGGATCCTTTTGAAAAGAAAAAAAGAAAAAACGATAATGATAAATAAAGAAATAACAGAATAAAGGAATAAATGAGCAATATACTTAATAACAAACAAGAAAACAGTCATTATTCTCTCATGTCGAAAAAGACCCTATGGAATTTTATTGTGATAAGAAAGAGAGCTTTCCCACCCCCACCCCCACCCACCACTCTCTCAAACATTCAGACACACAGATGCATACACGCACTCATGCACGCGCACGCGCGCGCACACACATGCACGCACTGCCTAACCCCCCCCCCCCCCTTCCCCTACACACACACTCACACTCCTCAACCTTGTCCATTCTTAGGACGTCAGCAAGCTAGCAGTCAGTTTTGACAGCTGCCTTATTTTGGCATTAGGAGGATTAGTTTCATTTCATTAGAAATGATGTATTACAGTCTTGAAATGAGAACATTCATTTTTTATCTTTCTGTCTGTCTGTGTCTCTGTATCTCTGTCTCTATGTGTCTGTCTTCTGTCTGTCTCTCTATCTCTCTGTCTCTCTGTCTCTGTCTCTGTCTCCATCTCTGTCTCTCTCTGTCTCTCTCTGTCTCTCTCTGTCTCTGTCTCTCTGTCTCTGTCTCTCTCTCTCTCTCTCTCTCTCTCTCTTTCTCTCTCTCTCTCTCTCTCTCTCTCTTTCTCTCTCTCTCTCTCTCTCTCTCTCTCTCTCTCTCTCTCTCTCTCTCTCTCTCTCTCTCTCTCTCTTCTCTCTCTCTCTCTCTCTCTCTCTCTCTCTTGCGTGAATGTGAGCGTGTGTGCCATGCATGCATGCGTGTGTGTATGTATATATGTATGTCTGTGTGCGTCAGTGCGTGCAAGTGTGTGTGTGTTTGCGAGTGTGTGTGTGTGTGTGTGTGTGTGTGTGTGTGTGTCTGTCTGTGTGTGTGTGTGTGTGTGTGTGTGTGTGTGTGTGTGTGTGTGTGTGTGTGTGTGTGTGTGTGTGTGTGTGTGTGTGTGTGTGTGTGTGTGTGTGTGTGTGTGTGTGTGTGTGTGCACGTGATAAACTGATGATGATGTACTTTTTGATGATGATGTACTTTTTTTTTTAAAGATGAAGCTTAGCAGATAAGATGCTTTAACTGCATAACTCAGTCTCCACACTCTAACTAAGCCATTTTTTTTAATGTTTCTGCACTCATTAAGCGCTAAAAAAAATGTTACCCACGAAAACTCTAAAGTGAATACCTTATCTCCTGTAAGTGTGTATGCACTTAAGGTAGGAAAAGATACCGGCAGGTCTGCACATAAAATTGACCTGGGAAATTATGTGTACATCCCCACGCGTGAATTGCACGGCGTTTTTAAGATTCAAACCCCCGATCCGGAACTTAAAAGCCATAAGAACCAGAAACAAAACATCACCTGCTCCACTCACCTTGAGTCTATATTCTTTTCTTGTCATCCACACACGAATTATTCGATGACAATCGCGCCAAAACACCTCATATCTTTGACAATTCTTCTTCTGCTGCTTCTTCTTCTTCTTCGTCGTCGTCGTCGTCGTCGTCGTTGAACGCTCAGGCACCAACTTTTGTTGTCTGTTATTTGAGCTAAAATGTTTTGCGCTGCCGTTAAGTGCATAACAAGACAGGTCCAGCACATTCAACTTGGGCGTGATAACTTGGAGACAATACCATTGAATAAGACAAGACATTGTCTTGTGTGTGAATAACCTAATCTTACACTCCGCTACTCTTACACAGCTTGCTAAAGCGGCTAGCTTAACCTGTTAGGGACAGTCTCTGAACGATTAGTAGTTATCAGTAGGTAGGCCTGTATGTTGACAGCAGGTTACCTGGAAGGATTTGGTCATAGGGATTATCATTACTGCATAACTAACCAGTTTTACAAGAATTACAATAGTCACATGACGTCAAAGGCATGTAGCCTCCCTTCACAAGGTGAGAATGTAGGGTACGGGAGATAATTATATGTCCTGATGTCACATTGCTGTCTCTCGTCTCCTCTTTGTTGCCACGGCTCCATAGAGTTAATGTCTTTGTGTCTTATGGGGTGATTGATGGATGGCTCAGGCAGGTGTCAGCCTTACACCTGAATGAAAGAGTGCAAGGGTCAGGAACCCACCCACTTGACTGTCTGCTGGATTTTTTAGGCGGTCATCTGTGTGTGTGTGTGTGTGTGTGTGTGTGTGTGTGTGTGTGTGTGTGTGTGTGTGTGTGTTGTGTCTGTGTCTGTGTGTGTCTGTGTCTGTGTCTGTGTCTGTGTGTCTGTGTGTCTGTGTCTGTGTCTGTGTGTCTGTCTGTCTGCTCCCAAGTTCACCAATGGGTGACATTTTGCGAATGCAACCGTTCTTGCCCACCATAAAGGTAGCCGCATTCCGACATCGGGGATATCCATTCATAATCATAGAGTCCATAGCATTCATCCGCCAGTAGTTCTGATGTTCAAGCCTGCGACCCCGTAACCTCGTAAGCGTTGTGTAGGAGTGGAAACCCTTTTACTTTGCGGACTGTTGTGCCTTCCCGCCATTTTGATATTAAAGTTATGGTATGCACTTTCAGTTTGCCTCATCCATTGTTGAAAGATACTGGTTCTAAACCATGCTTACATGCTCTTCTCTTTTGCTTTATTCACTCGTTTTTAATCAAAATTGAAAGAATTTATTTTCCCATGAAATGAAATTAGGGGAAAAGAAGATAAATCCACGCACACAAACCTATAATCTAAAAAAAAAAATCCACACATACAAAAATCTGTACACCATTCAGCAAAACGAATGGCTGTAGAGAACCACAGAATTTTAAATTCTGATTGTGTGTTGTCTAAAGCCCCCCCCCCCCCCCTTACACACACACACACACACCACACACACACACACACACACACTTCCCAGAAGCCCTCTTCCTCTCAGCGCTTGTTTTTATTAAGTATTGAAAGCAAAACTAAAGGGAAACAACCAAAAGCATGATCAAAGGGGACTTAATTCAACAGGCATGCGTTTCTATTTCATCCTTGGTGTACTGAATAGCGCTTGAATTATTTCATAATGTTTTTGGTTTGTTTGTTTACATGCCTTTTTGTTTGTGTGTTTGTTCAGATTTTTAATCATTCTTTCACAAAACGCGTGATGAAGATCGTGATCTAATCCTTATTGATTATTTGAAGTGTTGATGAGGTGTAAAGAATAAATACTTGATGTTGATCGTGGGGTCTTTTCATTTGCAAAACCGTTCACACAACTTTCATTCCTGCTTTAATTCTCAGCTCAATGATAACCCTGATATGGCCTCTGTGGTTGGCGATGCTATCTACACATCCTGTTTGATTAACTCTACTGCATGTAAGGCCTGTAGGGGGATTCAGAAGTTACTAGCTGGGGCTCTGCATGGGATTAATCCTGGGGATTTAAGGCTGGGGTCGACTGTCGGGCATTGTGGTATTGTCATGCAAGGCTATCAGTGTTGTGTGGTGGGTGTCTCAAGGTAAAGGTAAGGTAAAGGTATCCCATAACCTATGTGGTCGTAGGAGAGCAAGGCATCAGAGACCTCAGTTTCTCTAGGGGCCAGCATATTGAGGGCGGCGCCCATCTCCTCTTCCTCGCCGCTTTACCTTTCCTGACCCTAAAAAGGACAGGTACCCAATTACAGCTGGGTGAACTGGGGGAACTGTACTGGAGCCAAGGCGCGCAAACGGTCACCCATCCAACCGGTAACCACGCTCGACGCTGCTTAACATGACTTGGGGGAAGCGAGTGTTCTGACCACTGAGCTATACCGCTCCCCGCTCCCGGTGGGTGTCTAGTCGTTAGTTACTGACTGGGGATTTTTCTTTGCTCATATCAATGTTTAGTGTTTGGTTTTAGTTTAAATCGATCGTATCCTACTGTGGAGCTTTTACTTTTTTCAAGGACATTTTGTTGTATTAACAGCATTCGGTATAGAAAGTTTTATACTTTGAAAAAAAATAGTGGTTTGATTTTTGTTACCCAGAGTATTTTGGTCACTTAATGACAATCGTTCTTTTGTGTTTCTTCTTCTATTCCTTCTTCTTCTTCTTTTTTCTTCCTCTTCCTCCTCCTCCCTCCTCTTCTTTTTCTTCTTGTTCGCATTTTTCTTTATATTTATGTCAAAGGAGAAAAACGAAACAGAAATTGCTTCTTGTAAAACCCTTGAAGATCACTGGGGTGTTGCGCTGAAGCAGCTCCTCTGCAAACTAGTAGAATGATGCTGGTTGTGTGCCATGGCATGAATCTCTGCAATCACTCTTCAGGCCCATGTCTGTGCTGCTGTGGGTCCATCCTTTTCCTCTGTACCCCCATCTCCCTGTTCCGGCCATGTCTGGACAGACAGTGGCTTTAACACAGCTAGTGCATCTGGTTACATGGCCAGCCAACACAACTGGCTGTTCTTCACGTTAGTTAATATAATTTTTGGTCTGATTGTTTGACCTACTTGCTTATTGCTCGAATGGTCTATCAGTGTGTCATTGGTCATTTTATGTTCAGCGTATCAGATGAGCGCGCGCGTGTGTGTGTTTTTATTCTTTTTTATTTGTTTATTCTTTAATATCGAGGATGTGTGTATGTGTGTGTGTTTGTTTTAAATTAATTAATTAATTTATTTATTCTATTCTTTTATATCGAGGATAATGGGATAAGCACTCTCGTGGTTTTTTACATCCAGCCCCCGTGTGTCTGCAGTTTTGTAAATGTGTAAATGTTGTGTAAATGTGTGTGTGTGTGTGTTTGGTAAGTCTGTCTGTCTGTCTGTCTCTCCGCACACACTTTTGGGTGTGAGCACTTAAACGACATGAATCTTCCTATTTGCGGACAAGTGCAAACATCCACAGTGGATTAAAACACGGATCGTGTCCACATGATGGCTAACGGCTTTCCTAATGGACTGGAACTAACGAAGCAGCAGACCCACAGAGGTCAGCACCACAGTCCCCAGTCTGATTCCATTTCAGCCCGGAATTCAGGGATTCCAGAGGGATCACAAACCATTCCAGAAAACCAGGCATGCCAGAGGAGAGGCTAAAGTCACATCCATGAGTCACAACGTCCCACAATGGCAGACGACAAGGTGAATTGGATTAGGCAAACAAGGCGAAGGACAGAGTGACCTTGCATGTGTTTGTTTGATGGTCAAATGTGTTCCTTTTTTTCCACACAGAGAATTGTTTATATATAATTAGCATGATTTTTTGTGGAGCCAGTTTTTGTGCTTTTTATTTTAGCCAAGCATTGTTCAACAAAATTTAGTCCAAATAAGTCAATACGGAATATCACAGAGAGAGGATTTGAGATTTAGTCTCGTCTCTTTTCACTCTCTTACCTGCTCAAGTCATTTACCTTTCCATAATATCCTTTATACTGAAAATATCACTCTCCAAAATATTGGCCTTTTCTAAAGTCTTCCATTGCTTTTAGCAAGCATATCTAGCTACCATTATATGTTAAAACTGCGTGAAGTGACACAATATCAAAATCTGCAACTATTTTTGTCGAATACCGCAGTGTTGTCTTTGATAAAGATATTTTCTGGGAGGTAATTTATCTGCCAGACGCGCCAGCTCTGCTGATATCAGCCATGGCAGGGCCGTGGTGTGGACAGGGGGGTGTTTTCTGAGGCAACATTTTATCTACGCCTGTCACGTCATGTCTTTCATTGTGACACGCATGCACTGCTGTCTCTCTTTTCTGTCTGCTTGGCCAGTTGACAAAATGTGCAGAAACTGCATACACACGGCTGGGACTGGATGAAAAAAGCACACGAGTGCTTATTCCATTACCCTGGAAATAAAAGAATGAAATAAATAAGTATTTTTCTACTCCTGTGATTCTGTGACTGCTTATTCTATTATCCTGGAAATAAAAGAATGAAATAAATCAGTATTTGTCCACTCCTAAGATTCTGTGACTGACGCTTTACCTGAGTGGATAGAAGGTGTTGCTTCCGTCCTGTGACTATGAAGTCCTGGGTTCAAATCTTAACTGCAGTATATGGCATATTAAGGAAAGCAGGTGAGGATTTAAACAGTCCCTTCAGTTAGCTTGAAGTGCACATTATTCAGAGCCTCGATTCCTTTAGTGTATATTACGTGCATGTCAAGACCAAATAATACACATTAATCTTCACACCACCACTTTACTATCTCGTAGTCTGGTCAACCGTTTGGGCAACACCGGAGAATTTGCGACCAGCTTCCTCCACTTCTCACAGTTCTAAGCTTACCGCAGTATGTCGTTCTGCTCAAGACCAGTCCATTCTCTGATGAATAATTATACACGATAAAGATCCCGTCATTTTGTGTCAGCATTTGCTGGGTTGGGGAAATGAGCCCTGTACATGGAGAGGGATGGGCTCTGCCAGGTTCTGCTTGCTCAGGAGAAACAGCATGAGAAAGATAATGCAGTTCCCTATGACTCCTCTGATCCAATCCAATCCAATGATGTTGCTTAGAGCCCCGCCGACCACATAGGCCATATCAGGGCTGTCACCTCGTCACATTTTAAAACTCGTATTAAAAATGTGCGACTATGTACAGTTTAAAAAGAGGTATAAAACCAACTCAACTGTCCTTGCTTGTATCGATGCCCTGGTCAACCATAAGGGTCAGCCCAGGACGGCCACCGCGTCGTGGGAAAACCCACGACTCCTCTAATAGGTAAAATAAGAGAAGAAGAAGAATTGCGAAGAAGAAGAAGAAGAAGAATTGCGAAGAAGAAGAAGAAGAATTGCGAAGAGAAGAAGAAGAAGAAGAAGAAAGAAGAAGAAGAAGAAGAAAAGAAGAAGAGAAGAAGAAGAAGAAGAAGAAGAAGAAGAAGAAGAAGAAGAAGAAGAAGAAGAAGAAGAAGAAGAAGAATTGCGAAGAAGAAGAATTGCGAAGAAGAAGAAGAAGAAGAAGAAGAAGAAAGAATTGCGAAGAAGAAGAAGAAGAAGAAGAAGAAGAAAGAAGAAGAAGAGAAGAAGAAGAAGAAGAAAGAAGAAGAAGAAGAAGAAGAAGAAGAAGAAAGAGAAAGAAGAAGAAGAAGAAGAAGAAGAAGAAGAAGAAGAATTGCGAAGAAGAAGAAGAAGAAGAGAAGAAGAAGAAGAAGAAGAAAAGAAGAAGAAGAAGAAGAAGAAGAAAGCGAAGGAAGAAGAAGAAAGAAAAGAAGAAGAAGAAGAAGAATTGCGGAAGAAGGGAAGAAGAAGAAAAGAAGAAGAAGAAGAAGAAGAAGAAGAAGAAGAAGAAGAAGAAGAAGAAGAAAAGAAGAAGAAGAAGAAGAAGAAGAAGAAGAAGAAGAAGAAGAAGAAGAAGAAGAAGAAGAAGAAGAAGAAGAAGAAGAAGAAGAAGAAGAAGAAGAAGAAGAAGAAGAAGAAGAAGAGAAGAAGAAGAAGAAGAAGAAGGAAGAAGAGAAGAAGAAGAAAGAAGAAGAAGAAGAAGAAGAAGAGAAGAAAAAAGAAGAGGAAGAAGAAGAAGAAGAAGAAGAAGAAGAAGAGAAGAAGAAGAAGAAAAGAAGAAGAAGAAGAAGAAGAAGAAGAAGAAGAAGAAGAAGAAGAAGAAGAAGAAGAAGAAGAAGAAGAAGAAGAGAAGAGAAGAAGAAAGAAAGAAGAAGAAGAAGAAGAAGAAAGAAGAAGAAGAAGAAGGAAGAAGAAAGAAGAAGAAGAAGAAGAAGAAGAAGAAAAGAGAAGAAGAGAAGAAGGGAAAGAAGAAGAAGAAGAAGAAGAAGAAGAAGAAGAAGAAGAAGAGAAGAAGAAGAAGAAGAAGAAGAAGAAGAAGAAGAAGAAGAAGAAGAAGAAGAAGAAGAAGAAGAAGAAGAAGAAGAAGAAGAAAGAAGAGAAGAAGAAGAAAAGAATGCGAAGAAGAAGAAGGAAGAAAAGAAAAGAAGAAGAAGAAGAAGAAGAAGAAGAAGAAAAGAGAAGAAGAATGCAAAGAAGAAGAATTGCGAAAGAAGAAGAAGAAGAAGAAGAAAGAAGAAGAAGAAGAAGAAAAGAAGAAGAAGAAGAAGAAAGAAGAAGAAGAAGAAGAAGAAGAAAGAAGAAGAAGAAGAAGAAAAAGAAGAATTGAAGAAGAAGAAGAAGAAGAATGCGAAGAAGAAGAAGAAGAAGAAGAAGAAGAAGAAGAAGAAGAAGGAAGAAGAAGAAGAAAGAAGAAGACAAGAAGAAGAAGAAAAGAAGAAAGAAGAAGAAGAAGAAGAAGAGAAGAAGAAGAAGAAGAAGAAGGAAGAAGAAGAAGAAGAATTGCGAAGAAGAAGAATTGCGAAGAAGAAGAATTGCGAAGAAGAAGAAGAAGAATTGCTAAGAAGAAGAATTGCGAAGAGAAGAAGAAGAAGAAGAAGAGAAGAAGAAGAAGAAGAAGAAGAAGAAGAAGAAGAAGAAGAAGAAGAAGAAGAAGAAGAAGAAGAAGAATTGCTAAGAAGAAGAAAAATTGCGAAGAAGAAGAATTGCGAAGAAGAAAGAAGAAGAAGAAGAAGAAGAAGAAGAAGAAGAAGAAGAAGAAGAAGAAGAAGAATTGCGAAGATTAAGAAGAAGAAGAATTGCGAAGATTAAGAAGAAGAAGAATTGCGAAGAAGAAGAAGAAGAAGAAGAATTGCGAAGAAGAAGAAAAAGAAGAAGAAGAATTGCGGAGAAGAAGAAAAAGAAGAAGAATTGCGAAGAAGAAGAATTGCGAAGAAGAAGAAGAAGAAGAAGAAGAAGAAGAAGAAGAAGAAGAAGAAGAAGAAGAAGAAGAAGAAGAAGAAGAAGAAGAAGAAGAAGAAGAAGAAAGAAGAGAAGAAGAAGAAGAAGAAGAAGAAGAAGAAGAAGAAAGAAGAAGAAGAAGAAGAAGAAGAAGAAGAAGAATTGCTAAGAAGAAGAATTGCGAAGAAAGAAGAAGAATTGCGAAGAAAGAAGAAGAAGAAGAAGAAGAAAAGAAGAAGAAGAAGAAGAAGAAGAAGAAAGAAGAAGAAGAAGAAGAAGAAGAAGAAGAAGAAGAAGAGAAGAAGAAGAAGAAGAAGAAGAAGAATTGCTAAGAAGAAGAATTGCGAAGAAGAAGAAGAAGAAGAAGAAGAAGAAGAAGAAGAAGAAGAAGAAGAAGAAAGAAGAAGAAGAAGAAGAAGAAGAAGAAAAAGAAGACGAGCAACAACAACAGCAACAACAACAACAAGATAATGATGATCCTGAAGCATAAAGCAAAAAATGAACATCAATATGAATTCTCTTTTAATAAAAAACAAAACAAAAAAAAACAACTTTATTGTATAATCAGGGGGGAATGTTCGTAAGAAAGCTAAAGAGATAGAACAGAAAATATATAAGTTTTAAACAAAATCAAGAAAAACCACAAACAAAAGAAGAGAAATAAAAACATGAAAAAAAGAGAATGAAGAAAACGCTGACAGTTACACCCAAAAGATAACCACAGGCTGACAGCAAAACAGACAGGCAGAAAGACAAACCACATCTATCTTCTTTTCGGCAGAGAATGCCGAACGAACTTAACCAGAACCAAGATAGACGTGGATGCTTCCTACATACATAAGAAAAAACCAAACGGTAACACAGACTGGAAAACACAGCCTGCTATTATTTGACAGACTGCAGCACTTGTCACCATGGCAACACATCAGAACACACAAACAAACCCACACTTTTTGCAGACTGTGGTGATGCATGTTAGGCATTTTCTTTCCAGTGAAAACAGAATATCAGCACTTCGTTTCTGTTCGTTTTTCTTTCCAGTGAAAACAGAATATCAGCACTTCGTTTCTGTTCGTTTTTCTTTCCAGTGAAAACAGAATATCAGCACTTCGTTTCTGTTCGTTTTTCTTTCCAGTGAAAACAGAATATCAGCACTTCGTTTCTGTTCGTTTTCCTCACTTCCAGGCATGTCTGTGTGAGTGCTAGCAAGCATCGTGTGCTTACATCCATTCACAGCCACAGATAGAGTACCTGATTGTTTTTTCTGATGGAGTGGTCACAGTTAATGATCAAGGTGAAGAGACAGGAATCTGTCACTGAGGTGGTGTATGGTTTAGAAGAGTTGGTCGGATGGAATGGACACAGTCATTATCAAAAGTGAGGAGAAAGAAATCTTCCTGTGAGTGTTGCAGGGTTAAGCCGAGTTTGTCCGTGTAGTAGTAGGCACCCATCAGTCTCGGAAGACTGTGCAGTTGCGCTCTTGTCTGTGTAGATTAAGGATTAAAAAAAACAACAACTTTCCACTGGTTTTCATGATGACTGAGATTCAGCGTCCATTGTCTGGATTGTAGCGAGTTCATTTTGAAGTCCTCAGATTTTTCAGCACGAGTTCCAGAGACAGTGAGAGAGAGGGGAGGGGGGCGGTTCTGTCTTGTATATAGATGGGTGGCCTTACTATTCTCTCTGTTCTCTAACATTCTTGTTTGTTATTGCTGTTACCTTAGTTCACATACATATACTTTGATAGTAATAATTTATGTTTATAACACTTGTGTCATATGCCCTCACTCTACGCCCACCATTCTCTTGCATTGTGCCCTAAGGCCTATGTACAGTTAAAGTCTGAAGTCCGAAGTTGTTCTCTTTCTTTCTTTCTTTCTTTCTTTCTTTTTTTTTTCCGCCTATTCATCCAAACATACACACAGACATACAGCACACAAACAGATGAACATTCAGACAAAAGAGTGCCTGTAACCTATACACCCTAACAGCTGTCACCAGTGGCCTGTTTGTTGTCTCACTGCTGCCCTAAAAGAGAGGCATTTCCGCACACACCAGGGTTTATGTCTGTTTCTGTAGTCATCTGCCCATACTTTAACCCTACCAGACTTCACACACTATGGATTTTGGTGCGCGCGCGTGTGTGTGAGTGTGTCTGTGTCTGTGTGTCTCTGTGTGTCTGTGTGTCTGTGTGTGCATTTATGGGAGAGGTTTTGCTTGAATTTAGCAACATCAACGATACTGACCATGAACACGAAAAAGCCAAACAGATCAAGTGTCATTATCTTTGTTAAAGTACACACAGACTGTGTGAATGGAAAAGTGCACTTGGCACTTAGCCCCAGGAGAGCGGAACAGCCAAGTGGTTAGAGTGTTGGGCTCCCAGTCTGGCGGCTAGGGTTCGACCCACCACTGAATTACCCATCCAAGGGGATAGTTAACCTCAGGACTGACTCCACTGCCCCTGAAAGTTCTTCGAATGAGACTATAAACCGAGGTGCCTAGTGTGAACACACGCTGAACATCTTGCACACACATCCAAACCGTTCTGCCTTTCGACACTTTTCTTTGAAACGATAAGAATGGACGACAAAAACAGACCACAAAAAACCGCATCCATATTGATGTTCGATTCCCGGTCGAGGGATTTTTCCTCTGGAGTTAACATCAGTGCTGACTCCACTACCCCAAAAAGTCTTTTGGACGAGACTGTAAACCGAGGCCCCGTGTGCGAACGCACGCAGAACATCTTGCGCACACGTTAAATCCTGTTTCGCTTTTCGTAAGAGTAGGCCATTGTGTGCCGGTGGGAACAGATGACAATATTTACACAACTGCATAAACACGGGGACCGGATGAAAAAAGCACATGAGTGCTTATCCCATTATTCTTGATATAAAAGAATAAAATAGATTAATTAATTAAGACCCATTCTTCCTTTCGAAAGAGAAGGTCACTCGTAACGATAGAAATAGATGACAATAACAAACCAACCACAAAAAAATGCATGCATACTATTGTCGCGTTGAGGTATCATCTCATAAGTCGGGAACGGCTGCCTTCATGGTCGGCAAAGATAGTCGCATATCTTTAAAAAACTCATCATTTGGAGACCTTAAAGCTCTAGCTGAGGAACGGAAACAAATAATTCTTTGCGCTAGAAAACACGCTGTATCCTGGGTCTGTGTGTTCGCTTACTTGTTTATTTGTTTGTTTGTTTCTTCAACAACAGAGAACTGGTCAGTGTGCCTGACTGTTGTTATGTGATCCGAGTTGTCCACTCCATTGACCATGACTGGCCTGCTATTCTGCATTGTCCACACACATACACACACATGCACGCACGCACACACACACACACACACACACACACACACACACACACACACACACACACACACACACACACACACACACACATCACACACACACACAAACAAACAAACACACACACGTACACACACACATTTTGTTGACATTTATGCCTATAACTAACAGCACAGTAATTCTTACTTTACCGTCAGCATTTTTCCAACTCTATTACTCGTACTATATCCGTCTAGTCTCCGGTATTGTCTTGACTTCATTCAGGACATAAAAGCCCTTGAGGCCAGGTATTTCAGCTGTTCTTTCCTCATTGTTTCAGTGATTTACCCTTAGTATTCTACCCACTTTATCCTAAGTATTTTGGCCACTTTATGCCAGGTATTTAAGCTCTCCTATCCTGAAGATTTGAGTGTGATTTACCCTGGGTGTTCTACCCACTTTTTAAAGGTATTTTGGCCACTCTCTCCTGTGTGCTTTAGCTCAGACTTCCTTTCAGCCTCCACGGCTCTGTAGCATCACCTCCATCACTGAATCAGGGACCTGGCACTGAAGTCACACTGCTGTCATCACAGCATTGACGGACACAGTAGCCGAGTGGTTAAGACCGCTTGACTTCAATCCTGTGGCTCCTTGAAGTCACGGGTTCGAATCTCGGGGGCGGGGTCTGATGACTTAAAGATGGGAGATTTTTACGATCTCCCAGGTCAAACCTCAAGTGTATATACTCAGGCAGAAGATCTAAATGTACACATTAAAGATAAGCAAAAGAAAATGAGCAGCAAAAAATTCCAAGGCGCACAAACGGTCACCCATCCAATTGGTAACCACGCTCGATACTGCTTAACCTTAGCTTGGGGAAAGCGAGTGCTCTGACCACTGAGCTATACCGTCCCCGACATTCTCTGATAAAACGAAATCATCTTCTGGAATAGGCAGCATCAGACCCCACCCAGCAAGAGAGAAGAAAAGATCTTGGGTGCTCTGGCACTGATTTCTCAGAGCTTTAATCACAGCATGTTCTGCAGGCCAATTCCATCTGTCAGTGCCTCACTCAAGTCCCTGAAAGTCTTTGAGGTCTGAGCCCCCCCCCCCCCCCTCCATTACACACACACGCACATACATACACACGCACGCACACACACACACACGTACACACACACACCCCCACACACACACACACGAACACACACTACACACACACACACTCACATACACACACACAAACACACACACACACACACTCAAACACAACACAACACAACACACACACGCACCCCCCCCCCCCACACACACACACACACACACTGTGTGAGTGTGTGCAATCGGCTAAAAAGGTTGCTGGGTACAGAAGTCTCCAGATGACAAAGAAAAAAGGCCGAAAAGGCAGGAACTGACCTGCCTGTGCTATTGACGGAGATTAGAGGAGTGGACACTATTGCTTCTTTACTTCTGTGGGCTTCTCTGTCTCTCTCTGGCTGGCTG
Organism: Stramonita haemastoma; assembly: GCA_030674155.1. Taxonomy (NCBI): domain Eukaryota; kingdom Metazoa; phylum Mollusca; class Gastropoda; order Neogastropoda; family Muricidae; genus Stramonita; species Stramonita haemastoma. The sequence goes on along the minus strand of CM060328.1, from coordinate 966,476 downwards.
GCTACTTGGCTGTTTAGCTGGTTGGTTAGCTGGCTGGCTGGCTAGAGTTTATATTAGGGCTAGAAGTTAGGTTGAGTGGGGGAGGGGGAAGGGAGAGAGAAATTTGATTTGACTTGATTGATTTGATTTATTCTTTTATATCGAGGATAATGGAATAAGTACTCTTGTGCTTTTTTTACATCCAGTCCCCGTGTGTATGCAGTTTTGTAAATGTCATCTGTTCCCACCGGCACACGATGGCCTACTCGTACGAAAAGTGGAATAGGATTTAACGTGTGCGCAAGATGTACTGCGTGCAGAGAGAGACAGAGACAGAGACAGAGAGAGACAGAGACAGAGACAGAGAGACAGACAGACAGACAGACAGAGAGACAGACAGACAGAGACAGAGACAGAGACAGAGAAATGAAATGACATCTTCACATGACTAGCATTAGTCAATATTCTTCTTCGTCGAATGCTCAGACAGTAACTAAAGTTGTCTGTCATATAAGTGAAAATGTTTTGCACTGCCGTTAAGCGCCTGACAAGTCAGACCCAGTGCATCCGACTTCGACGTGGGAGAGAATTGTTATTCTTTAAGTCTTTCTTGTGAGAAAGAAAAAGACAGGAGAGTGGACCAAGAAGGCAGAAAATAAAATAAGAGAAGGAGGCGACTGGAAGAAAAAGGAACACGGCAGAAACAAAGAGAGGGATAGAAAAGAGGGGATTCTTTGCCAAGAGTTTCTAGAAGGCGGGGATGCTAGTTATACTGACCAGGTCCCCGGCATCCCCAGGGCGGGGGTGGGGGGGAGGGAAGACAATGTCATCGATCCTTTCAACTCGTGGTCACCTGAAGCAAACTTTAACACCAAGCCATCAAGTAATTCACAGCAAAGATGGAAAGCAAAAAAACAAACGGAGATACAATCACACACACACGCAAGCACACACGCACACACACACAATATAATATTTATATTTATATTTATATATAAGCAAGCACGTGCACACGTGCACACACACATATATATATATATATATTTTATATATATATATATATATATATATATATATATATATATATAATAATTACACACAGACGCGCACACACGGGCCCACACAGTGACGCACACATGCGCATAGACACACACACATACATGCACACACATGCACGCACACACACATATATATATACACACATGCACGCACGCACACATGCGCGCGTGCACACACACGAGCGCGTGCGCGCACATACACACACGCACGTACGCACACACACACACGCGTACACACACACGTATGCACAAGATTTTTTCTGCATGCACTCTTACACATATACAATAAGTCACACACACACACACACACACACACACACACACACACACACACACACACACACACACACACACACACACACACACACATACACACACACACACACACACACACATATCATGAAATTCTTTTTTACGATCTAATTGATTTGTTATAGCAGCAGCATCAATGAGGCTGACTGTTCAGTGTGCTGTGATAAAAGAACGGTAGGCCAGTTTCCCTTTCATCTGCCCATAGACAGAACTTGAGGCTTTCTCTGGGAAGAAACGAAGCTTCATCTTTTACTGTCTCGCTTTGTATTGTATTGTGTAGTATAGAGTATAGAGAGATTCTATAGTATAGAGGGACTCCATAATGTAAAGGGACGGGATAGCCTAGTGGTCAGAACATTGCGCTTGCAATTTGACGACCCAGGTTCGATTCCCGTGCGAGAGGATTTTTCTCCTAGAGTTAACATCAGTGCTGACTCCACTCTCCCCAAAAGTCCTTCGGATGAAACTATAAACCGAGGCCTCGTGTGCGAACGCACACAGAATATCTTGCGTACACGTTAAATTCGGTTCTGCTTTTCGTAAGAGTAGGCCATTGTGTGCCGGTGGGAAAAGATGACAAGATTTACAAAGCTGCATACACACAGGGACTGGATGCAAAAAAGCACACGAGTGCTTGTTCCATTATCCTTGATATAAAAGAATAAAAGAATTTAAAAAATAGTAGCGGGGTGTATTTTAATGTATTGGAGTGTTTTGTATAGGAGTGTGTTGGAGTTTATTGGAGTGTTTTGTATGGGAGTGTATGGGATTGTATTGGAGTGTATTGCATTGTATTGTGTTGCATTGTGCTGTATTGGAGTGTACTGGAGTGAATTGAAGTGTATTGAAGTGTATTGCATTGTATTGTATTGTGTTGTGTTCTATTGTATTCTACTGGAGTTTATTGTAGTGTAATGAAGTATATTGGAGTGTTTTGCATTGCGTTGTCTTGTATTGTACTTAAGCGTACTGGTGTGAATTGAAGAATATTGTAGTGTATTGCATCGTATTGTGTTGTATTGTACCGCATTGTATTGTGTTGTTGTTTTTTTTATAATTATTGTATTGTATTGTGGGTTTTTTGTTTTGTATTGTATTTTGTGGTATTGTATCGCGTACTTTTGTATTGTATTCGGTTGGCTATCTCTGAGGAGAACAGATCTCCGCAAGAGCAGCGCCACTCATTGTTTTGTTTTCTTGGCTGTGTGTTTAACTGGTTCTTTGAGCCAGCCGCTTTTTCCTGCAAAACTTTATCGGGGAGCAATGTCTTGTTGCCGTGGGTTCCTTTACAAGGACTGATTGAATACTGCATATAGGACTTTGGTTTCTGGTCTCATCCGAAAAACTCACAAAATTTGTAGCGGTCAAAGAACAAAAATGTTTAGCATCAAAATCCAAATAAATAACAGCCTCAACGGGCGACGGGATAGCCAGGTGGTTCAAGTGATGCACACGTGATCTGCTGACCCGGGATTGAATCTCGTTCAAGTGGAATTTTCCTCTGGAGTTAACATCAGTGCCGACTCCACCCCCCCCCCCCCCCCCCCCCCCCCACTAGAGTCATTCGGATGAGACTATAAACCGAGGTCCTGTGTGCGAACGCACGTAGAACATCTTACGCACACGTTAAAACCCGTTCCGCTTTTTGGAGGCCATTGTGTGCCGGTGGGAAAGGATGACAAAATTGACAAAACTGCATACACACGGGCACTGGATGTAAAGAAACAGATTAGTTCACTTTTCTTCGAAATAAAAGACTAAAATAAAATGAAATGAATAAATAAATAAATGAATAAAGAAAGAAAGAACTTCAAGCTCCCTTACCAGAATAGAAACACCAAGTAATCTATCTATTTTGCAATAATTTTATGAGGTACCCACCCATAGAGTCACTTCTTATTACCTCCCTTGTAACACTGGTTTGTTTTAAAAGAAATTATTTCCCTTCCGGTAGTGAAAACTTGTGTTTATTTAAAAACAAAAACAAAAAAAACTTTTCAAACATTTTCTGAGCACATCATCCTTTTGGAAACATTTTCGACACATAATATTGTAAGGAATGTCTTCTACTAAAAAAAACAAAACTACCCCCCCCAACCCCCCCCCAACCCCCCCCCCCCCCAAAAAAAAACCCACACACATTCCAAACGTTCTGTGAAAAAGACAATTGAAGACACTATCCAACCGCTTTTCTGAGAAAGTTGTTCCTTTTCTGTTTGTTGTATTTATCTTTAATTGAGGTTAATGTAATTAACTCTCATGTGCTTTTTTACAGCCAGTCCCCGGGTGTATGCGGTTTTGAAAATTTAGTCAAATGTTCCCACGGCAAACAATGGCCTTCTCCTCCGAAAAGTGGAACAGGATTTAACGTGTGCGCAATATATTCTACGTGCGTTCGCACACGGGGCCTCGGTTGATAGTCTCATCCAGAGGACTTTTGGGGAGAGTGGAGTCAGCACTGATGTTAACTCCAGGGGGAAAATCCCCTTGAGCGGGATTCGAACCCGGGTCGTCAGATTGCGAGCTCAATGCTCTAACCACTAGGCTATCCGATAACAAAACAAGCACAGTGACAACAGTTTTACAGACAGAGTGATTTCTATTTTACAATTATTACTTTTATTTATCCTCGAATCTTTTACTGTTTTGTGTATATAGTGTGTATACGGCAAATGTAGGGTTATATAATTATTTGATTGAAACTACTTTGTACATAGATACAATTTTCTGAAGAAACAACATTCTCTAAATATACCAGGCGCGCGCACACACGCACGACGCACACACACACACACACACACACACACACACACACACACACACACACACACACACACACACACACACACACACACACAACACACACACACAAACCAAACCATCCCCAAAGTCGGAATGCGGCTACCTTAATGGCAGGTAAAAAAACCAGGTGAAGAAAAAAAACACCGAGAAAAAAAATTAAACAAACAAAACAAAACTAAACCAATCCTAAAGAGAGCTAAACACAACCAGAGCAAAGCAACACGACAAATCATTGCCCCGTGAACGCATTTCCTTTTTGCTGATGTAGCTGTTAATCTCATGAGTGTGCGTTTGGCATGCTAGTGCGTTTTCAATGTTGGTGTGTGTGTGTGTGTGTGTGTGTGTGTGTGTGTGTGTGTGTGTGTGTGTGTGTGTGTGTGTGTGTGTGTGTGTGTGTGTGTGTGTGGTGTGTGTGTCTGTGTGTGTCTCTGTGTGTGTGTGTGTGTGTGTATGTATGTATGTGTGTGTGTGTGTGCGTGTGTGTGTGTGGGTGTGTGTGTGTGTGTGTGTGTGTGTGTGTGTGTGTGTGTGTGTGTGTGTTGTGTGTGTGAGTGAGTCTGTGTGTGAGTCTGTTTGTCTGTGTGTGTGTCTTTGTGTCTGAGAGAGAGAGCTTTAGGACAACTGCACTAGATGTGAATTCCGATTATGCAAGTACTAAACTATGATACACAGGCTTGTGTGTGTGTGTGTGTGTGTGTGTGTGTGTGTGTGTGTGTGTGTGTGTGCGTGCGTGTGTGTGTGTATGTGTGTGTGTGTGTGTGTGTGTGTGTGTGTGTGTGTGTGTGTGTGTGTGTGTGTGTGTGTGTGTGTGTAAAGGTGTCCCATAACCTATGTGGTCGTAGGAGAGAGAGTTATCAGAAACCTCAGCTTCTCTAGGGGCCGGCATATTGAGGACGGTGCCCATCTCCTCTCCCTCGCTGCTTTACCTTCCCTGACCCTAAAGAGGACAGGTACCCATTGACAGCTGGGTAAAATGAGGGACTGTACTGAAGCCAAGGCGCGCCAACGGTCACCCATCCAATTGGTAACTACCCTTGATATTGCTTAACCTTAGCGTGTGGAGAGCGAGTGCTCTGATCACTGAGCTATCCCGTCCCCTGTATGAAACAGTGAGGGCAAAAAACACACAAAAACCAATATCACCCTCTAGAAATCAAATGTGTGCATGTCTGTCTGATGGTCTTGCAAAGAAAAACTGTGGGTGGCTTTTCTTTAGCAAGAAAATAGTCTGTTCGATTCAACTAATCTACACAGAAAGTTTGTTTTTTTAAATAACTGAATGTTACAGTTACAGAGCCGTAGCACTGTTGTGTTTAGTGGTCTGGGCAAAGTTCTGTATATCCGCTTTCAATGATAGACTGTCAGGATTTCCTGACAACATAAATTTGCTGTCACAAAAGTCAGTCAATGTTCAAACGTAGCCATTCAACTAGGTATTTATTCTCAAAGCTTTAATCAATACAGTTTTGTTTGAAGGAAATAACCGGTTTTTTTTCATTCATTTCAGGAAAGCCTTTGATTCCTGTTTGGAGGCAAGCGCTGTGGTTTGAATGAAAAAAAATTGTGATAATGACTTTTCAGTTTATGTGATAGGACATAGATGAGTCATGATAAAATAAGTAAAAAAAAAATGGATATGTGGTAAAAGATTCAAAAAGCACGAAGCATCCGGGAAAAAATACCTTAGTCTGTCTGTACTTTTCTGTCCTTCTTAACCCCATACAAACAAACAAACATACAGACATACAGACATACAAACAAATAGACAGACACTAAACAAACAAACAGACATCAGGTCTAAACAATATAAGTATCGATAAAAGTACTTTCGCTCTAAGAAAGTACGAAGTATTTAGGGAAATGTCTCAGTCTCTTTGTACTTCTTTGTCCTTCTTGGGTTTAAACCCAGACAAAAACAGACAGACACACAGACAGAC
>CM060328.1:940388-950388 GCA_030674155.1 Stramonita haemastoma | reverse complement strand
CCCCCCCCCCCCTTTTTTTTTTTTTCCCCCCCTTTTTTGGGGGGGGGGGGGGGGGGGGCCCCTGGGGGGGGGGGTTTTGGGGGGGGGGGGTTTTGGGGGGGGGGGGGGGGGGGGGGTTTGGGGGTTGGGGGGGGGTTGGGGGGGGGGGGTTTGGGGGGGGGGGGGGGGGGTTGGGGGGGGGGGGGTTGGGGGGGGGGGGGGGGGGGTTTTTTGGGGGTTTTTTTGGTGGTTTTTTTTTTTTTTTTTGGGGTGTGTGGGGGGGTTTTTTTTGGGGGGTTTTTTTGGTTTTTTTTTTTCCCCCTTTTCCCTTTTTTTTCCCTTTTTTTCTTTTCTCCCTCCCCTTCCTCTCCCCCCCCCCCCCTTTTTTTTTTTTTTTTTTTTCCCCCCCCCCTCTCTCTCCCCCCTTTTTTCCCCCTTCCCCCCCAAAAACCCCCCCCCCCAACACCCAAAACCCCCCCCCCCCCCAACCCCCCAAAAAAAACCCCCCCCCCCCCCCCTTAAAAATTTTTTTTGGGGGGCCATTTCCCCCCCCCGGGGTTTGGGGGCCCCCGGGGGGCCAAAACCCCGCAGGGGGTTTTCCCCCCTAAAACCCCACCCCCCCCTTTTGGGGGGGGGGAAAACCCTTTGGGGGGGAAAAATTTTATTTTTAAAAATTTTTTTGGGAAAAAATTTTTTAAAAAAAAAAAGGGGGGGTTTTTTGGGGGTTTTTGGGGGGGGGGTTTTGTGTTTTTGGGGGGGGGGGGTTTGTGGTGTTTTTTTTTGTGTGGGGGGGTTTTTTTTTTTTTTTATTTATTTTTTTTTTAAAAGGGCCCGGTTTTTCGGGTTTTTCCCCCCCGGGGCCCCCCCTTTTTTTTTTCTTTTTCTGTCTGCAAAATCTAATTATTTCCCCACAAGTGGCTTTTTTTTAAAGAATTTTTCCAGGGGAAAAACCCCTTTTTTTTTTGGGGTTCTTTAACGTGTACTAAAAAAAAACTGTTTTAACACACTAGGGCCTCGGTTTATCGTCTCATAAAAGGAAAAACTAAACACCCAAAACCCCCACTTTATGGGCTAATGGAAAGGGGGGAAAAGTTTTTGGGGCCCAAAACGGGGTCAAACCACCGCACACTTCCGGGCCGGACTTTTTTGTTTTCTAGACAGGGTGTTACCCCTTTGAAAACCCGGTCCCAAAATCCCGTACGTGTAAAAAGTTCTTTTAATTTTAAAAAACTACTCGGGAAAAAAAGGAAATTAACCCATTTTGGAAAATGAGGCGGTTTACTGAAAAAATGACAACAGGAAAGTATCTTTATTTATTTTCTTATTTCCCTTATTTCATTTCGAGGACAATTTAATTAACCCCTTCCAAAATTTTTTCACCCTACATCCCCCCTTTTGCTGCGGTTTGAAAAATTTTTTTCATCCCTTTCCCCCCGTCACGCAATACATATAAAATGGCCCCTTTTTTTTCCCATTTTGTATAATTTTATATTTATCTATTTTTATTTAGGGGAGAGGACAGAAAAAGATTTTGATATTAAATTTTTAAATTTTTAATTATAAAATTTAATTTTGTGGGTTTTTGTTGGGTTTCCTTTGTTTAAAAAAAAAAAAAACAAAAAAAAAAAAAAAAAAAATTAAAATTTTTCTTTTTTTTTTTTGTCCCCCCCTGGGCCCCTTTTAAAAATTTTTTTTCATCCCCTTTTTTTTGGGTTTTTTTGGTTTTTTTGTTCTTGTCTTTCCTTGTTTTGTTTTTTTTGTCTGTTTTTTGGGCTGTTGTCTGTTTTTGTCCCGTCTTGTCTACATATTGTCTGGGGTTTGTGCAGGGGGGGATGGTGGCCTTCAACTGTGGCAGCACCTTTGGCATCTCTGGCGGCAAGTGGAAACTGGCATCCAAGTGAGTCACCCACCCTCTGTGTGTGTGTGTGTGTGTGTGTGTGTGTGGTGTGTGTGTGTGTGTGTGTGTGTGTGTGTGTGTGTGTGTGTGTGTGTGTGTGTGTGTGTGTGTGTATCTGTGTCTGTGTCTGTGTCTGTGTGTTTGCCTACCTGTTTCCCTGTCTGTCTGTCTTTTGACTGTCCAGACTATCTGTCTGTGGGTTGGTATTGATGGTGGCAAACACAAAGTGGGAGGCAGGTATGATAATAAAAGTCAATATGTAGCGGTGTACTCTGTAGTGTGTTTTGTATTAGCACAGCCATGATGGTGATTATACACCTACGTGTCTACATAGCAATGATGATTTTACACATTGCGCCCATGCGCTCTCGTGCGCTCACAGCGCGCGCGCATACACACCCACACACTCTCTCGCGCACACACACTCGCACGCGCAAAACACACACACACACACACACTCGCGCGCACACGCACAACACACACACACACACTCACAAGCGCACACACACCCTCGCGCACGCACACAACACACACGCGCACGCGCACGCGCGCGCGCGCGCACACACACACACACACACATACCACACACACACTATAACACACACACCACACACAAACTAGCACACACACACACACATATTGTTGAAATAGAAAGTACCATGAGATGGAGAATCTTATAGAAAGAGGGGGGAAGAGGTGGTGGTGGTGGTGGTGGTGGTGGTGGTGGTGGTGGTTGGTGGTGGTGGTGGTGGTGGTGGTGGTGGTGGGGGGGGGGGGGGGGGGGGGAGGGTAAGCATAGCTGCGTTTTTCTTGATTGTGGAGTGTTGTGCTTGTAGGTATGTCAGTGTATATGTACACACGTGTGTGTGTGTGCGTGCGTGCGTGTGTGCGTGCGTTGCGTGCGTTTGTGTACGCATGCACGCGTGTGTGTCTATGCGTGTGTGTGTTCGTTCGTGTGTGTGTGCGTGCGGGCATGTGTGTTTGTGGGTACGTGCGTGCGTATGTGTGGAGTTCTTGTCTTTCTTTATTTTTTATTTTTTTTATTTCGAGGATGATAGAAAAAGCACTCTTCTGCTTTTTTTACATCCAGTCCCCGTGTGTATGCAGTTTGGTAAATGTCATCCATTCCCACCGGCACTCAATGGTCTGCTCTTTCAAAAAGCGGAGCAGGTTTTACATGTGCGCAAGATGTTCTGCGCGCGCGCGCGCGCTTGTGTGTGTGTGTATGTGTGTGTGTGCGCGCGCGCGCGTTTGTACATTTATGATATTTCTATGATTGTGTGTCTGACATTTTTTCAGAGCCGCTTTCACAACTCTCATCGCCTCCATGTCAGGGGGCGTAACCGGTGTCGTGGCCAGGTAAGACAACTCCTTACCTAGAACTGTCCTTCACCTTTCCTGTCAGTGTCCTTCACGAGGTCAGAGAGCAGCATGCTATTTATAAATAAACACCTTGATACTTTGTCCCCAACATGGCAAATCATAGTAATTTTGTTTTCTGAAGTTTCTGGAAAATCCCATTTTTCTCTTTCTTCCTCTTTTCCCTTCTCGAATGCCTAGACAGCATCTAATAGGAGCGAAAATGCGTTGCACTGCCGTTAGGGGCCGGACAAGTCAGAACTAGAGTATCCGACCTCAGTGTGCGAAAGAATTATCATCTTTTAAGACTTTCTTGGAATTATGATTATTATGTCATAGTTCAGAAGAAACTAACTGTTTGTTTTAAAACCTGTTTTTAGTACAGACGGTTAAAACAACTCGACATTTTTATTTTTTATAAATGATATATGACTAAACAGAAAATAGGATTTTGTCTCTTGTTTGGAGAATGGAGTTGCTGTGTTTTACCATGGGAGAGCTGGAGGGAGCCTCAAGAGTATCTAGTGAGGACGAGTTAATGGCATTCAACAGGAAATCGTCAAACAATGTAACATGAAAGCGACAGGAGATGAATTTCGCTTTATAATGGAATGTCCAAAGTTTTCGGAGCTTCGGAAGAATATCATACACAGAAATATCTCTATCCAAGATCCATGTTCACAATTTGTAATTTGTTCTCTTCTGACAAACATACTTTATTAAAACTTAGCAAATTTCTAGTTAAGAGTAAGGTTGCATGACATTGATGAAAAGGTTGACTTATTTCTCTTTCTGTGAAATTTTATCTTGTAAACATATTTTGTTAATGCAAGTTATATATATATATGTTACAGTTGATTTTGTTTACTGAAATCCTCCATGCCCCAAGAGGGGTCAAAGGCGAATTAAATCTTGAATCTTGGTTGTTTCTACTCGTGACATTAAGGTTTGGGAACGAGTGCACTGATGACGAGTCCAAAAGGACTGTTGAGCAGATGTAGAGCAGCTACCTACCTGATATCATTTTGTCACATCTTTGACGTTACAGCCACACACTTGTCCCTTACACCATGCCATTTACACGCTCTGCATACTTACCATTGTGCTGGCTCTTTGATGAATTTACGGTAATCATAGTATTGTCAGTACCGAGATATAGGTGTGCATATATTCTTAGCATCTGTGTTTGTCCCGTACACATCCCATAAACATGTGCACAATGTGCCTGTATTCATGAAAGTGTCTTTTTTCTTTTTGTTTTCCTTTTGATTGGGAAGTGTCACATTGTAAGAATGCGTTTATCTGCAGACTGATTGCAACGATCCATCCTTCCCAACGCTAAAGCAGCCAGTGGAAGCAAAGGTAGCTGATTGGTCGGGCGCACAAATAACAACAATTTTGGCACATCCGGTATTAGCTTATCAGATCTCCCCCGAAACAAAGATGGCGTCGTTCTACCAATGATTGTCGGCTGCATGTAGATTCACGTGGAGTTTTCCTGAGAAACGATGCCATTACCTTTATCGTTGTGTCCTGTGTCCAGAGTATTTCTTACTGAAATTCTCTTCACAGTACAAATTAAGAAATGGTGACGTTTTGTCGTGATTTTAGACTTCGCCAATCCTCTTGAAATAGTCCCTTTGTCTCTTGATGTCGTCATTACTAATTTTGATACGTCATTAAAACCTGTGCACTTAACTCAGAAGCTTTTGTTCATGATGTAGGCAAAACTGGAACGAATAATTATGAGAAAAACATTACAGATAATAGAACATTATTGCAGAGCATGGGTCTGACTGCAGATCTAATCATGTATTGAAAGCCTAAACTCAAAGCCAGGAGTTACCTTTTCGTTTTGAAACCATACATAGATACTGAAATATCATGATCATATATTTCAAAAAAAACTTCCGCTCTCAAAACAAAACCATATCGGATGACTGAGTCAGCTTGAGGGCAGGGTGATATTCGCTGACGGTTAGGAACAATTTTCTGACATTAATATTTCAGTCAGGGTCAAGTTGTTTGTCAAGAACTGACACCATTTTCTTACATGCAAAACTAATACATTTTTTCTGTCGTAGGTAGATCATGTAAAAACAACATGAAGGAAAATAACACTATCATTCTGTTATTACTCTAAACAAAAGCAACGTTATCAACGGTGCATTCTTACATTTATGTGCAGAAAGGGAGTGTGTAATTCGGAAGTAGGCCTGTACAAACCGTCAAGGGAACAGATGACAATATTTACACAACTGCATACACACGGGGACTGGATTAAAAAAAAAAAAAAAAGCACAGAAGTGCTTATCCCATTATCCCCGATATAAAAGAATGAAATTTTAAAAAGTAATAATGAAAAGGGAAGTAATAAGCTGTCAAGGGAAATAACTGTCACTCGGCGTCATAAAACAGTGTTAGTTCCCTTCGACTGTAAAAACCAGAATGCAGGTACTGGACCCCAACTTTCATCAAGTCAAGTCAAGTCAAGTCAATCAAGCCAATCAAGTCAAGCCAAGTCAAGTCAAGTCAAAAACACTAATTTAAAACACATCAACCGTTTCAGATGACTGGTTTATCTGACCAATAACTCGACTTCTCCCTTAACTTCTTGAGGAGTCAACAGTTGACATTTTTTTGTCAAGTAAAACTTGGTGGAGCTAGTCCCTCTCAAGGTCGCAGGGTGCATGCTAGGTGGCCCTATGCTTCCTGTCATCTGAGGTTGAATGCTTTTTGTGTCATTTTAGGCAATTTGGAATCTGTACTTTGAGTATACTCGTATGACAAAAAAACTTTCCAGCTCTTTTTTTATATATAAAATAAACGATACAATAAAAGCAAAAACTCCAAAATAATCTTAGCTTATTCCTGAGAAAAAAAACTCTTCCAGTGGTAAAATAGCCAAGTTTAGTGCTGGATTTCATAAAGTAAAGCTTCAGTAAAGCATGACTCAGCATCTGACTGTAAAATGGGCGGAGAAGAAAAGAATTAGTAGACTTTACAGTTGTTGTTGTTGTTGTTGTAGTTGTTGTTGTTGTTTTGAATACAAAAATAAAACCGTTAAAAATCAGATATTTTGAGCAGCGTTTTCTATCATGAGAATGTAAGCAAAAGTTATTCTGCATGTCTATTTTTATATTGAATGAGACCTTCTTAGGAAACAACTTTTGGATGACTAATGGAGCTAAAATCATCAGTATTTAAACATTGTGTAGCATGTTCGCCTTGTTCGGTTTTGCATATCAAAGTGGCTGAGGAATAAGAGCCGGCTGTTTTTCGTTTTTACTACGGGATAGATTGATAAAGATAATTATATTTTTTTCTTTAGTTTTTTTTTTTTGGGGGGGGGTTGTCTTGTTTTGTGTTTAAGTTTTTTTTTCTGTTTGCCTTTTATACCATGGTTGGTTTTCTTTTACAATCTACTAGCATTTATAAGTATAAAAGTGGCGAAAAACCTGCACAAATGAGTAGATTTGGTGTCTAGCTTGAAAAAAACTAGATGGCGTGTCTCAAAACTTTCTGTGTTTTCTCTCCGCTTTTCGTTGTTGTTGTTCTTGATATTGTTGTACTAGAAAATGGTCTGTTTCCCAACTGATTTGTACGTTAATTAAATGTTTGTTTGATCTTCTCAGTAAATAAATGTACATATGAAAGGAAATAAGAAAGTATGCTTAAACAAATATTTTTTTCAGTTAAATGTTCTTGTTCTATCTATCTATCCCTTAGTCTGGCAACCGTGGGGGCACCCCTGAAGACTTGACAACCAGTTCCCTCCATTCTTCTCTCTGTTCTGCCTTTCTCAAAATTTTGTTGAGTTCTAGATCTGGAAAGGCCTAGATCCTCCTAGTAAATAAACAAATGTAATATATGACCTGAGAAAGTCGTTTAATAACAAAAGAAAACAACAACAAAAAAGCAAACCAGGTATACAGAACGACAACGTAAGACAACACAGCCTACTTCATAATCCTTTCACCCTCTGAAAGAATGACTGAGATGGAAGGATTGTGTGTGCAGTTTCGTGGTGAAGAAAGGCAAATATGACGTCAGCTATCTGATTGTGTGTGCAGTTTCGTGGTGAAGAAAGGCAAATATGACGTCAGCTATCTGATAGTGTGCGCAGTTTCGTGGTGAAGAAAGGCAAATATGACGTCAGCTATCTGATTGTGTGTGCAGTTTCGTGGTGAAGAAAGGCAAATATGACGTCAGCTATCTGATTGTGTGTGCAGTTTCGTGGTGAAGAAAGGCAAATATGACGTCAGCTATCTGATTGTGTGTGCAGTTTCGTGGTGAAGAAAGGCAAATATGACGTCAGCTATCTGGTCAACTCCATACTGGGCGCCCTGGTGTCCATCACAGGTGAGAACAGATGGCCTGGTGTTCTGCAGTGAACACTCCAATCTTCTTCTTCTTCTTCTTCTTCTTTTCTTCTTCTTCTTCTTCTTCTTCTTCTTCTTCTCCTTCTTCTTCTTCTTCATCCAGAAAGTGCAGACGCCTGTTGAATTTGATTTTTTTTTTAATTTGATTCCCTGGCGTCCATCCACACGGGGAATGTTGCGGAAGACAGTAACTTGTGTTGATTCATTCAGCAAGACACACAGTGTCATTTCTTGAAAATCCCCTTGGGAAAAGCTGGTCTGACAATTCCTGAAAACCCCCTTGGAAAAAAGCTTGTCGGACAATTTCTGAGCTGTCAGAATTTTGTCACATTAAGCGTCATCTGCCCTGTCATTTTGCACTCGGCTTTGTCACGTTTTTTGTTTCACTAATATTGCTGCTGACAGGTTGGCGCAAGTTGCAAATGGGTGACAGCCCCGATATGGCCTGTGTGATCAGCGGGGCTATGAACAACATGACTGGACTGGATTAGAGTTGCTAGTGTGCCAACTTGTGTATTAATCTGTTTGGTGCTGTGAGAAGTTTTGTTTTTATCTACGGGGACTTCCTCTTGACAAGACGCATGAAACCCCATGTTCCATTTTTCGGAAGAGTAGGCCATCGTGTTGCTGATGGGAACGGATGACAAAACTGACTACACACGGGGACTGGATGTAAAAAGCACACGAATGCTTAATCCATTATCCTCAAAATAAAAGAATAAAAGAATAAATCAAACAATGAATGAATAAATAATAAATAAATACAATGCTGAACGCTGGCTGCACGTAAGGTTTATATTTTTAAAGTTTCCTTAACTATTTTCATATACCACACTTGCATTCGCACTGCACGTACTAAAGCATCCACAGAAATAAAAACCACTTTTTTCACAAAGGCCAGCCCCCTTCTAAAAACTTTTCTTTATCTTGGATAGACTACACATTTTCTTGAATTTTTGTTATATATCTATCGATTATTGAATTTTCTTTATCTTTGATAGACATTTTCCAGAATTTAAAAAGATATATATAGATTATTGAACTTTCCTTTATTTTTGATAGACATTTTCTTGAATTTTTGTTATTTATTTATCAAATAATGAAATTTTCTTTCTTTATTATACATTTCCATGAACTTTTTTTCCATTTATCTATCGATTAGTGAAATTTTCGTTATCTTAAAGATATTTTAAAAACTTTTTTTCATTTAATTATCGATTAGTGAAATTTTCTTTATCTTTATTATACATTTTCTTGAACGTTTTAAAAACTTATTTCTCGATTAGTTATTTTTTTAACAGACATTTTCTTGATTTTTGCTACTCATTTATTTATCGGTCAGTGAAATTTACTTTATCTTTGATAGATATTTACTTGAATTTTTAAATTTTATATATCAGTTAGTTAAATTTTCTTTATCTTGACCGACATTTTCTTGAATTTTGTTCAATAGTTGTCGATTTGTGAATTTCTTTATCTTTGATAGACATTTTCTTGAATTTGTAATTTATTTATCGCTTTGTGAAATTTTCGTTATCTTTAACAGATATTTTATTGTTTTTTTGAATTTCCGTATAGATGAGTGATTTTTTCTTTATCTTTGACCCACATTTTCATGAGTTTTTTTTCCATTTATTTATCGATTTGTGAAATTTTCTTTATCTGTAACCGACATTGTCATGATTTTTATATATTTATTTATCGATTAGTGAAACTGTCTTTATCTTTGATAGACGTTTTCTGGAATAAAAAAAATATATATCAATTATTGAAATTTTCTGTACTTTTAACAGACATTTTATTGATCTTTTTTCATTTTTTTAGCGATCAGTGAAATTTTCTTTATCTTTCACAAACATTTTTTTAAATTTATATATCAAT
Source organism: Stramonita haemastoma (assembly GCA_030674155.1). Taxonomy (NCBI): domain Eukaryota; kingdom Metazoa; phylum Mollusca; class Gastropoda; order Neogastropoda; family Muricidae; genus Stramonita; species Stramonita haemastoma. The sequence continues at coordinate 940,890 of CM060328.1, read as the reverse complement.
TAGTAAACTTTTTTTATATTTGATCGACATTTTCTTTATGTTTTAAAATGTATTGATCAATCCGTGAATTTTTTTTATCTTTAATAGGCATTTTTCATGAAGTTTTTTTCATTTATTTATCGATGAGTAAAACTTTCTTTATCTGTAACAAACATTTTCTTGATATTTTAGAGGGGGTGAGTGTGACTTGACCTGCACTAATTGGATCATTATATATCTGGATTGGTGGTGTGTACCCCTGCAGCCAGCTGCCCCCTGATCCGGCCCTACGAGGCGGTGGTGATCGGGGTGGTGGGCGCCCTGTGCACGCTGTGCTGGGCAGCCCTCATGGACAGGCTGAGGGTGGATGACCCTGTCTCCGCTGTCGCCGTGCACGGGGCCTCGGGGGCCTGGGTAGGTGGGGGGGGTTGGGGTTGGGTGGGGGGGGGGGTTGGGGGGGGGTTGGTATTGGGATGGGGTGGGGTGGGAAGGGTTGGGTTGGGGTGGGTTGTGGTTTTGTTGG
>CM060328.1:922888-925388 GCA_030674155.1 Stramonita haemastoma | reverse complement strand
TTCCACCAATGGAGATGGAAGTGTGGTGGTTTTGCAGTGTCTCTGTCATGATGTTTTCGAGGAAGAGGTTGAAGAGTACAGGTGAGAGAAGGCAGCCCTGGCGAACCCCAACCGTGGTCTTGAAGAACTCGCCCACGTGATTATTCATAAAAACTGCACTTTCTGCGTTCTCGTACAGAGCTTTGATGACTTCAATTAGACAGCTGTCAATGTTAAAGTGCCTGAGTACTTGCCAGAGGCCGTCATGCCATACCCTGTCAAAGGCCTTTTTGAAGTCTATGAAATTGTGGTACAAGTCTTTTTGGTGTTGGAGATGCTTCTCTATCAGAATTCTCAGATTGAAAATTTGTTCCATTGTGCTGCGTTTTGGTCTAAAGCCCGCTTGTTCTTCTGCCAGGAGTTTTTCCGCTTGGTTTTTCAGTCTGTTGAGGACTACCTGCAGCATGATCTTGCTAGGATGACTTATGAGACTGATGGTTCTGTAGTTCTGGCATTGTTTGAGGTTTCCTTTCTTTGGCAGGGGTATTACAAGAGACTGTGTCCATTCTTTTGGCCATTCTTTGGTGTCGTGGATCTTCTGACAAAGTTCTGTGAATCGCCTTGCTGTTTCATTCCTCCATTTTTTATGAGTTCAGCTGGGATGTTATCGATTCCAGGGGACTTCCCCTTCTTCAATTGTCTAATAGCTGCATCTACTTCACACCTTAGTATTGGTGGGTCTTTATCTTGGTGTTCAGGGGGTTTGTCAGAAACTATGTTGGTATCTGGGCGTAGTGGGTAGTTGTACAATCCCTCACAGTATTCTGTCCAGCGTTGGAGGATGGCATTGTTTTCCGTTAAAAGATTTCCTTCTTTGTCTTCAATAACAGAGGCTTTAGGCTGTGTGGTTTTCGTTAGTGCTTTCAAAGTGTCGTAAGCTGTTTTGCTGTTTCCCTTGGTCATTCCAGCTTCGATGTTGTTGCATTGTTCTTCTATCCACGCTTCTTTGGCTTCTCTCATCTTTTTCCTCACTTCTCTGTGGCTATCCATGTACTTCTTGTAAGCTTCTTGACTTGTGAACTTTTGTTTCTTAAGTTCTCTTCTTTTGTCGCAGAGGTCAAGAACCTCATTTGTCACCCAAGGTTGTTTCTTTGTTCTGCTTCTTCCTAATGTTTCTTCTGCTGCTGTCGTTAGCACTTCTTTGATGTTGTTGGCCAATGTGTCCACATCATTGTCGATGGCTGTGAGTGCGGCGAACTTTCCTCCAATGTTGGCTTGGAAGATCTCAACCACTGTTGGGTCTTTCAGTTTTTCCAGGTCGAATCTTATGCGTGGGCTTTTTGGCTGTTGTTTTGCTTTCAGTTTCAGCCTGATGGTGGTAAGTACAAGGTCGTGGTCACTGCCAATGTCAGCTCCTGGGAATGTTCTTGTGTTTGCCTTGTTTATGCTGGATTTGAATCTTTGGGGTGACAGAATGTAATCAATTTGATTATGAATCAGACCATTTGGTGAGTGCCAGGTTGATGTTCTGGATGGCTTGTGAGGGTGGAGTGTGTTAGCCAAAGTCAGTTTGTGCTTCTTTGCGAATTCCAGCAGCCGCTGTCCTCTGTCATTTGTTTCTCCCAGTCCAAATCGTCCTGTGGTTCCTGCCCAGGTGTCATAGGCATCAGGTCCCACCTTAGCATTCCAGTCGCCTTCCACAATAAGGATGTCTTTTTTGGGCGTTTTGGAGATGACGTTTTCAAGTTCTTCATAGAATTCTTCTATCTGATCGTCATCGTAGTCAGATGTTGGAGCATACACTTGGATGATGGTGAGATTCTGGGGTTTTGCAGAAACTCTGATTGAGATGAGTCTGCTGGATACTGGTGTGCAGCTGATGATGCTTGACACAATCTCTTTCCTGACAATAAAGCCTACTCCATGTTGATGTAGTTTTTCTTCTCCGCTGTACCATATTTTGTGGCCGTCTTGCGTGGTTGTTTCTCCAAAGCCAATCCATCTGACTTCCGCAAGCCCTACTATGTCCCATTTATACCTCTGTAATTCATGTGTAAGTTCCTGTACTCTTCCTGTTTGGTACAGAGTTCTTACATTCCATGTACCAATGGTTGTCCCTTTATCTGGAAGCTTTAGGGTTTGTTCTGCCCCAGTAGCACACTTGTCACTCCCACCCTGGAGACTTGCAGTGGGTAGCGCGGTCGTTGTTGATCCGGGCCTCGACCGATCCGGCATGTCTTTCTGTTTTGTTTTACTCATCATGTCCTTGCAGTGGGCTTGAGGAAGCTTGGTGGCGCCCATCTCCTCTCCAAGACTCTTACTGGTGGTTAAGAATGCACCAGCCCCTCACAACGTTTCGCCCGCCAGTAGAAGCGGTTACCGGGGTGTGGGTGGGTTAAGGACCCGGACCCAGAAGTGAGAGTTGAGTGCCAAGTGAGGACCAGTGCTCCCGTCCATCCCGAAGGATGCTACTGCCAGGTTTACAAAGGTACCACCTCTCCTTAAGCACCCCATACACCCC
>CM060328.1:892888-915388 GCA_030674155.1 Stramonita haemastoma | reverse complement strand
TGATATACTTGCCAGGATCTTATTTGAGCTGCAGCGAGCAGAAGCGCGCGCATACACACACATATACACACACATGCGCGCGCACGCACACTACACACACACACTCACTCACTCACACACACACCACACCACACCACACACTCTCTCTCTCTCTCTCTCTCTCTCTCTCTCTCTCTCTCTCTCTCTCTCTCTCTCTCTCTCTCTCTCTCTCTCTCTCTCTCTTCTCTCTCTCTCACACACACACACACACACACACACACACACACACACACACACACACACACACACACACACACACACACACACACACACACACACACACACACACACACACACACACAGGCGCACAGGCGCTGATTGAGTCTGTTCCATCCTGACAAGCTCTTGGCATAACAACTTATATTCTGCATTAAAGGAGTTTATTTTTAAATCCTAAGAAGCTGGAGTATGACAGCCTATAGGCCCAGCACTTAAAAAAAAAAACCTTCCCCGTGGAGCTGCCATTTTTCAGTATGAATAGCATCTTTCAACTTCTGGAAACGATGTGCCAGGAATTCCCTCTTTTCTATCCCTCTCTTGGTGTCTTGTCTTGTTTCTTCCCTCATGTCACTTCCTTCTCGTATTTTCTGCCTTCTTGGTCCATTCTCCTGCCTTTTTTCCAGAAAGATTTTTGAAAGGATCATTCTCAAAAATTCATTAATGATACAAAACAAAAAAATCAAAGACATTTATATTACAAAAGTAATTGATGAATAAAAAGAAAGAAGGAAATTTACTAGTACAACAAAAGCCAGCGTAGTTATGAAAAAAGAAAACGAAAAGACAGGAGAGAAAGAAAAAAGAAAGAAAAGAAAGAAGAAAGAAAGAAAGAAAGAAAGAAAGAAAGAAAGAAAGAAAGAAAGAAAGAAAGAAAGAAAGAAAGAAAGAAAGAAAGAAAGAAAGAAAGAAAGAAGAAAGAACTCAGTACAACAAAAACTCGCTATAATTTGGTAAAAAGATAGTAATGAACCGAAAACTTAATTAATGATCGAAAAGAAAGAAAGGCAGACAGCGAGAAAGAGGAAAGGGGAGGGGAAAAATATCTTGAGAGTACAAACATTGATTGGCTTGTAAAAAGACAGAAACCAAGAAATTGATTGATACAACGTAGGAATTTTGGATGTTTGGAAATACAGAAAGAATAAATGAAAAAGGCAGAAAGAAAAAATCAAAGAAAGGATTTATAAAAACATGTAATTACTGATAGAAACCTGTCAAAATCTATCTACCTAGGTTCATCAGCGCAGATGGCTTCTTTCATTAGTATCTTTACCGTGTTGTGGATTCTTCTTGCCAGTATCAAGACTTGGATCACAGAGAGAGAGAGAGAGAGAGAGAAGAGAGACAGAGACAGAAGACAGACAGACAGACAGAGACAGACAGACAGAAGACAGAGCAGAAGACAGACAGACAGACAGACAGACAGAAGGCAAGGCAAGGCAAGGCAAGGCAAACAGACAAGGCAAGGCAAATTTTCTCGAGGGTAATGAAAAGCACCGTGTGCTTTTACATCCAGAGAAGAAGAGAGACAGACAGAGAGAAGAAGAGAGAGACAGAGACAGGAGACAGAGACAGAGACAGATAGAAGAGAGCTGTTTTCTGCACAGGTTTTATCCTGTGCCATAATCATTGTTCTAAACACGCTATGCCAGCACCGTCTCCCATCTCTATCACACATCAAACCTCTCACCCCCCTCCCTCCCCCCCCTCCCTCCCTCTGTCTGCACTGGTTAACTTGACTCCTCCCTTACCTCTTTGGGGCCAGAGCACTGAATCCTAGTTTTCTTTTTTTCTTTCTTCTTCCGACTGTAAAAAAATATTATGCAATATCAACATGCAAGCAAATATCGTTTTTAAGTTTTCACAAGTGTGAAGGCAGCAAATTGAAAATTGGTTTTGATTTGTTAGTTCCTCATTGTTTCAAAAAGATTGTTTTGTAATGAGGATGACTTTTTCTTCTTTTTTTCTTTTTTTTTTTTTTTGCTGCAAAGTAACGATTTTGTTTTTGCTTGATGGTGGAGTAGTACACTTTAAGCTATCAGCTTGTTGTTGCTCCAGATGGATTTGTGTGCCATGTTTCTTACCTTTTCTGAATACACTGCAGTGAATTGTTAAAGTAGTATTACTGATATTTTGCATACTCCTTTAAGTCAGGGCAGAGTTCTCTGCGTGACATTTGGGCTGCTCTTCTGTGAGGAGAGGGCATCGCCACCCTTTATTTTTTTCTGTCTGCATGCGCATTTGTTTCCCTATCAGAGTGGCTTTTCTCTGCAGAATTCTGCCGAGGAAAACTCGTTTGTTTCCCTGGGTTCTGTTACATGCGCTAAATGCGTGTAACAACAACACGGGATCCAGGTTTAACTTCTCACCTGAAAAACTAGCATCCAGACCACCACGACTCATAGTCTAGTGTACGGAAGGGGGGAGGGAACATTTAAGGCACGAACGGGAATTGAACCATCGCACACTTCAAACCCAGATTTTTCACTTTCTAGGCAGATGCGTGACCTCTAGACCACCTATCCACACTGTGTCGTGAGTGTGTTAACCCTGACAGAATCCAGGCCCCTGTGTTTATAGTTACGTCCACAACAGATAATTTTTCAAATCGATGGATGCTAAAGAAGTATAGAAATTCAATGGACGGCATCCCAGTTTCTGTCCTCTCCTCTGTCTGTGTGTGGTGTCCTTTGTGACCCCTCTCGTGTCTTGGCTGTGATTGTCCATGCTGATTATTATCTCCCTGCCCGGTTACGTAATCTTATTGTGATGAGTCTCTTTTTCTCTGGTTGTCAGTTTGTCTGTCTGTATGTATGTTCTTTATGTGTTTGGTTCTGTCTGTCTATCTGTCTGTCTGTCTGTCTGTCTGTCTGTCTGTCTGTTCTCTTCTCTCTCTCTCTCTCTCTCTCTCTCTCTCTCTCTCTCCCCTCTCTCTCTCTCTTCTCTCTCTCTCTCTCTCTCTCTCAAAGAAGGAGCATAATTATTGAGATCTCGAGAGATAAAAACTTGGTTGTTTTCTGAAGCAGAAGTTGGAGTTTAGTGCGCGAAAAGGATGTGTGTCTCTTGTTTACTTTTGAACACACACAGCCTGAAATGTTCATGGTCAGATTGACAATTTGCTGATTCATTATTTGCAGCAGATCTGCAAATGCGCTAAACTGACCAAACAAAAACCACAGCAGCTCTCTCCACTTGTGTTGGTCAGGAAGGACGGTGGCAGGGTGGTTAAGACGTTCGCCTGCCAATATGTAAACCGTGAGTTTCTGGGTTCGTACCCAGCCTCGCCCTTTCTTCCCAGTTTGACGAAAAAATCGAACTGAAGGTCAAAGTCATGCGGATGAGACTATAAACCGAGGCCCCGTGTGCGAACGCACGCAGAACATCTTGCGCACACGTTAAAACCCCGTTCTGCCTTTCGGAAGAGCAGGCCATCGCGTGCCAGTAGGAGCGGATCGCAAAATTATATTTAAAAAACCAGCATGCACACAGGGGTCATGTTTGAGACACTATCGCTGAAGAAAAAAAAATAATGGGTAGGCGCTGCACTTGTGGCGACGCACTCTCCGGGAAGAGCAGCCCAAATTTCTCGCAGAGAAATCTTCTGTGACATAAAGTGTACAAAATAAATTTTAAAAAATAAATGGGCCCCTACCGGGGATTATACCCTTTGGCCTGGTGATGAGGATTCGATATTAAAGGCAAGGACAGCATGATAGGAGACGGAAAAATAGGCAAAAATCTTAGGTTTGAAATAAATATGTCTTGAGGTTGGATTTAAAAGTATCATAAATATGCTTTTGGCAAAGAAAGAGAGGGGGGTCATTTCAGATCGATGGGTGAGAAATAGAGAAAGAGCGGCGGCCAACAGTGGATTGGTTGAATCTGGGTATTCGTAAGGACAAGGTTTATGCAGCAGTGGAGAAGATTAGCCATGGCTCTTGACCACAGCAGGTCTTGACCAGAGCTCTTGGCCTGTCCGAAAATGTTGCCCCCTTCCTCCTCATGTGCCCTGGTCCAGAAAAGTTATGGCAAAAGTTTCCTGTAACAAAGACAGGGTTAGCAATGACACAGTGCTCTATTCACCGTCACATGTCCTTGTGTAAATTTTGAAAAGGTGGAGCTGGTGGTAGTGGATTTTTAGAGAGTGTTTGTGGGGGGGGATGGAGAGAGAGAGGGGTGTGTGTGTGTGTAAGTGTTTGTGTGTGTGTGTGTGTGCGTGCGTGGTGTGTGTGTGTGTGTGTGTGTGTGTGTGTGTGTGTTGGTGTGTGTGTGTGTGTGTGTGTGTGTGGAAGAGAGGGACGAGAGAGAGAGGAGTGAGAGAGAGAGAGAGGAGAGAGAGAGAGAGAGAGAGAGAGAGAGAGAGAGAAAGAAAGTGATTGTTGGAGAAAGAGAGAGAGAGAGTCGTCCTGGGTGGTTTATTTTAATTATCACTCTGCAAATGTAGTCACTGGTGACATTGTTTATAATGAAAACAAGTTTATCAACAAAGATATCAGCAACAACATTACACATCAAGCTAAAGGAACGATCAACTACTGACAAAAACCTCTTTACCAACATTCTCCCACATTGAAAAGACACTGCATTCGCAACTTCATACGACAGCATACTATGAAAGGAAAATGATTATTCTTCTTATCTATCACGGAGTCAGAATCCAGCACCAGTTCAATTCAATTTCAATTCAAACATTTTATTATCTCACAAACAGAGAAATTCATGTTGGTTACAAACCGTACATAGAAAGTAAAAGAAGAAAAACATTTATCACAGAGGAATAACACAGCACAGTATACAACATTACCACGCTCACGTTACAAGACAATACCTAAACCAATACCAATACCAGCACGTTATCAAGACACAAGGCACAACATTTCACAGGCCATCAAACTCCTCCTTCATTACAGACAACGTGCATCCACAGGGCACACAATGTCATGGGCTAGCTACGTTTTTTAAAAAAAAATCTCAGTCACAGAAATGAACGGACACAGACCCCAAATTGTTAGCAAAATAATTAGAGTAAAAATGGGGGCAGGGCTGCAGCATGGAATGGAAAAAGACGTGGCGTGATCACTATTTGTTCAACTCAAATTGCTGCCTCACGTCACAACAAGATGCTGCACACGTCTGTCAAGGAATGCAAGAGAAAAATATAAAAGTTTCAATATATCAGCTGCATATCCAGTAAAAACAAATTCGATGCTAGAATGAAAAAAACCTGAAGATTATACATTTGAAACTGAAATCAGGAAGTCTAGTCTGTATCGTGGAGATATTTTGTTGGGGACTGGATTATCAAGGTTTTTCTCACGGTCTCAATTGCTGGGAACAGAAGACAAAATTGACAAAATTGCATACACATGGGGACTGGATGTAAAAAAAAAAAAGCACATGAGTGCTTATTTCATTATCCTCAATATAAAGAACAAATAAATTGTTCGGCTATTATTATATTACTTTCAATGTCAGTTTCAGTGTCAGTGCCAGGGTTGTTTATTCTGCTTTTTTTGGTTTATTAGGTTTGGGGGGGGGGGGTGCTTTGTTTTTGTTTAATCTGTGTGATAGTTTCTCTGTTTCTTCGTTTCTCTGGTTTGCTTTGTTCCTGTTTTTATTTTAATCTATTTTTAAATGGGATCGGGTAGAGTTTTTTTTTAAAATCTTGTTTTGTTGCTGCTGTTGTTTTTAAACCAAATGAGTGAAACTAATGTCTATCGATTGCAAACACGCGTGTGGGCATAGGTCTCTCTGTCACTTCCGGCGCCGACTTCCGCTGAACAGTTGTATGCACTCAGCCCTGCTTTGCCTGCAGTCATTTCCTTCCTCACTTCCTCACGCCTTTGGTCCAAAGGTCTGGTCCATTTCTGAGGCAGGTTTGGACCTAAAGCATGAATGATTGGGACGTTGGGAAACATGGATGATTGGCTAAATTGACTTATATGTCTGCACATGAGGTCGTGATAAAAAAAAGGGGGCACACGCTTGATGAAACCTTGTGATTGGGTCTTTTCTTGGTGAGAGAGACAAGCAGACAGACAGACAGACAGACAGACACAGAGGTAACTTTGCAAAAGTCTTCTTTTTTATTGACTGCTTTTCGATGAACGCAGCCAGACAGACAATCTTTCCAGATGCTGTCTGTTCTGCCAGTGATTCACCAGCAAAGAACTTTTGACTTTGACTTGACTTTGACCTTCCAGCTCAATCAGCTTCTTTCTCCTTCTTCGTCAAACGCTCAGACAGCAACTATTGTTGTCCGTCATATGAGCGAAAATGCCTTACATTGCAGTTAAGCGCCTGACAAGTCAGGCCCCGCGCATGTGATCGGCGCAGGAGGTAATTGTTATCTTTGAAGTCTTTCCGCAAAAAAGGCAGGAGAATGGACCAAGACGGCAGAAAACAGACAAGAAGGAGGTGACAAAAAGAACAGGAACAAAGCAGAAGCAAAGAGAGGGATAGAAAAGAGGGAATTCCTAGCCCAGAATTTCCAGAAGATATGGATGCTATTTATACTGACAGACCCCTGGCATCCCCACGTGTGGTGGGGGGGGGGGGGGCTGAAGGTTTGCCTGTATCACATTTCTAACTTACAACCCAAAGTGTAGCTGAGAACAAATAGAGATGCATATGATATCCAGGAAAGAATAACTGCTTATGTATCGGGATAAATATATCCCCCTTCAAGAAAAAAGCCACAAACACAAAAGCCTTACACTTAGAAAGGAACATGGATCCCTCCCCCACCCAAGCATTTTTTCTATAGCACAAGCATACAACAATATGAGCATTTGGTCGTCATATCAGTCCAAAGGTTTTAGAAGCAAACAACCAACAAATCGATTAATAAAGAAAAAAGGTAGTAAAAATAGCACAGCAAAAAGAAAAAAAAAAAACTTTTTTCATTCCTCGGTTAGAACTCTGAGGTTAACCAATGGTGAGGTTTTGCGTATTCTACCGTTTCTGCACACCATGAAGGTAGCTGTATTCCGACTTCGGGGATGTATGCTGGGTATGTTCGTGTTTCCGTAACCTACGAACACTAGCATGAAGTACGGGGAATTTTAATGTGCATATTTTTTTTCTTGTTCATGTGTATACACACAAAGGGAGTTAAGGCACTTGCAGGTCTTCACTTGTAGGTGACCCAGAAGATCATACAACCCCCACTCTAAATTCACCAGATGCCACCGAGATTCGAACCCACGACTTCATGAACCCATGGATATGGGATTGAAGTCAAACGGTTTTAACCACTCGGCTATGGCGTCCGTCTGAATTAGAAATAAAGGACATAGAAAATGCTTTCAACATAGAACTTTTCCACGCAATTAATGGACAAAGGACGTGTCCTTGCATAGGCCAAACTATGAACAAAACTGCAGCAAATATCAATTGCTAAATGCAACAGAGAGCTTTTTTAATCAGCCTTTTGTAGCCATTCATCTTCAGTCTATTTGTCAAAGCCAAAAGTTGTCTGAAACAGAATAAAAGCAAGAATCATTCTTTTTTCGGTTCTCGGCAAGCAAGCGCTCCGAGGTTTACCGATGGTGAGAGTTAGCGTATGTGACCGTTTATTTCTTGTGCCTACCATTAAGGTAGCTGTATTCCGACTTTGGAGATGGAACTATAGTCATTGGAGGAAACCGAAATAGTCTTAGACTTTTCTTTTGCCTTTTGGGAAGAAAAAGTACAGAAATAAACCAAGGATAATTATCATAGCGCATTGTAATTCTAGCAATGCTCTGTTGATTTGATTTTTCATTCCTCGCTAGAGCTGCGAGCTTTCACCAATGGTGAGATTTTGCGTATGCGACAGTTTTTCGCCCACCATGAAGGTAGCTGCATTCTGACTTCAGTGATTTTTAGATATAAAAAACCGTGTTCATGCTTTATTGAACAGTTTTATTCTGCTGTATTTAAATGAAAAGAAAAAACTCGCACTATTTGTAACTCGTTTCTTCTGAATCAAGTAATAAGAACAATTCTGGATATTTGCCCTCCTAGCAAGATGTTGAGTCGACAGATGTCACCTTCTTTACACTTGAGAGAGAGAGAGACAGACAGAGACAGAGACAGAGATACACACACAGAGACACAGAGAGAGGGGAGAAAAAGACAGAGAGAGACAGAAAAAGACAGAGGGAGAGACAGAGACGAAAGACAGAGACAGAGAGACACAGAGAGAACAGAGTCAGAGAGAGATACAGAGAGACACAGAGAAAGAGAGAGGGAGAAAGAGTCAGAGAGAAAGAGACAGAGATCAAGAGAGAAAGAGAGCGATAGAGAGAGAGGCGAGAGAGACAGAGACAACCAGCCACATTATAACAAGTAATAGAGAGCACGACCTTTCTAACAAATTCAAATAGGATTTAAAGAGTGTACCAATTTGGAATATTCTTTTCTGTTGTATGAGAGATGATTTTTTGTCTTGATATACATTGCCAGGATCTTATTTGAGCTGCAGCGAACAGAAGCGCGCGCATACACACACATATACACACACATGCGCGCGCACGCGCACTACACACACACACTCACTCACTCACACACACACTCACACACACACACACACACTCTCTCTCTCTCTCTCTCTCTCTCTCTCTCTCTCTCTCTCTCCTCTCTCTCTCTCTCTCTCTCTCTCACACACACACACACACACACATACACACACACACACACACACACACACACACACACACACACACACACACACACAACACACACACACACACACACACACACACACACACACACACACACACGTGTGCGCACAGGCACTATTGAGTCTGTTCCATCTATGACAAGCTCTTGGCATAACAACTTATATTCTGCATTAAAGGAGTTAGTTTTTAAATCCTCAGAAGCTGGAGTATGACAGCCTATAGGCCCAGGCACTTAAAAAAAAAAAAAACCTTCCCCCTGGAGCTGCCATTTTTCAGTATGAATAGCATCTTTCAACTTCTGGAAACGATGGTGCCAGGAATTCCTCTTTTCTATCCCTCTCTTGGTGTCTTGTCTTGTTTCTTCCCTTCATGTCACTTCCTTCTCGTTTATTTTCTGCCTTTTTGGTCCATTCTCCTGCCTTTTTTCCAGAAAGATTTTTAAAAGGCGATCATTCTCAAAAATTCATTAATGATACAAAACAAAAAAACGAAGACATTTATATTACAAAAGTAATTGATGAATAAAAAGAAAGAAGGAAATTTACTAGTACAACAAAAGCCAGCCGTTAGTTATGAAAAAAGAAAACGAAAAGACAGGAGAAAGAAAGAAAAAAAGAAAAAAAAAAAGAAAGAAAGAAAGTTAAGAAAGAAAGAAAGAAAGAAAGAAAGAAAGAAAGAAAGAAAGAAAGAAAGAAAGAAAGAAAGAAAGAAAGAAAGAAAGAAAGAAAGAACTCAGTACAACAAAAACTCGCTAATAATTTGGTAAAAAAGAAGTAATGAACCGAAAACTTAATTAATGATCGAAAAGAAAGAAAGGCAGACAGCGAGAAAGAGGAAAGGGGAGGGAAAAATATCTTGAGAGTACAAACATTGATTGGCTTGTAAAAAGACAGAAACCAAGAAATTGATTGATACAACGTAGGAATTTTGGATGTTTGGAAATACAGAAAGAATAAATGAAAAAGGCAGAAAAAAAAAACAAAGAAAGTATTTTTTTAAAACATGTAATTAATGAAAGAAACCTGTCAAAATATATCTACCTAGGTTCATCAGCACAGATGGCTTCTTTCATTAGTATCTTTACCGTGTTGTGGATTCTTCTTGCCACTATCAGAGACTTGGATCACAGAGAGAGAGAGAGAGAGAGAGAAGAGAGAGAGAGAAGAGAGAGAGAGAGAAGAAGAGAGAGAGAAGAGAAGAGAGAGAAGAGAGAGAGAGAGAGAAGAGAAAGAGAGAGAAAAGAGCAAGGAAGACAGACAGAACAGACAGACAGACAAGACAGACAGACAGACAGACAGACAGACAGACAGACAGACAGACAGACAAAACAGATGAGAGAGAGACAGAGACAGAGAGACAGAGAGACAGAGAGACAGAGCTAGCTGTTTTCTGCACAGGTTTTATCCTGTGCCATAATCATCGTTCTAAACACGCTATGCCAGCACAGTCTCCCCATCTTAGCTCTATCACACATCAAACCTCTCACCCCCCCCCCCTCCCTCCCCCTCCCTCCCTCTGTCTGCACTGGTTAACTTGACTCCTCCCTTACCTCTTTGGGGCCAGAGCACTGAATCCTAGTCTTCTTTTTTTCTTTCTTCTTCCGACTTAAAAAAATATTATGCAATATCAACATGCAAGCAAACATCGTTTTTAAGTTTTCACAAGTGTGAAGGCAGCAAATTGAAAAATTGGTTTTGATTTGTTAGTTCCTCATTGTTTCAAAAAGATTGTTTTGTAATGAGGATGACTTTTTCTTCTTTTTTTTCTTTTTTTTTTTTTTTGCTGCAAAGTAACGGTATTTTGTTTTTGCTTGATGGTGGAGTAGTACACTTTAAGCTATCAGCTTGTTGTTGCTCCAGATGGATTTGTGTGCCATGTTTCTTACCTTTTCTGAATACACTGCAGTGAATTGTTAAAGTAGTATTACTGATATTTTGCATACTCCTTTAAGTCAGGGCAGAGTTCTCTGCGTGACATTTGGGCTGCTCTTCTGTGAGGAGAGGGCATCGCCACCCTTTATTTTTTTCTGTCTGCATGCGCATTTGTTTCCCTATCAGAGTGGCTTTTCTCTGCAGAATTCTGCCGAGGAAAACTCGTTTGTTTCCCTGGGTTCTGTTACATGCGCTAAATGCGTGTAACAACAACACGGGATCCAGGTTTAACTTCTCACCTGAAAAACTAGCATCCAGACCACCACGACTCATGTCTAGTGTACGGAAGGGGGGAGGGAACATTTAAGGCACGAACGGGAATTGAACCATCGCACACTTCAAACCCAGATTTTTCACTTTCTAGGCAGATGCGTGACCTCTAGACCACCTATCCACACTGTGTCGTGAGTGTGTTAACCCTGACAGAATCCAGGCCCCTGTGTTTATAGTTACGTCCACAACAGATAATTTTTCAAATCGATGGATGCTAAAGAAGTATAGAAATTCAATGGACGGCATCCCAGTTTCTGTCCTCTCCTCTGTCTGTGTGTGGTGTCCTTTGTGACCCCTCTCGTGTCTTGGCTGTGATTGTCCATGCTGATTATTATCTCCCTGCCCGGTTACGTAATCTTATTGTGATGACTCTCTTTTTCTCTGGTGTCAGTTGTCTGTCTGTTGTATGTATGTCTTTATGTGTTTGGTTCTGTCTGTCTTCTGTCTGTCTGTCTGTCTGTCTGTCTGTCTGTCTGTTCTCTTCTCTTCCCCTCTCTCTCTCTCTTCTCTCTCTCTCTCTCCTCTCTCTCTCTCTTCTCTCTCTCTCTCTCTCTCTCTTTAAAGAAGGAGCATAATTATTGAGATCTCGGAGATAAAAACTTGGTTGTTTTCTGAAGCAGAAGTTGGAGTTTAGTGCGCGAAAAGGATGTGTGTCTCTTGTTTACTTTTGAACACACACAGCCTGAAATGTTCATGGTCAGATTGACAATTTGCTGATTCATTATTTGCAGCAGATCTGCAAATGCGCTAAACTGACCAAACAAAAACCACAGCAGCTCTCTCCACTTGTGTTGGTCAGGAAGGACGGTGGCAGGTGGTTAAGACGTTCGCCTGCCAATATGTAAACCGTGAGTTTCTGGGTTCGTACCCAGCCTCGCCCTTTCTTCCCAGTTTGACGAAAAAATCGAACTGAAGGTCAAAGTCATGCGGATGAGACTTAAACCGAGGCCCCGTGTGCGAACGCACGCAGAACATCTTGCGCACACGTTAAAACCCCGTTCTGCCTTTCGGAAGAGCAGGCCATCGCGTGCCAGTAGGAGCGGATCGCAAAATTATATTTAAAAAACCAGCATGCACACAGGGGTCATGTTTAGACACTATGCTGAAGAAAAAAAAATAATGGGTAGGCGCTGCACTTGTGGCGACGCACTCTCCCGGGAAGAGCAGCCCAAATTTCTCGCAGAGAAATCTTCTGTGACATAAAGTGTACAAAATAAATTTTAAAAAATAAATGGGCCCCTACCGGGGATTATACCCTTTGGCCTGGTGATGAGGTTTCTCTGATATTAAAGGCAAGGACAGCATGATAGGAGACGGAAAAATAGGCAAAAATCTTAGGTTTGAAATAAATATGTCTTGAGGTTGGATTTAAAAGTATCATAAATATGCTTTTGGCAAGAAAGAGAGGGGGGTCATTTCAGATCGATGGGTGAGAAATAGAGAAAGAGCGGCGGCCAACAGTGGGATTGGTTGAATCTGGGTAGTTCGTAAGGACAAGGTTTATGCAGCAGTGGAGAAGATTAGCCATGGCTCTTGACCACAGCAGGTCTTGACCAGAGCTCTTGGCCTGTCCGAAAATGTTGCCCCCTTCCTCCTCATGTGCCCTGGTCCAGAAAAGTTATGGCAAAAGTTCCTGTAACAAAGACAGGGTTAGCAATGACACAGTGCTCTATTCACCGTCACATGTCCTTGTGTAAATTTTGAAAAGGTGGAGCTGGTGGTAGTGGATTTTTAGAGAGTGTTTGTGGGGGGGGGGAGGGAGAGAGAGGAGGTGTGTGTATTTTGTGTGTGTAAGTGTGTTGTGGTGTGTGTGTGTGTGTGCGTGTGTGGTGTGTGTGTGTGTGTGTGTGTGTGTGTGTGTGTGTGTGTGTGTGTGTGTGAGAGAGATGTGAGGAGAGAGAGAGAGGAGAGAGAGAGAGAGAGAGAGAGAGAAGAGATGAGAGGAGAGAGAGAAGAAGTGATTGTTGGAGAAAGAGAGAGAGAGAGTCGTCCTGGTGGGTTTATTTTAATTATCACTCTGCAAATGTAGTCACTGGTGACATTGGTTTATAATGAAAACAAGTTTATCAACAAAGATATCAGCAACAACATTACACATCAAGCTAAAGGAACGATCAACTACTGACAAAAACCTCTTTACCAACATTCTCCCACATTGAAAAGACACTGCATTCGCAACTTCATACGACAGCATACTATGAAAGGAAAATGATTATTCTTCTTATCTATCACGGAGTCAAAATCCAGCACCCAGTTCAATTCAATTTCAATTCAAACATGTTATTATCTCACAAACAGAGAAATTCATGTTGGTTACAAACCGTACATAGAAAGTAAAAGAAGAAAAACATTTATCACAGAGGAATAACACAGCACAGTATACAACCATTACCACGCTCACGTTACAAGACAATACCTAAACCAATACCAATACCAGCACGTTATCAAGACACAAGGCACAACATTTCACAGGCCATCAAACTCCTCCTTCATTACAGACAACGTGCATCCACAGGGCACACAATGTCATGGGCTAGCTACGTTTTTTTAAAAAAAAATCTCAGTCACAGAAATGAACGGACACAGACCCCAAATTGTTAGCAAAATAATTAGAATAAAAATGGGGGCAGGGCTACAGCATGGAATGGAAAAAGACGTGGCGTGATCACTATTTGTTCAACTCAAATTGCTGCCTCACGTCACAACAAGATGCTGCACACGTCTGTCAAGGAATGCAAGAGAAAAATATATAAAGTTTCAATATATCAGCTGCATATCCAGTAAAAACAAATTCGATGCTAGAATGGAAAAAACCCCTGAAGATTATACATTTGAAACTGAAATCAGGAAGTCTAGTCTGTATCGTGGAGATATTTTGTTGGGGACTGGATTATCAAGGTTTTTCTCACGGTCTCAATTGCTGGGAACAGAAGACAAAATTGACAAAATTGCATACACAGGGGACTGGATGTAAAAAAAAAAAGCACATGGTGCTTATTTCATTATCCTCAATATCAAAGAATGAATAAATTGTTCGGCTATTATTCATATTACTTTCAATGTCAGTTTCAGTGTCAGTGTCAGGGTTGTTTGTTCTGGTTTTTTTGGTTGTATTAGGTTTGGGGGGGGGGGTGCTTTGTTTTTGTTTAATCTGTGTGTAGTTTCTCGGTTTCTTCGTTTCTCTGGTTTGCTTTGTTCCCTGTTTTTATTTTATTTTTTTTTAAAGGGATCAGGTAGAGTTTGTTTTTTTAAAACTTGTTTTGTTGCTGCTGTTGTTTTTGAACCAAATAGTGAAACTAATGTCTATCGATTGCAAAACACGCGTGTGGGCATAGGTCTCTCTGTCACTTCCGGCGCCGACTTCCGCTGAACAGTTGTATGCACTCAGCCCTGCTTTGCCTGCAGTCATTTCCTTCGTCACTTCCTCACGCCTTTGGTCCAAAGGTCTGGTCCATTTCTGAGGCAGGTTTGGACCTAAAGCATGAATGATTGGGACGTTGGGAAACATGGATGATTGGCTAAATTGACTTATATGTCTGCACATGAGGTCGTGATAAAAAAAGGGGGCACACGCTTGATGAAACCTTGTGATTGGGTCTTTTCTTGGTGAGAGAGACAAGCAGACAGACAGACAGACAGACAGACAGACAGGTAACTTTGCAAAAGTCTTCTTTTTTATTGACTGCTTTTCGATGAACGCAGCCAGACAGACAATCTTTCCAGATGCTGTCTGTTCTGCCAGTGATTCACCAGCAAAGAACTTTTGACTTTGACTTGACTTTGACCTTCCAGCTCAATCAGCTTCTTTCTCCTTCCTTGTCAAACCTCAGACAGCTATTGTTGTCCGTCATATCAGCGAAAATGCCTTACATTGCAGTTAAGCGCCTGACAAGTCAGGCCCCGCGCATGTGATCGGCGCAGGAGGTAATTGTTATCTTTGAAGTCTTTCCGCAAAAAAGGCAGGAGAATGGACCAAGACGGCAGAAAACAGACAAGAAGGAGGTGACAAAAAGAACAGGAACAAAGCAGAAGCAAAGAGAGGGATAGAAAAGAGGGAATTCCTTGCCCAGAATTTCCAGAAGTATGGATGCTATTTATACTGACAGACCCCTGGCATCCCCACGTGTGGTGGGGGGGGGGGGGGCTGAAGGTTTGCCTGTATCACATTTCTAACTTACAACCCAAAGTGTAGCTGAGAACAAATAGAGATGCATATGATATCCAGGAAAATGAATAACTGCTTAGTATCGGGATAAATAATATCCCCTTCAAGAAAAAACACACAAACACAAAAGCCACCACTTAGAAAGGAACATGGATCCCTCCCCCACCCAAGGAATTTTTTCTATAGCACAAGCATACAACAATATGAGCATTTGGTCGTCATATCAGTCCAAAGGTTTTAGAAGCAAACAACCAACAAATCATTATAAAGAAAAAGGTAGTAAAAATGCACAGCAAAAAGAAAAAAAAAAAAACACTTTTTTCATTCCTCGGTTAGAACTCGAGGTTAACCAATGGTGAGTTTTGCGAATCTACCGTTTCTGCACACCATGAAGTAGCTGTATTCCGCTTTGGGGATGTATCTGGTATTTGTGTTTCCTAACCCTACCGAACACTAGCATGAAGTACGGGAATTTTAATGTGCATATTTTTTTTCTTGTTTCATGTGTATACACACAAAGGGAGTTAAGGCACTTGCAGGTCTTCACTTGTAGGTGACCCAGAAGATCATACAACCCCCACTCTAAATTCACCAGATGCCACCGAGATTCGAACCCACGACTTCATGAACCCATGGATATGGGATTGAAGTCAAACGGTTTTAACCACTCGGCTATGGCGTCCGTCTGAATTAGAAATAAAGGAATAGAAAATGCTTTCAACATAGAATTTTCCACGCAATTAATGGACAAAGGACGTGTCCTTGCATAGGCCAAACTATGAACAAAACTGCAGCAAATATCAATTGCTAAATGCAACAGAGAGCTTTTTTAATCAGCCTTTTGTAGCCATTCATCTTCAGTCTATTTGTCAAAGCCAAAAGTTGTCTGAAACAGAATAAAAGCAAAAAACTTTTTTCGGTTCTCGGCAAGCAAGCGCTCCGAGGTTTACCTATGGGAGAGTTTGCGTATGTGACCGTTTATTTTGGGCCTACCATTAAGGTAGCTATTCCGACTTTGGAGATGGAAACTATAGTCATTGGAGGAAACCGAAATAGTCTTAGACTTTTCTTTGCCTTTTGGGAAGAAAAAGTACAGAAATAAACCAAGGATAATTATCATCAGCG
The DNA here is from genome assembly GCA_030674155.1 of Stramonita haemastoma. Lineage (NCBI taxonomy): Eukaryota > Metazoa > Mollusca > Gastropoda > Neogastropoda > Muricidae > Stramonita > Stramonita haemastoma. The sequence continues at coordinate 899,189 of CM060328.1, read as the reverse complement.
CATTTAAATTCTAGCAATGCTCTGTTGATTTGATTTTTCTTCCCGCTAGAGCTGCGAGTTTCACCAATGGGAGATTTTGCGTATGCGACCGTTTTTACCCACCATGAAGTAGCTGCATTCTGACTTCAGTGATTTTTAGATATAAAAAACCGTGTTCATGCTTTATTGAACAGTTTTATTCTGCTGTATTTAAATGAAAAGAAAAAACTCCACTATTTGTAACCGTTTCTTCTGAATCAAGTAATAAGAACAATTCTGGATATTTGCCCTCCTAGCAAGATGTTGAGTCGACAGATGTCACCTTCTTTACACTTGAGAGAGAGAGAGACAGAGAGAAGAGACAGAGATACACACGAGACACAAGAGAGGGGAAAGACAGAGAGAGACAGAACAGACAAGGGAAGAAGACAGAGACAAAAGACATAGAGACACAGAGACACAGAGAACAAGACAGAGAGAGATACAAGAGACACAGAGAAGAACAGAGAGAGAAGATCAGAGAGAAAGAGACAGAGACAAAGAGAAGAGAGCGACAGAGAGAGAGGCGAGAGAGAACAGAGACGAGACCAGAGAAAAGAGAGGAGAAAGAGCAGAGAGAAAGAGACAGAAATCAAGAGAGAAAGAGAAAAGAGCGATAGAGAGAGAGGCGAGAGAGACAGAGACAGACAGAAGATTAAAGCAAAAAACAAACAAACAAACAAACAAACTTTTTTCCATGGCTTGAGACTCTTGGATCTTTTCAACTTCAAGATGGGGCTGGTCTATTTGCAGGCTGCCCAGATTGCTTCTGCAGGCTGCTCCCTCTCCACACAACACCACTGTGCTGTCACTTCACTCACTCAACACCCCCCCCTCTCCCCCCCCCCCCCCCCCACACATCACAAACTTCCTAGGTTTGCTGATAGATTGGAAGAAGGAAGAAAGAGAAAGAAGAAGGAAGGAATTAAAAGAAGACGGAAGGAAAACTTGCAGAAGTGTTGAAGAAAAAAGGATGGAGAGAAGATAAAAGGACATGGGTGCAATTCAGATTGCTATCCCCCACGCAGAATTTTTTTTTAAACCATGGGGTCAGACAAATTAATGTTGTCCACTGTGTGGTCATTTCCTAGTGAGGTGTCAACTCTGCAAGTGTCAACTTGTTCAACTCACACTACCTGGAAACTTCTTTTTTTACATCCAGTCCCCGTGTTTGCAGTTTTGTCAATTTTGTCATCCGTTCCCATAATAAGGATGAGGAGGACAAGTGTTTCATTCCCTGTATGTACGGCAGCTGTTCCCTCACAAACCACACACACACACCCACACCAACACACACACACACACCACACACACACACACACACACACACACAACACACACACCACACACGTAATTAAAATTCATTGAATGTAAAGCCTACACATCCCATAGGACATTTATAGTTACATAATAACTTATATTCATATTTTATGCAAACCAAGCCAGCTATCTCTTCTTCTTGTCAGGTGAGATGCACACATGTTTAGTTCCATCACTAATACACTAAAATGAACAACTAAATCAAGACAACACACACATACACACTCACACACACACACTAACAACAACACACACACACACACACACACACACACACACACACAACACACACACACACACACACACACACACACACACACACACACACTGACACACCTCACATTCACACTACCAACACACACACACACTGCATGTGTCCATCCCTAAACCCTGTCCGGTGCAATATGCAGGTTTCTAACAAGACTGCTCCACTTCTTCCTGCCCAAGTGCTTTGCACTTAGCTTTTATTTTTCCTGATGATGTGTTTGTTATCACCAAAGTGTTATAGCCATAAACTCTCCACAAAGCTATTTAAACGGTAGGTTAAAAAAACATGCATACACAAAAATCTCACAGTTGGTGAACCTCGGAGCTCTAGCCGAGGAACGAAAAAAGAAAAAAAAAACAAACAACAAAGGAAACACTTATTTTATTAATTTGACAAGACCTAATTTGACCTGACTTCACTTTTAAGCCTTTTGGGTAAAAGGCCAGACAATAAGACGAGACGAAGGTGACGGGAAGAAATGGAGCAAGGCCTAAACAAAGGCAAGGATTGAAAAAAAAATCCTTGCACAGAATTTCCAAAAGGTGGGGATGCTTTTATACTGACAGGCCCCGGCATCACGACGGGGAACATACCCTGGATGACTAGACAGTCTTTGTGGAATCAGCGGACAAAAACACAGTTACCACAGACCGACTCAAGGGTGAGTAGGTACATTTCAATTGACCTTAGCAGTGTACGGTCAAGTTGTCGAGGTTCAGCAGAAAAGGCAGAAAACCAAGAAACAAAGAAATTTGAATGGAAAAGAAAGAGAACAAACGAAGAAAGGAAGAAGAAAAAATAAAGAAACAAGAAAGAAAAGTGTTGTTGACCAGAAGAAAGTGTCTCTGGGGGTCATTCCAGCATCTGTGACCACCATCTGCCCTGAGACATGAGGGCAGGGAGACAGTGCACGCAGGATGATGATGATGATGATGATGAATGATGATGATGATGAATGATGATGATGATGAATGATGATGATGATGATGATGATGATGTGGTGAGTGGTGGTGGTGGTGGTGGTGGTGGTGGTGGTGGTGGTGGTGGCGAGCGGCGGTGGGGATGATGATGATGATGATGATGATGATGATGATGATGAATGATGATGATGATGATGATGATGATGATGTGATGTGGTGGTGGTGGTGGTGGTGGTGGTGGTGGTGGTGGTGGTGGTGATGAGAGGAGGAGGAGAGAGAGAGAGAGAGTGATGACGAGAGAGAGAGACGACGACACGACGACGACAATGTTGATAGTGATGCCGATGTGGGTGAGGAGAAGGTGGTGGTGGTGACTTTTAGTCTTATGAAGATATTAGTGGCGGTGATGATAATGGTGGTAGTGTTCAGTGTTGTTGTGGCATCTTTCAGGTCAAGATATTTTAAGTCTGTGTGAACCCTACCGCTAAAATGGCCCGTGTGGTCGGCCGGCTGCTCTAAGAGGAGAAATGAAGGATAAGAAAAAAAACAGCATCAACAAACTGTCAACACTGTTTCTCCAAACTCTCTATTGTCCTTTTACTTCCGGTCGACAGTGTTAAAACATGGCTGGTGCCTTTACTTCCGGACCGGATGTTAGAGAGGAGTGGGGAGAGGAGAGGGGGGAGGGGAGGAGTGAAAAGCGCACTCCAGTTTTTGTTTCCGGTGAAGTAGTGTTTTTACAGAGTGCTGCTTAGAGAGAAAAGTGGGCTTATTTGAAAACATTTCAAGGGTATGAACAAAAAGTAGTTCAAAATTGTTTCGGGGGCTGAGGACACAAACTGATGTCAAGTGTGATGAGAAAGTGGGAAGGATCATCAGCTGAAGATTCTTCACGATGACCTTGCGCATGTGTGTTGGGGTTCGGAGAGGGAGAGAGAGCAAGACACAAAGAAAATGAGGTTGTACAGCGTGCAAGACAAATTAGGGAAATTGGACAAACTTATCCACATTTGTGCAAATAAATGAATTAATTGTGCAAATACAAGTTCATTTTCTGTCTGTGAGATGATGAAGTATCGAAATGAATGTATCGGACCTAGTCTTTACATAAAACCCTTTTTTAATTTTTTTAGGGGGGGGTGGAATAGTAATAAGCATGTGTGTTTCAGTTTATAAGAAAACAGAAGGAAACGGCCAGAAAACTTGAAAGTGGAGTTAGGCCAAAACAAAGTATGAGAAGAAGAGCGAGACTTAGGGGAGGGACGGAGGTGGGGGGAGGGGAGGCAGAAAGAATGAAATATAGAATTTCATCTGCCTGCAATTCTGGATCCAGTGCTGATGCACTGCCATGGCCTTCTGTCTGCAGTAGTTGCCCCCATCCCCTCTCCGGAGCATGACATGGGGGCAGCACTGTGGATAGAATCGATGCCACTGCCATCATCTATGACAACCAAAAACAGCGCTTGTGGAGATTTATGGTGCACCATTCGCTGCAAAAGGTTGAGTTTTTCGGATTAGTGAACGTAGGGTGTAGTTTATGAGTGTATGCACGTGGGGGGGATTGGGGACCTACGGATAGATAAATAATTGGGAAGAAAATGGGGGACTGTTTTATGGGTCTGTACACGCACAAATGTGGATTTCCTTCCTTTCCCCGGGTGTTTCCAGTTACAGGGAAGAGGATAGTGCATTGCTCTTGTGACGCCACTGTGGCGCCCAGTATGATTGTTGACATAACACAGATCCGTTTCTGACCTAGAAACATGCGTGACAGAGAGAGAGAGAGAGAGAGAGAGAGAGAAGAGAGAGAGACAGACAGAGAGACAGAGAGACAGAGAGAAGAGAGAAGAGAGACAGAGAGAAGAGACAGAGACAGAGAGACAGAGAGAAAAGAGACAAGAGAGACGAGAGACAGAGAGAAGAAGGAAGGAAGAAGGACAGGAAGGAAGGAGAGAAGGAAGGAAGGAAGGAAGGAAGGAAGGACGGAAGGAAGGAAGGAAGGAAAGGAAGGAAGGAAGGATGGAAGGAAGGAAGGAAGGAAGGAAGGAAGGAAGGAAGGAAGAAGGAAGGAAGGAAGGAAGAAGAGGAGATGAGACAGAGACAGACAGACAGAGACAGAGTGAGACAGAGACACAGAGAGAGAGTATTGTGGTGGGTGGAAGGAAAAGTTATGGCTTCTGTCCAGTAGTGTTGACACGCTCACTATGCAATCCAATCATTCTGTCTATAGCCCCGCCGACTGCAGAGGCCATCATTCATCAGGCTCTCATCTCATACGTGCAGAGATAGTTATTTCACACAGAGGCAACTTCTGTGATTGAAAGTGGTTTATTTTGCAGTATAATATACCATTTTTATAATGCACTTCAATACAATACAGTATAATACAAAAAGTGAAAATAATTTTAAACATGACAATGCAATATCATGCAAAAGAATACAATGCAATACAATACAATAGATAAGAACAATACTAAACAATACAATGAAGTGCTGCGTCATGCAGTAGAATATAATGTAATACAATACACTTGAACACAATAGAATACTCTGCACTACAATACAATATACAATTCAATGCAATGAAATACAAAACAATACCATAGAAATCATTTAATACTTCTGAGCTCGGGGGTTTAAAAGACGTGTTACAACCAGCTAAAGATTTTCTATACATTACACTACATGTACCACTCAGCAGATGGTGTAAGGTAAAGGTAAATGGTAAAGGTGTCCCTTTACCTTTTTTTACCTTATCATTAACAACTCAGTATTCAAACATACACGTACAAAAGATTCCTTTAAAATCTCATTCATATAAACTATTTTCTGGGTGAAAAAGGGAGGGACATAAAGACGGAAAAATGTAAGGAAATGGGTGGCGCTATATTGTGACGATACGCGCTTTTGGGGACTGCAGTCTTATTCAATTTTATAAAGGGAAGGGGGGTGATGGTGTTTGGGAAAGGGAGGGTGTATCCCGGCTTTGGATGAAATCTGAACACATAAAAAGTCCCTTCAAACACAAATACATTGGCTAAACCGCCAGACTGATACAACAATGTTGACACCCATGGGCTACCATACAGAGTTTGATTTTAGCTTTCTTTTGGACTGATTTTTGGATTGAAAGCCTACACTGTCCCCCGTACCATGTTTGCAACTTCTTGTTGTTGTTTTTGTTGCTGTTGTTGTTGCTATCGTTGATGTTGTTGTTAATGGTCGGTTGCTGCTAATTCCACTGCTGTTGTTGCTGCTGCGGTCGACGCCGACGTATGTTGTTGCATCTGCAACACACAGACAAAATAATTATTTGATAATGTCATTCTCCATCTAAGGTAAGTAAAGTTGAGTGCAGAAGGAAACGAATACAACACAACACAATACACACCGTACCAAAGCCTACATTGAAATGTCGTGAAGCTTTGCTAAGTCCTAATTTTATTTTCATTCTTGACAATTTCCGAGCAAAACAACTTGTGTCCTCCATTAAAAGAAGACATGAAATCCTCTGAAGTTAGAGCATGGCTGCCTATGAGGCAAAATATTTGAAGAAAAAAAGTAATACATGCAATCATCTCGTTCAGAGAGTGTTTACGATTCATGATTCACAGCCATACAGGAATGGAAGAGAGGAATGGAGGGAACTGGTTATAAAGTCTTCAGGGGTGCCCCCACGGTCACCAGACTTAGGGATAGATAGAGAGAGAGAGAGAGAGAGAGATAGATAGATAGATAGATAGATAGATAGATAGACAGACAGACAGACAGACAG
>CM060328.1:865388-887888 GCA_030674155.1 Stramonita haemastoma | reverse complement strand
AGTTAACATCGGTAATGACTCCACTCACTTCAAAGTCCTTTGGATATTTGTTTTGTTTTTTATGCTTTTTAATGTACTATATCCTGAATCTTATGGACATAATATGTGATGAAAACCCCGGTGTACACATTAAAATGATATCTGTCTTTCGCTGAAAAGTAGACCAGTTATGGCGGCTAGTGCACAGATGCCATCAACATACCCACAAGCATCCTGCCTCTCCCTGGTCAATCTCAACATCAATCAAAACAACCATTTTAGTTTATCTTAGTTTCTATTATCAAAGTAAGAAGTTTTCTTGTTGTTCCCAGTTAAGTAATCTGTTTTCATTTGTTCTTGTATCTGTCATACTGACTCTGAGCAGCCTTCTAAAAAAAAATTAAAAAGTACGCCCGACTCAGCTGCTTTGATTTTTCTCTCATCGTCATTTCTCTGTGTTCAGGATTCAGTGGCATTTGAAAGTCGGCCATTTTAAGCATTTCATCTTTTCCATTTTCAGCTGGTAAAGAATGCTACAAGATTTTCAGATGTTTAGTTGCATCAGTCAAATCTTAACCATGACTGTTCTTGCCTTTAAATGTCCTTGGTACATCATCCGTCTTTCCAGATTTTTTTTACCAATTATACTAGTAAAGGTAAAGGTGTCCCATTACCTTATGTGGTCGTAGGGGAGCGAGGCATCAGAGACCTCAGCTTCTCTAGGAGCCAGCATATTGAGGGCGGAGCCCATCTTCTCTCCCTCGCAGCTTTACCTTCCCGCACCCTAAAGAAGGCAGGTACCCATTTACAGCTGGGTGGACTGGGGGACTGTACTAAAACCAAGGCGCGTAAACGGTCATCCATCCACTGGTAACCACGCTCGATGCTGCTTAACTTTAGCTTGGGGAAAGTAAACTATACCAAAATAAAAAGAAGTCACAAAAAATTGGCACAGCGGTTGACCTGGAAGATCCTACATAATCCCCGATCCTTGATCCCCGCGGCGCTGCCCAGATTCGACCCTAGGACCCGTGGATATCAGCACCCTTAGGATTAGGGGCCGTCCCCTTATCCACTCCCCATCTCCCCCTGTCAAAACCAGATGGATGCTGAGGACACGCAAGCGCGCGCAGGACACAAGCATAAACAGACATAATATTCACACGCACGCATATACACAATGTGCGCGCGTGCGCGCTCACACACATACACACACACGCGTGAGCGCGTGCGCATGCATGAACGCACGCATGCACGCATACACACACATACAGCACCGCGCACGCACGCATACACCGCGTGCACGCACGCACGTGCGCCGCGTGCACACACACATACGTACGCGCACGCAGAGCAGAGACACAGACACCAGACAGCAAAAGAGACAGAGAGAGAGAGAGAGAGAGAGAGAGAGAGAGAGAGAGAGAGAGAGGAGAGAGAGGAGAGAGAGAGAGAGAGAAGAGAGAGAGAAGAGAGAGAGAGAGTGAGAGAGAGAGAGAGAGAGAGAGAGAGAGAGAGAGCATATTTTACAACAGAAAAAAAATTTAATGAGATGTATGTTTGACTGATCAATATTCGTGTGTGTGTGTTGGTGTGCGCGCGGCGTGTGTGTGTGTGTGTGTGTGTGTGTGTGTTGTGTGTGTGTGTGTGTGTGTGGTGTGTGTGTGTGTGTGTGTGTTGTGTGTGTGTGTGTGTGTGTATGTGTGTGTGTGTGTGTGTTGTGTGTGTGTGTGTGTGTGTGTGTGTGTGTGTGTGTGTGTGTGTGTTGTGTGTGTGTGTGTGGTGTTAGGCGAGATGTCTGGACGCAAAGGAAGGCTATCAATAGCTTTTCATCAGAATTGTCTTGACGGTTGTGGATTGAATTGCAGGTAACACCATACACAAATCGATTATCCTTTTAATATTTGCGCTTTATTCTCCTTTTAGTTTTGAAAGATTTTTGTTTGTGCAAAAGCTGGTGATTTAGTTGATGTGTGCTGAACAAGGAAGTTAGAATTTATAGGGAGAAGAATACTGTTGTTTGAAGTTTGGTCTTCATGTTGTTTTTATTTTCTCTTTCAGAGTTAATTTATTAAATCGTTTGTTTCTCTTCTTTCAATTATTCTTCTCTGTGTGTGTGTGTGTGTGTGTGTGTGTGTGTGTGTGTGTGTGTGTGTGTGTGTGTGTGTGTGTGTGTGTGTGTGTGTGTGTGTGTGTGTGTGTGTGTGTGGTGTGTGTTTTGTGTGTGTGTGTGTGTGTGTGTGTAGTCAGTTTTGTGTTCCGTTTTTTTGTTTTTTTTTTTGTTTTTCTTCTTTTTGTCGTAGTTTTCTTTTTGTTGTTTTTCGCCTTTTCTCCTGATTATGTTTTTTCTTTCTTTTTCTTTATTTTAGACCGATTTTGTCTTCGAGTTTTTTCGGGTTCCTTTTTTACTTTTTTGTTTTTTTCTTTTTATTCCTTTACTCCTTTTTTACTTTTTGTTAGTCTTTTCTTTCTTTTAATTTTCAAGGGGGGGGGGGGGGGTTGTTTGTTTGGGGGGGGGGGGTTGTTTGATTGGGGGGTTTTTTTTTTTGTTTGCTTTCTCACGTTATTAGTCTTTTTGATAGTCATGACTTTGTCTTTTTCTTAAGTATGCTGTCTGTTAAATTCGGTCTTTCCGTGTTTTAACCCTGTTGTTAATTTCTTGCTGCCATTCCCCTTGCCTGCTCACATGCGAATAGACTTTTTGATTTCGTAGTTTTTATTGTTGGTGTGTGTTTTTTGTTGTTGTTGCCTTCTTCTTCTTCTTCTAGCTTATATTGTGCCTGACTGTTTTAGTACGTTTTTTGGGTAGCATTTATAACAAGGTAATTTTGGTACCGGGGACGGTATAGTTCAGTGATCAAATGCTCGCTTTCCCCAAGCTATGGTTAAGCAGCATCGAGCGTGGTTACCAACTGGATGGGTGACAGTTTGTGCGCTTTGGCTTTAGTACAGTCCCCTATTTCACCCAGCTGTAAATGGGTACCTGCCCTCTTTAGGGTCAGGGAAGGTAAAGCACGGGGGAGAAGAGATGGGCGCCGCCTTCAAATGCTGGCCCCTAGAGAAGCTGAGGCTCTGATGCTTCTCCCCTACGACGTCATAGCTTATGGGACACCTTTACCATTTTACCTTTTAATTTTGGTACCAGTTTAAATATTGTTGTGAACATTTTGCTTTGAGGCATCTGGTCTGCACCCATTAGCTGTGACTGGTGCTTTGTCAATGTGGCTTTTTTTATCTATATATTTTTTTCGGTTCTCCGCTAGAGCTCCAAGGCTACGAAATGAGAAATTTTGCGTACGCAACCGTTAATCCACCATTAAGGATATCTGTATTCCGACTTCGGGGATAGTTCCTCAACACGACAGCAGTGTGCATGCAGTTTTGTTAGTAAAAATGTTGTCACCCATTTTACCAGCAGAAAATGGCCTACTCTTCGGAAGGTGGAGCTGGTTTTGATGTATGTGAGCGCAAGATGTTTTGCGGTCGTCGCAACATAGGACATTGGTTATAGTCTCACCGAAAAAATTTGGGCGGGTGTGGAGTGGAGTCTAGCACTGATGTTAACTCCAGAGGAAAAATCCTCTGAAGGAGATTCGGGAACCTGGGTCAGCAGATCACGAGAGCATCACTCTGACCACTCGGCTATCCCGTCCCCCTGAGTGATGAGGTCAACAGCGATGATGACGATGACAACAACAATAAAGATGTGAACGACGATGATGACGACGACGACGATAGGAGGAGGACAATGATGAAGATGGGGCACAGCACGTAGAGAGAGAAGGAACACAGACAGAAGAGGCAGAGACAACAGAGACGACACAGACAGAGACAGACAGAGAAGAGACAACACATACAAAGAAACAGAGAATAACAGAGAACAAATAATAAAAGAAAGATAGAAGAAGCATAAATTAGAACAAAGATGCATGAGGATAAGAAGAAGATAAAAAAAACTTGTCTCGTGTGATGCCAAGACATGTAAATTAATGTAAGCTGCCTTTCCTTGCCCCTCTTTTCTGCCTGTCTGAGTGTAATTGCATTGGTGCAGGCCGGCCTATACTATAGATCGCTGCTGTAGTGTTCAGTGGGGGAGGGATTCCAGGATTGTTTATCGATTCTGCCTCCTGGGCTGCTTCTGTGTGTGTTCAATATCAGCATTGTCGCTGTCGTCACCTCCAATCATTGCCACTCACCACTGTTGCAGATGCTATTCTTGGCTGAAGCAAGTAGCGGCAGAATCATCAGCATCATAGAAAATTTCTTTTTTGCGTAATTCTTGTTGTTGTTGTTGTTGTTGTTGTTGTTGTTGTTGTTGTTGATCTTCTTCTTCTTCTTCTTCTTCTTCTTCTTCTTCTTCTTCTTCTTCTTCTTCTTCTTCTTCTTCTTCTTCTTCTTAATCTTCTTCTTACTCTTTCGGATTTTTCTTCTTCGCGTTCTTCGCACTCTTCTTCTTCTCCACATTCTTTTTTGCATTCTTCTCCTTCACATTTTTTGCATTTTTCTTCTTTTTCTTTGCATTTTCTTCTTCTCCTTCTTCCTTCGCAATTCTTTCCTTCTTCTTCTTCTTCTTCTTCTTCTTCTTCTTCTTCTTCTTCTCTTCTTCTTCTTTCTTGCACTCTTTTCTTGCACTTTCTTCTTTTGCACTCTTCTACAACCACTACTTCGTCTAACCGCGGAACAAAAACCATAAACAAAACAAAGCCTTCAACAACAAAAACCCAGCTCACACCGACCGCCATAAAACGAAAGCTACAGAGGACAGACACTACATAAGAAAAAACACAAAGGACTGGCATCAAACTTGAAGGCCACACGCTCCATCCTTAGGTAGGAGATCAAAACAGCTCGAATTTTACACGTAGAAACTTGCCGCCTCTGGAGGGAGAGAGGTGTACATTACCACTATACATCATTTTTTCACTGTGTGGTGATCTACGATGATGATAACAACACCGATGCTGCTGCTGTAGAAATCCAGATGCTTCTTAGTTTACGTGACAGGGTTGTTTGTACTTTAGTACGCTGTGCCTTTTCTAACCTGACACCAACTTAAGGAAAACGTGATACGGGCGTGGAAACAGCGATAGAGTTCAGAACGTCTATGGCTCGGTTCATGGAGGACTTGGGGCTAGAGCAGCCCAGTGGTTAGAACATTTATACTGGTGATCACACGGTGACTGAGGGCAGACGTTCGAGTCTTTGCTGGGATTGTCTGTATATGTATGGGGATGTTCTCCTTTGAAGTGACATTGGTACCACGACAGGATCTCTGACAAATGCTCATTCAGGAGCCGAAACCGGGGGCCGTCTTGATAGTATCCAGGGTTTGTTTAACTAGAACAGACCTCCATGAACACCACCTCCCCCTCTCCCAATGGAAACCGCCATTCCCATCCCCCACCACCCTACACACACACACACACACACACACACACACAACACACACACACACACACACACACACACACACACACACACAGATACCCAGCAAACGTGCAGGGACTCCGCCGGCTAGAGGCCTAATGGCTGGCTAAACATGTGTAGCTCCTTGTGGACGTCCTATACATTGAAGGGGGGGAGAGAGAGTGTCGGTAAGACTGGTGTATATAGGGGATGGTGTGTGATGGGTATCAGTGTCGTGGGAGCATCAGTATAGATGTATTAAGGTGATAAAGGTGGTTTTGGGGAGAAAGATAGGAATAAAGAATGAGAGGGATGAAGGAGGGAAAGAAGAAACGAATTAAAGACAGACAAAAAGACAGAAAGACAGAAAGACAGAAAGACAGAAAGAAAGAAAGAAAGAAAGAAAGAAAGAAAGAAAGAAAGAAAGAGACAGAAGACAGACAGACAGACAGAAAGAGAGAAACAAAGACAAAAAGAAAGAAAGAAAGAAAGAAAGACAGACAGACAGACAGACAGACAGACAGACAGACAGAAAAAAAAAGAAAGAAAGAAAGAAAGAAAGAAAATAGACAGACAGAAAATAAAACAGACAGAAAATAGACAGACAGACCGACAGGAAAAAACAAACAAACAAAGAAGAAAAAATAACTAAAGAAGCAAACAAAGAAACAAACAAAGAACTAACGCACAACAAAAAAGATTAAAAAGAAAGAAAGCAAAAAATGGAAAGGAAAAAAACGGAATAAAAAAATGACAGATATAAAAAATGACACCCAGAAAAACAAGACAAAAATTGCAACGGTATTAAAAAAAAAACAATCATAAAGAACTTAAACAGGACAACAGATTTTTTTTCAACAAAAACAAATAAAAGTATAATCTTATTGTAAACAAAAGCAAAACCAAAAAAAATACCAACTGGAAAAAAAAACAAAAAGAAAATATTAAAGGAGAGAGAGAGAGAGAGAGAGGAGAGAGAGAAGAGGAGAGAGAAGAGAGAGAGAGAGAGGAGAGAGGAGAGAGAGAGAGAGAGTGAGAGAAGAGAGAGAGAGAAGAGAAGCAAGGCAAAGCAAGGCAAGGCAAAATTCTTTTATTCGAGGATAATAGATAAGCACTCGTGTGCTTTTTTACATCCAGTCCCCGCCCTTTTCAGGGATAACATTAAGATAGAAAAAAAAATAGCCACAACTACACAACAACAATTATAATGATCCAAATACCAAAAGTAAGGAACCATACCAAGTATCAAACAGGCAAGAAATAACAGAGAGATACAATATTAAGGTAATGTTATAAAAAGTCACTCATTCAGAAACAAAAAAAAAGTAAGAATCAATGATAATTTTGATTTGAATAAAGGAAAATAAACAAAAACAAAACAAACAAAAAACAAAACAAAACAAAACAACAAAAAAAGCGCAAAGAGAGAGAGAGAGAGAGAGAGAGAGAGAGAGAGAGAGAGAGAGAGAGAGAGAGAGAGAGAGAGAGAGAGAGAGAGAGAGAGAGAGAGAGAGAGAGAGAGAGAGAGAGAGAGAGAGAGAGAGAGAGAGAGAGAGTAAAAAAACAAGAAACCACACAGATCACATGGAGCAGACGATATCAAATTTCCAATATAAATTCTGACGCTTTTCTTCCGCACACATAGGCTTTTATTCCTTGGGGAGAACCTGATAGATGTGAAAATAAACGTAATTGCAGAAGAAAAAAAAAGCTAGGAAGAAGAAAGACAGACACACAAAGAGACACACGGTTAAACAAACAGGCAAACTGGCATACCTCTGTCTCTGTGTCTGTGTGTGTGTGTGTCTCTGTGTGTGTGTGTGTGTGTGTGTGTGTGTGTGTGTGTGTGTGTGTGTGTGTGTGTGTGTGTGTGTGTGTGTGTGTGTGTGTCTCTCTCTCTCTCTCTCTCTCTCTCTCTCTCTCTCTCTCTCTCTCTCTCTCTCTCTCTCTCTCTCTCTCTCACACACACACACACACACCACACACACACACACACACACACACACACACACACACACACACACACACACACACACACACACACACACAGCCATATGGACAGATACAAGGAACCACAGGAAAAAAACATCTTGAGAACAGACAGACAGACACGCGCATTGATAATAAAACGGGCAGACTGCCAAACATAAAATCATATTTTATTTGAATTCTCTTATTTCGAGGATAATGAAATAAGCACTCATCTGCTGTTTTGACATCCAGTCCCGGTGTGTATGCAGTTTTCTAAATTTTATCAACCGTTCCCACCGAAACACAACTACCTACTCTTCTGAAAAGCGAACCAATTAATTTTAAGGTAGGCATAAGATGCTCTGCGTGCGTTCGGACACGAGACCACGGTTTATAGTATCACCGTAAGGACTTGGGGCGGGGGGGGGGGGGGCTGACAGACAATCAGACAAACAGTCAGGCACACAAACAAACAGACAAGCACACAGACTAGCGGACAGATAGTTCAATGAATAGATAGAGAAATAAAGTGAGTGACAGATTTTTGTTAAAATCAGAAACCTTCAAAACAGACATACAGACACACGGGTATGCAGATAAACAAACTTGCAGACTGTCAGAGACAGAGAGCCAAGCAGACACAGAAAGACAGACACACAGACACACAGATAGACAGACATGTAGACAGACAGACAAACAGACAGGTAGAAAGACATAGAGTAAACATACAAATAGATAAACGTAAAGACACAAATAAAAACCACTAACAAAAACATAAATGAAATTTTGTGTTTGAACACATACAATTGTGTGTGTGCACGCGCGCGCGCGCGTTTGTGCATGTGGGTGCTTCTGTGTGTGCTTGCGCGCGCGGGCGTGTGTTTAAGGAGACTAGTATAGTAAGTAGACTAGCATACGCTTGTAGTGCATAAGCAGGCAAGTGCTTGTTGCACTTTTCCTTTGTGCATGTGATGTCTATAGCAGGCAAGTGCTTGTTGCACTTTTCCTGTGTGCATGTGATGTCTATAGCAGGCAAGTGCTTGTTGCACTTTTCCTGTGTGCATGTGGTGTCTATAGCAGGCAAGTGCTTGTTGCACTTTTCCTGTGTGCATGTGGTGTCTATAGCAGGCAAGTGCTTGTTGCACTTTTCCTGTGTGCATGTGGTGTCTATAGCAGGCAAGCGCTTGTTGCACTTTACCTGTGTGCATATGGTGTCTATAGCAAGCAAGTGCTAGCACTTTTCCTGTGTGCATGTGGTGTTTGTGTGTGTTGCCATGACATGTCAACTCGATGTCTGGCGGCCAGATTTAAGTGCAGCTTTTCACCAGATATAAAACCTCTTTGAGGGGGAAGGAGAACGAGAAAAGACTGACTGATCGTTTAAAAAAAGTGAGAAAGAAAGAAAGAAAGAAAGAAAGAAAAGAAAGAAGAAAGAAAGAAAGAAAGAAAGAAAGAAAGAAAGAAAGAAAGAAAAGAAAAGAAAGAAAGAAAGAAAAGAAAGAAAGAAAGAAAGAAAGAAAGAAAGAAAGAAAAGAAAGAAAGAAAGAGAAAGAAAAGAAAGAAAGAAAGAAAGAAAGAAAGAAAGAAAGAAAGAAAGAAAGAAAGAAAAGAAAGAAAGAAAGAAAGAAAGAAAGAAACAAGAAAGGCAAAGAAGGAGAACAGAACAGAAAAAGAGAAGAAACAAGAAGAGTGCAAAGAAGAAGAAGCGAAGAAGATAAATGAGAAGAAGATGCAAAGAAGAAGAAGAAGAAGAAGAAGAAGAAGAAGAAGAAGAAAGAAGAAGAAGAAGAAGAAGAAGAAGAAGAAGAAGAAGAAGAAGAAGAACGAAGAAGAAAGAAGAAGAACAAAAAAAACAACAACAACAACAACAACAACAAAACACAACAACAACAAACAACAACAACAACAACACACACACAGCAGCAGCAGCAAGAACATCAAGATAATGATGGTTAAGCAGATAGATAGATAGATAGATAGATAGATAGATAGATAGATAGATAGATAGATAGATAGATAGATAGATAGATAGATAGATAGATAGATAGATAGATAGATAGATAGATAGATAGATAGATAGATAGATTGAGAGAGAGAGGTATATAGAGACAGACAGACAGACAGACAGACAGACAGACAACATACATACATACATACATACATACATACATACATACATACATACATACATACATACATACATACATACATACATACATACATACATACATACATAATACATACTTAGACAGACAGGACAGACAGACAGACAGACAGACAGACAGACAGACAGACAGACAGACAGACAAAAAGTAAGAAACAAACAACCGAACAAAACCACAAGAAATGCAAGAAAAGATAAAAAGTACTAAATATAAAGCATGGGCAAATATTTGCAATAATGAAAAAAAGGATCACTATATGGATCAGTGCTGAAAAGCCAGATCAATATCACATCAGCACATGGCTGAGAGACCAGTAAACAGTTCTGCATCTTCCCCTCTTCAGCTGTAATGGGCCACAGCCTGGGAAAGCTTTGCCTGGTTTTACAGGAGGTGTGTTCTATACTCCGGGGATTCGGGGTGGGGGTGGGGGTGGGGGGGTCAATTGACACAAGAAAAGAGAAAGGGGAAGTTGAAAACTTTTTTTTGGAAAACGGGAAAAAAAGAAATCTTGTAAGTTTTTTTATGGTTGGTTTATTTTAGGTGTTTGTTTTTTATTTTTTTCATCACTTCTTCTCATCTCCTCTCGTCTCTCTCTTCTCTCTCTCTCTCTCTCTCTCTCTCTCTCTCTCTCTCTCTCTCTCTCTCTCTCTCTCTCTCTCTCTCTCTCTCTCTCTCTCTTCTCTCTCTCTCTCTCTCTTCTCTCTCTCTCTCTCTTTAAGGATTTGTGGCTGAAAAGTATATCTGTCTCCTTTCTTTAAATCATAAGTTGACCTTTTGTTGTTCGTGGTGGTGGTTTTTCATGGGGAGGGAGTTGCTATCATTTTTTTTCTTTTATTTCTTTAGTTTGTTCTGGTGTTTTCTTTGATGTATTGTTTTTAGGAGGTTTTATGCTTGTTTTCATAGTCTCTAATCAGGTCTAGGGCCGATGAAAAAAATTATGCAAATGCTTATCTGTTACCCTTGAAAATAGATTATTCATTCATTCATAGATTCATTCAATCTCTCATCACAAACTGTTTATAGCTACCTTTTACTTTCTGGGTTTTGTTATTTTCGTTGTGATATAGTTTGTTTTTTTCGTTTTGAGTCTTGTTTCCTGTACTTTTATAGCTGAATTTCCTCCTTTGTCTTTTCATTCTTAACGTGTCTTCATTCAATTTCTTAGCTATTCTTTCTTTCACTCATTCGTTCATTTACCGATTTATTCATTCATCCATTCTTTTGTGGGTTCAGCCATTTATATAACCCCCTTTTTTATCCAATGTTTTCTTTTTATTTTATCTTGTTTTATTCTATTCTTTTATTTCGACGGTAATGGAAAAGACACTCACGTGCTTTTTTACATTCAGTCCCCGTGTGTATGCAGTTTTGCAAATTTTGTCATCTGTTCCCACCGGCACACAATGGCCTACTTTTTCCAAAAGCGGAACAGGATTTAATGTCTGCGCAAAATGTCCTGCGTGCGTTTGCACACGGGCCTCGGTTTATAGTCTCATGGAAGGACTTTTGGGGAGAGTGGATTCAGCACTGATGTTAACTCCAGGGGAAAAATCCCCTTGAACCGGAATCGAACCCGGGTCGTCAGATTGCGAGCGCAATGTTCTGACTACGATCCCGTCCCCTTCACTTTTTTATTCATTCTTCCCTAGTTTTAGTGAGAGTTCTTTTCAAATCATGTGTTAATTCCTTACCTCTTGCAAGTTTGTGCTCCTCAAAGACAGAAGCGAACAAAATGTACTAATGCTTTATTTTTTCTTTAAAACAAACAAAACAAACAAACAAACAAACAATCCGTTTTCTCTTGTTTCCTTTTTCCTAGGATGTGATGTTTGTGTGAATTATATTGTATAAGCCTACACAATTATTTCTGATCAGGTCCACAGTTTTGTAAGCATGTGAAACACGGACCTTAACAGCAGACATTGAAAGAAGGATACCGGCAATGGAGATGAGATGCTTTCGCAAACTCCCTGGTATTTTATACAGAGAACTGAAAATGGGTACCTGCCCTCTTTAGGGCCAGGGAAGGTAAAGCAGCGAGGGAGAGGAGATGGGCGCCGCCCTCAACATGCTGGCCCCTGGAGAAGCTGAGGTCTCTGATGCCTAGCTCCCCTACGACCACATAGGTTATGGGACACCTTTACCTTTTCCCTTAACAGTCTGATGAGTCACTGGGGCACTGCACTACATTTGTCAGGGCAACTGAAACCTTGTGGAGTCCATCCCTAGCTTTGTCCAGACTGCATGCTGGGCATACTAATTTTGTCATTTTGTAATCCACCAAACACTGCTATAAACTACAGAATCTTTAACACACCTATAACGCAACTCTTTTAACCTTCTGCATTCCTATATGATTATACACGACTGCGATTGATCATAATATGGTTAAAACGTCCCCCCCCCAACACACACACACACATACACACACACACACACACACACACACACACACACACACACACACACACACACACAAACCACCACCCCCACCATCTACCTATGATCTACAAAGTGCCGCCAATATCCGAAACGGCAGCCTACAACATCACCAACACAAGGCTGTCACCATATTCAGCCGGCTGTTACCTCTGTCCATGATGGTTGTAAAATGATTTTTTTTCATCTTTCTTCCTCCTTTCTATTTCCTGTCCCATTTTCTCACACACACTCTGTGCCTGAGGTGGCCATTACACATGATAAGCTTTCTGATGGGCAACAGGTGCTCGTAGACGAAGAAAATCATTTTTAAAATCTCAGATGTTCAACTGGAGTGAGAGATGGAGGAAAAGTAGGATAGAGGAGGGGAGAGAGGAGGAGAGAGAGAGATGAGAGAGAGGAGGGAGAGAGAGGAGAGAGAGAGAGAGGAGAGAGAGAGAGAGAGAGAGAGAGAGAGAGAGAGAGAGAGAGAGAGAAGAGAGAGAGAGAGAGAGAGAGAGAGAGAGAGAGGAGAGAGAGAGAGAGAGAGGAGGAGAGGAGAGGGAGAGGAGAGAGAGAGAGAGAGAGGAGAAGAGAGAGGAGAGAGAGAGAGAGAGAGAGAGAGAGAGAGAGAGAGAGAGAGAGAGAGAGGAGAGAGAGAGAGAGAGAGAGAGAGAGAGAGAGAGGGGAGTACAAGGGCTTCGATTTGTTTGCTTCACAAGATTCAGCGCTACATAAATACCATACATTAGTAGTAGTAGTAGTAGTAGTAGTAGTAGTAGTAGTAGTAGTAGTAGTAGTAGTAGTAGTAGTAGTATCATTATTATTATTATTATTATTATTATTATTATTATTATTATTATTATCATTATTATTTTATTATCATTATTATTATATTATCATTATTATTATATTTTCATTATTATTATAATTAATACATGCCACACCACAACAGACATACACGGATCAAAGAAGGTGACCTACCTGGCAGTTCTCGGGATGAAAAGCCATTGCCTACCTTACCTACCTGATGCCAGTGAAGCCTCCTCCAGCCAAACAGGTGAAGTCCCTGTTAGGTCAGGCAAGGCTGTGGACAGGAGCAGAGGAAATCGTCTGCCCCCGACACAGGCTAAACAACCCGGACCTGTTTACAGAACTTTGTATACTGATAACTGCATCTGCCTATAGCCGCCAGTGTTGCTTCTGCGACATGTTTAGTGCTGATCACAGCATGTGGCTGGGTTCGTGCTCATATATACCCATGGTTTTAGCAAATTCAGTGCTGGCATCTTTTTTCCATTATCCTCGATGTAAAAGAATAAATAAATAAATAAATAAATAAATAAATAAATAATATATAAATAAGTTTATTGTATTAACAGTAAAACTTCAATTCACAATGTAGATTTTAAGAATATTTATACCTTCATCTTCACCTCTCCCGTATCTAGTTAGACCTTTGGGGGCACCACTGAAGATCTTGCAACCAGTTTCCTCCATTCTTCGCAGTGTTCAGCTTTTACAACCCAAAATAAGGTTTTTAACTTAAAGCGAGACAACCAACACGAATGTTTTGTCGTAGCATTTTATAGCGCTTTTGCTTGCTTTTTTATATACTTTAAATCCAAGAAAAATAGGTCAATGCCCCCTGACCACCACAGCTTTCAAAGGTCACGACTCTCAAAGGTCAAAGTACTTTCTCCCGAACTTGTGGCTGGATAACTGACCGACTGAGTGACCACACCACACCCACAGAGTGGAGACTTTACCTCCCACCCCTCACCTCTCTCATCACCACAGAGTGACCACTGTGACGCAGAATGATATGAGCCCAATGATGCGATAATGTGACCCGGAATAACGACAACCGTCAACAGCCGTGAGCCATAATAACACGAGGCAATCTGTGCCAAAATAACAGAAACCAATCTGTGCCAAAATAACACGAGGCAATCTGTGCCAAAATAACACGAAGCAATCTGTGCCAAAACAATACGAGGCAATCTGTGCCAAAATAACAGAGACCCAAACTGTGCCAAAATAACAGAAACCAATCTGTGAGCGTTGGCCGCCCTTCTATTGCCTGTCACCTGACACTTCTGGGTCCTCGTGCTCGATTTATGCTGGTGCAAAGTTGGTCATTTAGGACAGATGGGGATACAATAACGGGGTAGGGTGTGTGTGTGTGTGAGTCTTCGTTTTAACGTCTGTCCACTAACAAGTGATTTTAGACTGAACAAGGGAAGGGGGAGATAGGAGTGAATATATGTGTATTTGTTTCTAAAGTTGAATGAATGATACAAGGGAAAAAACATCTAACCATGAGAAAGTCATTGAACTGCACATACAGAAGAAGACAAAAGGAAAAAAGATAAACTTGGGTAGGCCTAAGCTCGAATGCGTGCATGTGTGTGTGTGTGTGTGTGTGCGCGCGCGCGCATGCGTGCGTGTGGGGGGGTGAGGATAGTCATCAAAGAAGAGGAAAAAGAACAAGGACAGAAAGAGGAAGAAAATGATTAATAATGAAGCAAAATAAAAGCAATGAAAGAGCGGGGAAATGGTGATGTAGAGTAAGATGTGGATAAGAGTCGGAGAGAGGAGAGGAAGGCCAAAGAGGGGGGGACGGGGGGGGGGGGAGGGCAGAGATAACTGACTGACTTTACAGAGTAGGGACTTTACATTCTTACATGCCGTCTCACATCTTTCTTTACCAGAGACCGACATACTTGACACAGAAAGATGTGAGTCAGGGACAGATGTGACGTAGAATAACAATGAGCTCATGACAAATGTGACCCGTTATAATGAAATCAATGACACATGTGACCTAGAATACTGAAAATCAATGACAGATGTGACCTGGAACAATGTGAACCAATGACAGAATCAATGACAGAACCAATAATTGATGTGATACTGTGAACCAATGACAGATGTGACCTAGAATCAAGTGAGTCAATGACAGCTGTGCCCTAGAATACGGTTAACCAAATGACAGATGTGACCTAGAATACTGTGAACCAATGACAGAAGTGACCTAGAATATTGAAAATCAATGACAGGTGTGAGAATACTGAAAATCAATGACAGATGAGACCTGGAACAATGTGAACCAATGACAGAATCAATGACAGAACCAATAATTGATGTGATACTGTGAACCAATGACAGATGTGACCTAGAATCAAGTGAGTCAATGACAGCTGTGCCCTAGAATACGGTTAACCAAATGACAGATGTGACCTAGAATACTGTGAACCAATGACAGAAGTGACCTAGAATACTGAAAATCAATGACAGGTGTGAGAATACTGAAAATCAATGACAGATGAGACCTGGAACAATGTGAATCAATTACAAAATCAACGACAGAACCAATAATTGATGTGACCAAGAATACTGTGAACTAATGACAGATGTGACCTAGAATACTGTGAACCAAACGACAGATGTGACCAAAAACACTGTTAATCAATTGACGGATGGGACCTAGAATTTTGAAAATCAATGACAGGTGTGACCTAGAATACTGAAATCAATGATAGTTAAGACCTGGAACAATGTGAATCAATGACAGAACCAATGATTGATGTGACCAAAAATACAGTGAACCAATGACAGATGTGACCTAGAATCTCGCGAGTCACTGACAGATAGGAAGGGGGCAGGCAGACAGAGTGGCAATGTCGGTCGCCCTCTGAGCTGAGCGCTGCCTGCCTGTCTGCCCTCTGTCCCTGTAATCCCAAACCTCTCCGCTATCCAGCTGAGGCAAAGCTGCTCCTGTTCCTTGACAGAGAGGAAATGACGAACGGTTTGTCATCAGAGAATGGGGGAAGAGAGAAAGAGAGGAGGGGGTGGTAGACAGAGAAAAAAATGTAACAACCCACCACATAATGAGCCGCACTGCACCAGTGGTCAATTTTTAGCTATTGACATGTTATTGATTTGCAATAAAAAGGCTATTCAATACCAAAAAAAAAGATTGAAAATCGGACAATCTATGAAAAGCTATCACACATTGAAATGAGAGACTGCAGAGGGTGACAAAATGATAAATTGACATGTTTTGCCTGGTTAGAGATGGTCGGAATGAGGGCTTTGGTGTTTTTAAAAATAATTTTGGAAGCAAAAGGACACAAACTTACACCTTGATACTTCAATACAAGGAAGACAAATGGCTTACGTTTAAAAAATATATAAAAAACTCAAATGCATGTGCCCGCGCAGATATATGCTTGTGTAAGTGTGGGGGGGGGGGGATATGTATGTGTGTGTGCGTGCGGTGTGTGTGGGTGTGTGCGTGAGTTGCGCGTGCACGCGCGCGCGCGCGCGCGCGCGTGTGTGTGTGTGTAGCCTACGTGAAAGAGTGAGTTTTACAGTGCATTATCATTACTATTATTGTTGTAAATATTGTCATAGTTATTATTATCATCATCAAATTTCCTTTAGTTCCTTTTCAGTTTGTTTCGTTGTTGTGAGTTGTAACAATGTTGTAGCTAAATATATTTTGGGTGGGGTTTTCTTGGTTGTACTCTGCTTGTTTGCTTGCTGCTTCATTTCTGTTAGTTTGTCTGGGGGGGGGGTTATAACTGGTTTTTAGGGGGATTTTTTTTTTGGTACTAGATAGATAGCTTGATGGAAAAAAGCAAATTTATTGCCTACTCAATGTACCATCTGGAAATAAAATTTTGATTTTGACTTTGACTAATCATTCAAAATCAACAACCTGACCCCCACCTGACTAAAACGGCTCCTAGCAGAAAAGGGGGTGGGGTGAAAATCACCTCATTTCGTGATGGAGCGTGACAAATATGGAAGCAAAACAATGATGGGAAGAGAAAGAAAGAATATTGCATCAAAAAAAATGAATTGATGTAGAGAGTGGAGAGCTAAGAGAGAGAGACAGAGACAGAGACAGAGCAGACAGACAGACAGACAGACAGACAGACAGACAGACAGACAGACAGACAGACAGCAGCGAAGACAGACAGACAGACAAGACCAGACAGACAAGAGAGAGAGACGAGAAGAGAAGAGACAGAGAAGAAGAGACAGAGACAGAAGACAGAGACAGAAGACAGACAGACAGACAGACAGACAGACAGGGCAGACAGACAGACAGACAGACAGACAACGAGACAGAGGAGAGACAGAGAGAAGACTCGAAATCGAAACTCGAAGATAATGAGAGGGAGAGAGAGAGAGAGAGAGAGAGAGAGAGAGGAGAGAGAGAGGAGAGAGAGAGAGAGAGAGAGAGAGAGAGAGAGAGAGAGAAGAGAGATGATGAACTTTAAAAAAAAAAATTCTTTAGTTTACTTAAAATTCTTTTTTAATTCCAGGATAATGGATAAGCACTCGTGTGCTTTTTTTACGTGCAGTTCTCGTGAACATGTATTTTTGTACAATCTGTTCCAACCTGTCTACTATGGTCTACTCTTCTAAAAGGCGGAACATGTTTCAACACGGACGGAAGATATTCTGCATGCGTTCGCACACAAGACCTTAGTTTATAGTCTCCTCTTACAGACTTTCGGGGAAGTGGAGTCCGCTAGTGACGGTAGCACCAGGGGGGACAGTAACTCTGCTCAAACGGTGCCTCGGGGAGGGCTCGAAACCGAGTGGTCAGCTCTCTAGTGCAACGCTCTGACCACTACGCTATCATGCCCCCCCGCCTCCCCACCCCCCATCCCATCCCCAAAGCATTATGTTAACGGTCAGAAGAAAGAACTGACGTGGTATAGTACGTTAAAATCCTGTTCCGCTTTTCGTACGAGTAGGCCATTGTGTGCCAGTGGGAACAGATGACAAGATTAACAAAACTGCTTACACACGGGATATAAATGTAAAAAAAAAAAAAAAAAAAAACCACATGAATATTTATTCCACAATCCTCAATATAATAGAATAAATAAAAATAAAAATAAATTAAAAAATGAAATAAAATAAATATCACAAGATCGAACAGCCTTTCAGAGCTAGTCTTGTCAGGCACCGACTTGAGAGGCAGCAGATAAGGCAGACAAAGAGAGAAATGGGGGGGACAACATCTCTGAGAGAAACCATCAAGACTTCACCGAGAACAAGGCATTGGCATAAGACCGATATATACACTGAGAGGGCTAGTATTGTTTTGGTTTTTTGTCAGTACAGCGACTAAGCAATCACTCCCAGTTTATCAGGGAACCAGGGGAGTGGAGTTGTGTGTATGCGCACATGTTTACTCAATCAAGCAAGCAAGCCTGTGCACATACACATATTTGCGTGCGCACGCGTACACACACACACATACATATGTATGATTTTTTAAACACACAGGCGCACTCGCACACACACACACAACCCCACACCCACCCCCTACACACACACCACACACAACCCCCCCCCCCCCCCACACACACACACACACACAAACCTCAACGCCACCTCAATCCACATACACACACAAACTTACATCTCAATCCCCCAACGCGCCCACTAACACCACCTTCCCCACCCTTATCAATAATCCCTAACACCACCACCACCACCTTCCCCCTCACCGCCACTCCACCCACACCCACACCCACCCACACATCCCCCTATCCCCCCCCCCCCGCCCCCACACCCACACAGCGCCCTGTGGGGATAATCCTCCTTTCTCAGCAGGACAAATCAGCAGCTCGTTATTGCACTGACCAATAATCGATGGGGCACCAAGCACCACACACCAGGCAACGCCAATAGCCAGGAATAGGGGGGGGGGGGCAAAGAGAGGTGACCAGAAGTAGGAGATGGGGGAAGAGAAGGAGGAGGAAAAGGAAGAAAAGGAGGAGAGGAGAGGAGGAGGAGAGGAGGAGGAAAGGAGGAGGGAGAGGAGGAGGAGGGAGAGGAGGAGGAGGGAGAGGAGGAGGGAGAGGAGGAGGAAAGGAGGAGGGAGAGGAGGAGGAGGGAGAGGAGGAGGAGGGAGAGGAGGAGGGAGAGGAGGAGGAAAGGAGGAGGGAGAGGAGGAGGAGGGAGAGGAGGAGGAGGGAGAGGAGGGAGAGGAGGAGGAGGGAGAGGAGGAGGAGGGAGAGGAGGAGGGAGAGAGGAGGGAGAGGAGGAGGGAGAGGAGGGAGAGGAGGAGGAGGGAGAGGAGGAAGAGGAGAGAGGGGGAGAGGAGGGAGAGGAGGAGGAGGGAGAGGAGGGAGAGGAGGAGGGAGAGCAGGGAGAGGAGGAGGAGGGAGAGGAGGAGAGTAAGAGGAGGAGGAGGAGAGAGGAAGAGGAGAGAGGAGAGGAGGAGGAGGAGGGAGAGGAGAAGGAGGGAGAGGAGGAGGAGGGAGAGGAGGAGGAGGGAGAGGAAGAGGGAGAGGAGAGGAGGAGGAGGAGGAGAGGAAGAGGAGGGAAGAGGAGGAGGAGAGGAGGAGGAGGAAGAAAGGGAAGGAGGAGGGAGAGGATGAGGAGGGAGAGAAGGAGGAAAGGAGGAGGAGAAGGAGGAGACAGAGAAGAAAAGAAGGAGGAGGGAAGAGGAAGGAGAGGAGGGGGAGAAGAAAAGAAGAAGGAGGGAGAGGAAGAGGAGGAGGGTCAGAGAGTGATAGATATCCGCTCGAGGACATGAGGAGAGGGTCAGAGTCCTGTCATCCTGCTGGGACGATGCTAGCTGTCGGGAGCGATGTAAGTGCTGGCCTAATAGTGGCCTCTTGTGTTTTTTTTGTGTTCTTTAGCGCACGGAAAGACCTTAAGGCAACAAGATAGTTGTTTCTTAGCAAAGTTTGTTATAAAAGAAAAAAACCTTTTTTAAAAGTAAAGGAAAGAATAGCGACAAGAAACCCCAAACATATAATAAAAACACAGATATTTATTTATTTACGTGTTTATTTATTTATTTATTTGTTCTTTTATTTTGAGGATAATGGAATAAGCACTCATGTGCTTTTTTACATCCAGTCCTTGTGTGTGTGCAGTTTTATCAGTTTTGTCACCCGTTCCCACCGGCATACAATGGCCTACTCTTCCCAAAAAGCGGAACGAGTTTTAACTGTGCACAAGATGTTCTACGTGCGTTCGCACACAGGGCCTCGGTTTATAATCTCATCGAAGGACTTTTTGGGAGAGTGTAGTCAGCGCTGATGTTAACTCCAGGGGAAAAATCCCTCGAACGGGAATCGAACTGGGTCGTCAAATTGTGAGCGCAATGTTCTGACCACTAGGCTATCCGTCCCCCGATGCTAGGTGAGCGGTATGAGTGGAAGCTGGCCTACGGGCGCTTTTATTTTGTTCTTTAGCGCACGTGAAAGACCTTAAGCAAATAAGATAGCTATTTGTTGAAAAAGGAAAAAAAAACGTGTTTTAGAAGTAAATGAAAAGAATAGCGACAAAAAAAGAAACATAGATATTTATTTATTTATTTATTTATTTATTTATTTATTATTTTAGATATTTATTTATTTACTTTTTTCGTTTATTTTATTATTATTTTATTTATTCTTTTATTTTGAGGATAATGGAATAAACATTCATGTCCTTCTTTTTACATCCAGTCCCCGTGTGTATGCAATTTTGTTAGTTTTGTCACCTGTTCCCACCGGCAACACAATCGCCTACTGTACCCAAAAGCGGAACGGGCTTTAACATGTGCACAAGATGTTCTGCGTGCATTCACAAACGGGACCTCGGTTTATAGTCTCATGTGAAGGACTTTTGGCGGGAGTGGAGTCGGCACTGATGTTAACTCCAGAGGAAAAATCCTCTTGAACGAGATAGGATCAGGCAGGGGAAGTGTCGAGTCAGGGCGTGACACATTTCTTTGGGGAGAGCAAATACACCATACAGAAAGATCAGCTGTAACTGTAAAACTAATGCCATTCTAGAAAAAGGATATATAAGACGTTAAAAAGAACACACTATCCTTAATAAACCACCACCACCATCACCATCATCAGAGCAGCAGCAGCAGCACCAGCATTATTCTCTTCTTTTTCCTGTTCTTTATCATCATCATCATCACCATCATCATCACCATCACTCTTCTTCTTCTTCTTCTCTCTTCTTCTTCTGTTTTGGGTGTGGGGGTTGTTTGTTTTTGTTTGTTTCTTGCCCAGAGGGATGGATGTAAAAAAGAATGTTTGCTTATGCCATTACCCTCTTTAAATCATTCAATTCAGTTCAATTCAATTCAATTCATTCTTCTTCTTCACACCATCATCATCACCATCATCATCACACCACCATCATCATCACCATCATCAATCATCATCATCATCACCACCACCACCACACACCATCATCATCACCACCATCATGTATACCATGAACTTTGTCATCATCGGAGCACACACGAGACACGTGTGGGAACACTTTACTCCAGGCTGGTCCAGTCTGTCTTCAACCTTTGACCTGTCAAGGTCAGTCTTCAACCTTTGACCTGTCAAGGCCGGGTCCAGTCTTCCATATTCACCATCCAGCTCTCCCTCTGTCTGTCTCCGCATCTTGCTCCAGTGAAGCAACACTCCGCAACACTTTCCCCTGAAACAAATCACTCCGCAGAAAAAGGTTCTTTCTTTAGTTTTTTTTTTTTTAATTTATTTAAAAAAATTAATAAAAATTTTATTAAATTTTTTAAAAAATAAAAATAAACGCTTTCCCCTGAAACAAATCACTCCGCAGAAAAAGGTTGACTTTTCCTTCTTTAAGTTTTTTTTTTTTAATTTATTTATTTAAAATTTGATAAAATTTTTATTAATTTTTGTAAAATAAAATAAACGCTTTCCCTGAAACAAATCACTCCGCAGAAAAAGGTTGACTTTTCCTTTCTTTAGTTGTTTTTTTATTTATTTATCTATTTAAAAAATTTTAATAAAAATTTTATTAATTTTTTTTTAAAATAAAAATAAACGCTTTCCCCTGAAACAAATCACTCCGCAGAAAAAGGTTCACTTTTCCATTCTTTAACTTCTTGAGGAAGTCCTAAGACCACTGCATGATTAAATGTTTTCAGTGGGGGACGGGATAGCCTAGTGGTCAGAACATTCCGCTCTCGCACTGACTCCACTCTCCCCAAAAGTCTTTCGGATGAGACTATAAACCAAAGCTCACGTGTGCAAACGTGCACAGAACATCTTGCGCACAAGTTAAATCCTGTTCCGCTTTTTGTAAGAGTAGGCCATTGTGTGTTGGTGGGAACAGATGACATAATTTACAAAACTGCATACACACGTGGACTGGATGTAAAAAAGCACATGAGTGCTATTTCCATTATCCTCGATTAAAAAAAATAGATAGATGATAAGTCAGTGTATCACGGACAACATAAATGGGAACGAGATATTTCAACGGTCAGAGCACTCGCTTTCCCCAAGCTAAGGTTAAGCAGCATCGAGCGTGGTTACCAAGTGAATGAGTGACTGTTTGCACGCCTTGGCTTCAATACAGTCCCCCAGTTCACCCAGCTGTAAATGTGTGCCTGCTCTCTTGAGGATCAGAAAAGGTAAAGCAGCGAAAACAGATTATTTAAGAGCAGATACACAGGCGTACATGCACACACATACATGCGCGCGATCGCACATAGTCACACGCCAGTGCACTAATGATTACATGTTTATTTATC
>CM060328.1:857888-862888 GCA_030674155.1 Stramonita haemastoma | reverse complement strand
ATTAATAAAAACTCACGTATCAAAAATCATATTTAAACACAAAATTCTTTAGTGACAGCAAAATGACAAAACACATCGTATGCTTAAATTATTTACCAATCTCCGAATAAATGGTGATCTTGCTATTTTGATGAATAAAACCATCTATAGCACAAATCCCACACAACACATCACAAAACTACAAATCACACATAGAGACACAACACACCACATCGACACACACACACATGACACACACAGCACGCACACTACCTGATTATCAAAGATATCTTTATTAAACACAATTCTCCGATTAGTCATGGTGACTTGGGGTTTATGACGCTCTAGTCTTTAGAGCGCAAAGTCTGGGTGAGCTAAGTATGGGAGTAGCGACTCGTTCTCCCTGAGAGATTCACCCCGACACCCCATCCCACGCCACTGGAGGTCTATTGGAAGGCAATGACGATACAATGGTTCCAGTACCGTCGCAGGAGCCACCAGAACGTTGCCATATACAGCCCTGAGCCACACTGGGGACTCCAACTCCCCGATGGTGCCTAAACACAACACCTGTGTGCATGCTGGTTTGTTTTTTTTAATTTTGCCATCCACTCCCACTGGCACACTATGGCCTGATCTTCCGAAAGGTGGAACGAGGTTTTAACATGTGCGCAAGATGTTCTGCGTGCGTTCGCACACGGGGCCTCGGTTTAGTCTCATCCGAATGACTTTGACATTCAGGTCTATTTTTTTCGTCAAACTGGGAAGAAAGGGCGAGGCTGTCTACGAACCCAGAACCTCACGGTTTGCTTGTTGGCAGGCAAACGTCTTAACCATCCATCAGTCGTATAAATAAATAAATATTGTTTTACTGTATTGTATGTATTGTATTGTATTAACTGTATTGTATTGTATTTATTGTTTGTATTGTATTGTATTGTATTGTATTGTATAGTATTGTATGTATTGTATTGTATGTATTGTATTGTGTTGAGTTGTATTTTATCTATTTCACTTAATGTCTGTCCTCGTCTCATTCTTTGGGTTATAAACTTCCTGATGAATCGAAAACAGTGTGTCCAATTTATAAAGCAATATCAGCTGAAAAATCAACACCGACTGGTTCTCCTCAAGGCACTGTTCCGTCTCCTATCCTTTTCACTCTATACACTAATGACTGCACTGGTTCTGGTATTACACCGTTAATTAAATATTCTGATGATTCTGCTCTTTTTGATCTGTCCAACTCTCATCTTATGTATTCTGGAAAAGTTGAAGAGTCTTCATCCTGGTGCAAAAGAAACTATTCGAACTGAAATGTTAAAAAGACTAAAGAAATGCTAATTGACTTCTGCAAAAAGCCGGAGCCTATACCAGATCTTTATATAGATGGTTTAAAAGTCGAACGGATTCATGAATGCAAGTACTTAGGGCACTATCATCGATGATAAATTAAACTTTACTGCTAATACAGATAAGAATTATGTGAAATAAAAAATGTCGTTTTCGTATCTTTTTTCTTCAAAGCTTAGGAGTCTTCAGGTAAATATTAAAGTTTGCAAAACTTCTATAGATGCTGTACTGAGTCTGTCATTTCTTTTTCGTTAATATGTTGGTACAAAACAACTGAATGTCAAAAACAAAAATTGTACTAAACAGAGTTGTAACACGTTGTGGCAAAATTGTGGGTTGTGCGCATATGAAACTAACGATCTGTATGAATGTCGTGTGAAAGACAGGGCGAAATAAATCATGAGTGATGGTTCCATGTGCTTGCTAAGTGTTTCAAGCTTCTTCCGTCTCAAGGGCGCTACAGAGTAACCAAACGGAAAACTCTCCGAGTAAAAACAGTTTTATCCCACTCAATAAACGAGGATTGTAACAATAACAACAATGGACTGACTGGACAGGAGAGAGGGGGGAGGGGGGAGAGTGGTGTGGAGGAGTGAGAGGGAGAGAGAGGGAGAGGATGATGGAGAGAGGAGAGAGAGAAAGAGAGAGAGAAGAGAGAGAGAGAAGAATGAGAAGTGAGGAGAGAGAGAGGAGGAGGCATAAGTGCGTATGAGTGAATGTGTTTACAAGAATATGTATTTTGCAAGCCAAGGTAAAAAGGTGTGTTTGTGAGCGTGCATGTGTGAGTGTGTGTGTGCGAGCACGCGCGAGCATGCATGCATATGTGCATTATGTGTGTATGTGTGTGTCCTCTGTGTTGTTATTGTGTGTGTGTGTGCGCGCGGCGCGTGTGTGTGTGTGTGTGTTTGTGTGTGTGTGTTTATTTTATTTTTTTTAATTCTTTTATAACGAGGATAATGGGATATGCACTCTTGTGCTTTATTACCTCCAGTCCCCGTGTGTATGCCGTTTTGTAAATGTCATCTGTTCCCACCGGCACACAATGGCCTACTCTACGAAAAGCGGAACAGGATCTAACGTGCTCGCAAGATGCGTGCGTTCACACACGGGGCCTCGGTTTAATGTCTCATCCGAAGGACTTTTGGGGAGAGTGGAGTCAGCACTGATGTTAACTCCGGGAAAAAATATCCTCGAACGAGAATCGAACCCGGGTCGTCAAATTGCGAGTGCAATGTTCTGACCACTAGGCTATCCATCCCCTGTGTGCGTTTGTGAGCGTGCATGTGAGAGTGTGTGTGTGCGAGCACGCGCAGCAGCCTGCATATGTGCATATATGTGTGTATGTTGTGTGTGCCTCTGTGTGTGTTATTGTGCGTGTGTGTGTGTGCCTGTGAGCGTGGTGCATGTAGTGTGTGTGTGTGTGTGCGTGTGCGTGTGTGCGCTTGTGCGCGTGTGAGCGTATGTTTATGTAAGTATATGCGTTTTACCAATGAGTGTCTGTGCATAAGTTAAAGGAAAAAACAAGCATGCAAAGAAATGAGCATAAAGGGGGGGGGGCATTGAACAGTTTAAACGAGATTAAAGCATGAACAATTACAAAAATTTGCGAACAGGCTTTTAACTAAACAGTTAATATCTCCAACATAATTTCATTATTGTCCAATATTTGTTCAAATGACTTTTTTTAAATTTTCCTTGCGTGTGTGTGTGTGCGTGTGTGTGTGCGTGTGTGTGTGTGTGTGTGTGTGTGTGTGTGTGTGTGTGTGTGTGTGCACGCGCGCGCGCGCGCACGCGTGTGTGTGTGTGTGTGTGTGGCATGTATGTGTGTGTTTTGTATGTGTGCGTTCGTGCGTGCGTGCGTGCGCGTGTATCTGTTTTTAATAGTCAATCATTCGGATGAGACTATAAACCGAGGCCCCGTGTGCGAGAACATCTTGCGCACACGTTAAAACCCCGTTCCGCCTTTCGGAAAAGCAGGCCATCGTGTGCCGGTAGGAGCGGATGACAAATTTTTTTTTTTTTTAAACCAGCATGCACACAGGTGTCGTGTTTAGACACCATCCTGAGGAATAAAAATAATGTGTAGGCGCTGCACTTGTGGCGACGCGCTCTCCCAGGGAGAGCAGCCCGAATTTCACGCAGAGAAATCTGCTGTGACATAAAGTGGTATAAAATAATTTAAAAATAATAATAATTTGAATCTTATTGTTTTGGGGTGATAAATGTTTCTGTTTATCTTTTTTTTAATCTATATATCGCTTGTGACCACGCGAATTCCATTTTGATAAAGTGCTGGTATTGGTATGCGTACCGTCTTTTAGCGTGTGCGATGTGATGGTTGCATACTGTGTTGTGTTATTTTGCGATTTTTTTCCTATTTACTTTTTTATGTACGGCTTGTAACCCACATGAATTTCTCTTTTTGTGAGGTAATTAAATGTTTGAATTTTGAATTGTGACCTGGACTTTTCGCTTTCTAGACAGGCGCGTTACCTCTTAGACCACCGATCTTGCAACCGTTTATCCCCAAACAAGGCAGCCGCCATGACGACTCCAGAAGTGATTTTTATCACCACCCAGCGTGCATACGCTTTCTAAATTCTGTCCTCTCTTCCTACCAGCACGCAATGGCCTACACTTCCGAAAGGCTGAGCGGGTTTTAACGAGTGCGCAGGATGTGCGTGTGTTCCTACACGTGACCTAGCTTTTTAGTCTCATCGAACGGCTTGTATTCCTGTTTGCGTGGGCTTGTTTGCGTTCGTGTGCAGGCACATACACACAGCCCTAGATCTCTGTCTGGTGGCTGGTCTGTTGAGGTCCGCATTAGCACAGATCAATAGGATGGTATCGGTGTAAACAGAGCGAGATATACGATACAGCGCTGAGCACAGTCACCAGTTCTCTTCACCCCTGCTACCTTTTCACACACATAATCCTCGCTTTCTTGTCTGGCTCAGCCTAGCACAGAGATTCTGATGGAGATGTGCTGTTTCTCTTCCTTCTTCCTTCTATATGTTCATTTTCTTTAGATATTTTCATCATCTTTAGTCCTGGTTTTTGGAGGTGGGGGTGTTTTGAAGAAAAGGAAGGAAGGAAGGAAGGAGGAGGAGGAGGATAAGGAGGAGGAGGAGGAAAGGAGGAGGAGGAGGAGGAGGAGGAGGAGGAGGAGAGGAGGAGGAGAGGAGGAGGAGGATAAGGAGGAGGATAAGGAGGAGGAGGAGAGGAGGAGGAGGAGGAGGAGGAGGAGGAGGAGAAGAAGAAGAAGAAGAAGAAGAAGAAGAAGAAGAAGAAGAAGAAGAAGAAGAAGAAGAAGAAGAAGAAAAAAAAAAACAAGAACAAGAACAAGAAGAAGGAGGAGGAGGACGGGGAGGAGGACGATGACGACGACAACAACAACAACAACAACAACAAGATGATGATGATGATGATGATGATGATGATGATGATGATGATGATGATGATGATGATGATGATGATGATGATGATGATGATGATGACGACGACGACGACGATGCTTGATGTGTGCGACTAAGAAAGTGAACCAAACTTGTTTCGATGTTGATTATGATGAGAATGATGATAATGATAATGATGATAATTGTCATTAAATACTGGAGCTATTCCTTCCACTGGAAAAAATCCACCATCTGTCCTGTTCCAAAAAAAAA
>CM060328.1:847888-850388 GCA_030674155.1 Stramonita haemastoma | reverse complement strand
GGTGATGATGGTGATCATGATGATGATGATGATGATGACGATGACACTGGAATGTGACCAAGGGGAGTGTGCCACTTGCAATAATGACAATGATGATGATGTGAGTGACATGTGGCCAATAGAAGTTGGCCAACCTTGATGATGATGATGATGATGATGATGATGATGATGATGAATGATGGTGATCATGTGATGATGATGATGATGACGACACTGGCATGTGACCAAGGAGTGTGCCACTTGCAAAATGACAATGATGATATGCGAGTGACATGTGGCCAATAGAAGTTGGCCAACTTGATTGATGATGAGGGTGATGATGATGATGATAATGATTATGATGATGATGAACGACGACGATGGCGACGATGGCGACGATGATAATGATGGTGATGATGATGATGATGATGATGATGATGATGATGATGATGAGAAGATGATGATGATGGTGATATATGATGACAAAGGCGTGTAACCAAGGTAAGTGGAACACATTTGCATCCATGATGATGATGATGATGGATGATGATGATGGTAACACTGATGATCATGATAATAATTCTAGGTGTAGGTGAACAAAGAAAATAGGCCATATTTGCATTTATGGCTATGATGGCAACAATGAATATCATGATAGTGATGATGATGATGATGATGATGATGATGAATGATGATGATGATGATCTGATGAGATGATGATGAAAATGATGATGGCGACGACGACGATAATGATGACGATAATGATGATGATGATGATGATGATGATGATGATAACACTGACATGTGATCATCAGAAGTGTGCCACATTCGCAATAATGACAATGATAATGATGAGAGTGGCACGTTGCCAACAAAAGTTGGCCCACCGTGACCGATGTTGAGAATTGATGAAAATGATGGAATAATGATGATCATGAAAATGATTACGGCGGTGAAACAAAGGAAGATGGCCATATTTGCACCAGTGATTATGATAACACTGAGCATCATGATGCTGAATAATAGGGATGTGTGACCTAAGGAAGTGGCCCATACTTTGATTCATGATGATGATGATGATGATGATGATGATGATCGTGATGATGATATGATGATGATGATGATGATGATATAGTGTGACAAAGGAAATGAGCACATGGTGTTGGTGATGCAGATGATGATGTTGTTGTGTGATGATGATGATGATAATGATGATGATGTTGTTGTTGTTGATGATGATGATGTTGTTGTTGATGATGGTGGTGGTGGTGGTGGTGTGATGATGATGTTGATGATGATGTTGATGATGATGATGATGATGGTAGGTGGTGGTGTGGTGGTGGTGGGATGATGATGAATGATGGTGACGATGATGATGATGATGATAAGGGTGTGTAACCAACAGAAGTGGGCCATACTTTCGCTGAATGCTTATGAGGATAATGCAGCTGATGATGACGATGAAAAAGGAGAAAAACAACAAGAGGTGGGCGACACCTGCATTCACGATAATCAATGATTATGATTATGATAATGATGACGACGATGAAGACACTGCCATGTGACTAAGAGAAGTGGTCACACTTGCAACAATGACAATGATGATAATGAGAGTAACATGTGGCCATTAGAAGTTGGCCAACCTTGATTGACGTAATGATTATGATAGCGTTGGTAATAAAGATGATAATGATAATGATTACAGGGGGTGAAACAATGGAATAAAGCATATTTTGTATTTATGATTATGATGATAACACTGAATGATGATGATGATGATGATGATGATGATGATGATGATGATGATATGTTGGTGGTTGATGATGATAAAGTTGTGATGATGATGATGATGATGGTGGTGTGGTGGTGGTGGAGTGATGTTGATGATGATGATGGATGATGATGATGATGATGAGTGATGATGATGATGATGATGAAGTACGCAAGATGATATGATGATGATGAGTGTGTGGTGACCAAATATGTGAGCCACACTGATTGATGATAACGATGACGATGACGATGACGATGTGATTGATGATGATGATGATGATGATGATGATGATGGATGAGGGTGTGTGAGATGAGATGATGTGAATGTAGCCACACTGTATTTGATGATGATGATGATGATGATGATGATGATGATGATGATGATGATGATGATGATGATGTACGGTTGTGACCAATGGAAATGTGCCACAGTTCATGATGATGATGATAATGACAATGACGATGAAAGATGGAGATTATGATAGTTGTGTGTGACAAAAAATGTGGGCCACACTGCATGATGACGATGATGATGATGATAATGACTGTGTAATGAGATAAATAGGTGTGTGTACATAGGAAAGTATGGCAAGCATTGCATTGATGATATGCAATGATGATGATGATGATGATGATGATGATGATGATGATGATGATATGATGATAAATGACAAGTGAATGTAATCTTGTAATGATAGGCCTACACAAACGGAGTGCCTGTTGATGATGTTAGATGATGATGATGATG
>CM060328.1:832888-842888 GCA_030674155.1 Stramonita haemastoma | reverse complement strand
GGCAGAGTGACTTGGAAACCTTGCCACGGACTTCATCGTTTGTGCTGTGTTGTCAGTGGATTGTATGTTTATTGTATTTCCACCCTCCCCCATCCCTGTCCCTTTGCCATGGGTGAAAGCTTTAGGAACTAAACTTTGTGAATCTCTTCTCTCTCTCTCTCTCTCTCTCTCCTCTCTCTCTCTCTCTCTCTCTCTCTCTCTCTCTCTCTCTCACACACACACACACACACACACACACACACACACACACACACACGAGTCACACACACACACACACACACACACACACACACACACACACACACACACACACACACGTGTGACTCACAAAAAAATCATCTTGGTAACTGCGTTTCCCACTTAACCCCACCTTTCTATATCTAAAGTATTTTGCTAAAGCATTCCTCCCCCTCTCTTACCAAAAAATAACATGTTTACCCATTCCCTATTTTTGCTATCACACTCACTCACACAGACAACTAAGCCATAACTTCTCTTATGCCCCTTCCCACATACAGCTATCCATCCTGCCCCTTCTGTCTAACATCTTTTCCCATAAAACACCCCCTCCTACTCCTCCACACCTAAAAACGCAAGAAAACAAGGAAAACGGTTTGTTTCTGTGTTACGTCTTGTATCATGATATCTATCTGCCTTTGTGTCCACATGTGGGGCCAGGTTAAGAAATAAAGGTTAGTGTAAAGGTTAGTGTTAGCAATGAACATCAGTAACTGGGAAAGGGCTGTCAGTCAGCTGGCATTTCAGCCTGTATGCATGCAGGCATGTGGACACAACGGCATATAGACACAATGGTACCTAGCTTTTGACACAAGGATTTGGAAGTTTGCTTTAAATCGCAAATGTCCTATCAGCAAGCCATGGTTGTTTCTGTTGCTTCACTGATTGGATTTTTTATGACAATTTTCCAGTTCTGGAATCAGCTTAGTGGTTTCTGGCAGCCTACCTTTTTTTCAAACAGGCTGTGGGTATTTTGAAAAGAACCAAAATTAAGTAGATAAACGAAAGAACAAGTCCAAAGGTACGGTAGTATATTGATTATTTCTTACATTTCTCCACTGTTTACAATTTTCCAGCTCTGAAATGAGTGATTTCCGGCCTACAGTTTTTTTTTTAATCGCGCCGGTTTCCAAAAGAACCCAGGTTGAATTGATGAACAAAGACAGTCATTATCCCTAATAAAACCACGTGAGAAAACCCTGCTCTTTTATGTCCTAGCCTCTTTTTCTATTCCCACTTACCTAGTCATACATATCCTACCCCCTTTCTTCCAATAATGTGTCTGTCTGTCTTCCTTTCTCCCAATTTTCAACCCCACTTAAACTAAGGCATTTGCCAAAAATGACCCACATGCAAAAAGCCCATTTTAACTTTCTGGCCTTTCAGTTCTCTTTCCAATACCTAGCCACACGTAACCTACCCCCTCCTTCCAATCACCTGTTTCCCTTTAGTACCTCTTCTACAAAATCAAATATGATTTCCTTCCTCTTTCCCCCAAAAAAACATTTATATATACATTCTCTCTCTCTCTCTCTCTCTCTCTCTCTCTCTCTCTCTCTCTCTCTCTCTCTCTCTCTTCTCTCTCCAGACCAATGTGTTTTATCTCATGTACTGCTCAAACATTTCTTTTGTTTGTTGCTACTGTGTTATATAACCCCCGATCTCTGCTTCCGTCTGTTACACAGGATTCAACACACACTTTTGGCCTTGCTCTGTCGTTTTCAACTCTGAATGAACGAAATCCATCCAACTTAGCAATAATGCTGAGAGACGATTTCCAAAGACTTACTACGCATGCGCCAGATTTATTCATACCATCTTGAAGACTTTGTCGTGACCAAGGAAAGTGGGCCATACTTGCTTTGTTATTGATGATGATGATGATGATGATGATGGTGATGATGATGATGATGATGATGATGATGATGATGATGATGATGACGACGACGACGTACAGCAATGACAACACCAATAAGAACAATGAACAGTAACAACAACAACACCAATAAGAGGAATGACCAACAACACCAAGAAGAAGAAGAGTGAAAAGTAAGAACAACATCAATAAGAAGAAGAGTAAACTGATAGTGATAAGACACCAACAACAACGATATTACAACAACAAGAGGGTGAAGCAACGACTACACCAGTAATGATAGAACAAAAATAAGAGAAAGAGAGAGAGAGGAGAGAGAGAGAGAGAGATGATTGATTGATTGATTGATTGATTGATTGATTGATTGATTGATTGATTTATGTATTGATTCTTTTATATCGAGGATAATGGGTTAAGCACTCATGTGCTTGTTTACATCCAGTCCCTGTGTGTATGCCGTGTGTTTTGTAAATCTTGTCATCTGTTCCCACCGGCACACAATGGCCTACTCTTACGAAAAGCGGAACAGGATTTAACGTGTGCGCAAGATGTTCTGCGTGCGTTCGCACACGGGGCCTCTGTTTACAGTCTCAACCGAAGGACTTCTGGGGAGAGTGGAGTCAGCACTGATGTTAACTCCAGCGAAAAAATCCCCTCGAACGGGAATCGAACCCGGGTCGTCAAATTGGCAGCGCAATGTTCTGACCACCTGGCTATCCCGACCCCCAGGAGGAGAGAGTGAGGAGAGAGAGAGAGAGGAGAGAGAGAGAGAGAGGAGAGAGAGAGAGAGAGAGAGAGAGAGAGAGAGAGAGAGAGAGAGAGGGGAGAGAGAGAGAGAGAGAGGCGGGGAGGGAGAGAGAGAGAGAAAGGAGACTGAAAAAAACGGGAGAGAGAAAGAGAAAGAGAGACAGACAGGCACAGAGAGAGAGAGGAAAGAGAAAGAGAGAGAGACAGAGGCAAAGACAGAGAGACAGAGACAGACAGACAGACAGACAGACAGACAGACAGACAGACAGACAGAGATTGAGAGAGAGAGAGGGGAGAGAGAGAGAGAGAGAGAGAGAGAGAGAGAGAGAGAGAGAGAGAGAGAGAGAGAGAGAGAGAGAGAGAGAGAGAGAGAGAGAGAGAGAGAGAGAGAGAGGTGAGAGAGAGAGAGAAGAGAGAGAGAGAGAGGAGAGAGAGAGAGAGAGAGAGGAGAGAGAGAGAGAGAGAGAGAGGTGAGAGCGACACAGAAAGGGAGAGTGAGGGGGAAAGAAAGAGAGAATGACTTATTGATTTATTTATTTTTATTTCTTTATTTCATTTCTTTATTTCATTCTTTTATATCGAGGATAATGCGTGCTTATTTCATCCAGTCGCTGTGTGTATGCAAAGAGAGAGAGAGAGAGAGGAGAGAGAGAGAGAGAGAGAGAGAGAGAGAGAGAGAGAGAGAGAGAGAGAAGAGCAGAAGACAGACAGACAGACAGACAGACAGACAGACAGACAGACAGACAGACAGACAGACAGACAGAGACAGAGAAAAAGAGACAGACAGACAGACAGACAGACAGACAGACAGAGACAGAGAAAAAGAGAGGTGAGAGAGAAAGAATGAGGAGAAGAGAGGGGGGAGAGGGAAGAGAGGCATAGGAGAGGGAGTGAGAGAGACAGACGGAGAGACAGACAGACAGACAGAAAAAGATGAGAAAAGATAAACAGGACATGTACAGTGTGTGTGTGTGTGTGTGTGTGTGTGTGTGTGTGTGTGTGTGTGTGTGTGTGTGTGTATGTGGTGTGTGTGTGTGTGTGTGTCTGGTGTCTGTGTCTGTGTCTGTCTGTTTTCTGTCTGTGTCTGTGTGCAATGTGTGTGTGGAGAGAGAGAGAGAATGAAAGAAAGAAAGAAAGAAAAAGAAAAAAGAAAGAAAGAAAGAAAAAGAAGAAAGAAAGAAAGAAAAAAGAAAGAAAGAAAGAAAGAAAAGAAAAGAAGAAGAAAAGAAGAAAGAAGAAAGAAAAAGAAAGAAAGAAAAGAAAGAGAAGAAAGAAAGAAAGGAAGGAAAGGAAAGAAAGAAAGAAAGAAAGAAAGAAGAAAGAAAGAAAAGAAAGAAAGAAAGAAAAGAAAGAAAGGAGAGAGAGAAGGGAAATAAAGAGGAGACAGACAGACAGAGATAGAGAGAAAGAGAGAGAGGCAAGAAGAAATTAGGAGAGATGGGGTAGAGATACAGAAAGGAGAGAGTGAGAGCGAGATAGAGAGAGAGAGAGACAGAGACAGAGAGAGACAGAGAGAGAGACAGACAGACAGACAGATACAGTCATAAAGGAAAGAGAGAGAAGAGAGCGGAGGGCGAGAGTGGAAAGAGAGGTGAAGGAGGGACAGACAGACAGACAGACAGACAGACAGACAGACAGACAGACAGACAGACAGACAGACAGAAGACAATGAGAGAGCGACGGAGACAGAAAGGGTGACAGAGAGAGAGAGAGACACTGACAGGCAGACACGCAGACTGACATAGACTGGCTGACTGAGAGACAGACTGACAGACAGACTGACAAACAGACAGACTGACAGACAGAGACAGACCGACAGACTGACAGACACTGAAACACACTGACAGACAGATACACAGACACACAGATAGACAGACAGACAAAACAACACAACACACGTCTACTGGTACTCACCGGTTTGCAGGGCAGTGACTTGCAGTGCAGCCATCCTCCTCATCATCAGGGACTGGACAAGTCCAAGTGCTGAGCTGGTCACTCTTCTGTCCCTCAGTGCTGGTCACTGTGTGTGACTCAGCTGGTCACTGTGTCCATCCGTCTGTCTGCTCTGCACACACAACTAATGGAGACACTGACTACTGGACATTGGAGCAAGAAGACTGTCGGCTGCTATTACTGATATGCTTATAACAACTGTAATCATAGTTACTGAAGAACTACAGGGTTTATGTTTGATTTTATTATCATTACTGCTAGACTCTCTCTCTCTCTCTCTCTCTCTCTCTCTCTCTCTCTCTCTCTCTCTCTCTCTCTCTGTGTGTGTGTGTGTGTGTGTGTTGTGTGTGTGTGTGTGTGTGTGTGTGTGTGTGTGTGTGTGTGTTTCATTTAATTTGATTTGATTTGATTTTTTTTTGTTTTATTATTTTATATCGAGGATAATGGGATAAGCACTCTTGTGCTTTTTTACATCCAATCCCCGTGTGTATGCAGTTCTGTAAATATCTGTTCCCACCGGCACACGATGGCCTACTCCTACGAAAAGCGGAACAGGAACGTGTGCGCAAGATGCTAGGTGTGCGTTCACACATGGGGCCTCGGTTTATAGTCTCATCCGAAGGACTTTGGGGGAGAGTGGAGTCAGCACTGATGTTAACTCAAAGAGAAAAATCTCCTGGAACGGGAATTAAACCCTGGTCACCATATTGCCAGCTCAATGTTCTGACCACTACGCTATCCCGCCCCCCCCCTCCCCCCGTGTGTGTGTGTGTGTGTGTGTGTGTGTGTGTGTGTGTGTGTGTGTGTGTGTGTGTTGTGTGTGTGTGTGATTGTTTATGGTTGATCTAACGTTTGTAATCATGAAAAAGAGTACATTTGTCTTTTTCTCTTTTATGTCGATAGACATTTAATATGTAAAACCTTAACATTACTGTTACTTGAAGACTTGGGCCTTTTGAAGAAAGCACATACCAGATTGACATTTTCTATTGACGAGATCTGTATTGGAAGTGAAGTTCAGTTTGTCATCAACAATATTTTTTTAAGTATTATATTCTTTCACACGTTCTACTTTCATATCTTCAATGAGAAGATTTGGTACAGGCTCTGGGTTCTTGCGAAACTCAATTCA
Organism: Stramonita haemastoma; assembly: GCA_030674155.1. NCBI lineage: Eukaryota > Metazoa > Mollusca > Gastropoda > Neogastropoda > Muricidae > Stramonita > Stramonita haemastoma. Next base: position 837,162 of record CM060328.1, on the reverse strand, counting down.
CTTTCTTTTATAGTCTTTTGACATTTAAGTCCACATAATTCCTTTTACACCAGGAGGAAAACTTGTCCACTTATTTTTATTCAACCTTATTTATTTTATTCTTTTATTTCGATGATAATGGAATAAGCATTCGTATGCTCTTTTACATTCAGTACTGGTGTGTATGTGGTTTTGTAAATTTTGTCATCCGTTCTCACCGGCACACGATGGCCTACTCTTTTAAAAAGTGGAAGCGGTTTTAACATGTGCGCAAGATGTTCTGAATGCGATCGCACTCGGCACCTCGGTTTTCAGTCTCATCTTGGGAGAATGGAGTCAGCACTGATGTTAACTCCAGGGGGAAAATCCCCTTGAACAGAATTTAAACCCAGGTCAGCAGATCACAAGCACTCTAACCATCAGGCTATCCTGTCCCCTGTTTAGAATATGTGAGGCGGAGTTAGATATATCTTCAATGAGACAATAGACCGAAGTCTTCTGCTCAGCAAATCTTAAGTGCACGTAAAAGAACCCACAGCAACAGCAGATTGTCCCTGACAACATTCTGTAGAGAAAACCCCCCCTTACGAGAAAACAAAAACACACAGACAACAACTTTTTCTGTAAAAATTGGGTGACGTTACTCTCACAGACATACACCCCACCCCACCCCCACACCTACTCAGAAGAGGTAAGCACGGCTGCCATTTGATGACATAGACATAGGCCTACCCTGCAAGCAATCTGCACGTTTTCCAAAAGTCGAAACGAAAACTCTGAGCGCTGGAACACAGTAATAAACCCTCACTCCCTCCCCAAGAAGACAAAAGCCACCTTACACATACACGTAGATCCAACGCATGATCTAACACACTTGCTTCAGAAAACATTGCTCGTGATCATAAGCACACATCTACATTCTGCGGCCTGTTTTCGAAATATGCCCTGAAATAACTGAAAATAGGAACTACGATTGCTCACAAATAAGCTTGATTAAGCATAAGTTAGCATGGTTAACATCGTACAATACAGAGAGAGAGAGAGGGAAAAGAAGAAACATCACCTTGTTATTTGAAAACAATCATGGAAGCCATGAGTTCTTGTTGGGACGGTCATGCAGGCCTAGCGCGCATGCGTAGACGCTGACGTGTTTTCAGTGTCACCCAAATTCAGCTGCTATTTTTAGAATCAGGGGAACTAGTGACGCGTGTTGTGGTTTTGTTTGTGCCCTCACACACACATACACACACACATGATACACACACGCGCGCACGTACACACACGCGCGTGCAAACACACACACACACACACACCACACAACACACACACACACACACACACACACACACACACACCGACCTAACTAATGTAAACGAACGATTTCTTAATTTTTCTCGTACCATCTTACTTTGGATTATTCATAACATTGCTAGGTTTTTATAACGTTGATGTGTAATAAACGGCTACTGGCTTGTTTAAAAAATAATGCTTTTACAGACAACATATTTTACGGGGGGTGGGAGGGGGAATACTCTGGCGGTTGAAGTTCAAACTCGTTAACTGACCATAACTGTGTCCAGAACTTTTCCCCTCATCCACTAGACCTTGAGTGGTGGTCTGGGTGCTAGTCTTTTGCATGAGACAATAACGAGCTCCCACATTCAGCCCTCTTTAAGAACCCACGGCAAAAAGAGAGTTGTCCCTGGCAAAATTCTGTCGAGAAAAAGCCACTCTGATAGAAAAACAAATAAACATGCACACTTTTAAATCCTGTCCCACTTTTCGAAAGAGTATGCAATTGTGGGTGGGTGGGAACAGATGACAAAATTTACAAAACTGCATACACACGGGGACTGGTGTATGTGTGTGTGTGTGTGTGTGTGTGTATGTGTATGTGTGTGCGTGTGTTGTGTGTGTGTGCGCGCGCGCGCGCGCGCGTTGTGTGTGTGTGTGTGTGTGGTGTGTGTGGTGTGTGTGTGTATGTGTGTGTGGTGTGTGTGTGTATGTGTGTGTGTGTGTGTGTGTGTGTGTGTGTGTGTGTGTGTGTATGTGTGTGTGTGTGTGTGTGTGTTGTGTGTGTGTGTGTGTGTGTGGTGTGTTGTGTGTGGTGTGGTGTGTGTGTATGTGTAGTGTGTGTATGTGTATGTGTTGTGTGTGTGGTGTGTGTGGTGTGTGTGTGTGTGTGTGTGGTGGTGTGTGTGTATGTGTGTGTGTGTGTGTGTGTGTGTGTGTGTGTGTGTGTGTGTGTTGTGTGTGTGTGTGTGTGTGTGCGTTCCTCGGCTAGAGGTCCGAGATTCACCACTGATGACATTTTGTGTATGCGACCGCCTACTCCACCGTTCCGACAGCTGCAGTCCCAAATCGGAAGAATGTCTCAGATACATGCTCGCATTTTTTGTGTGAATTTTGTCCCTCGCTCCTACCGGCACAAATGGCCTACTCCTCCGAAAGGTGGAACAGGTTTTATCGTCAGCGTGAGATGCTCTGTGTGCGTTGGTACACGGGGTCTCATCCGAAAGACCTTTTGTTGGGGGAGGGGGAGGGGGGTGGAGTCGGAACTGATCTAACTGCAGGGGCTTAAAAGGTGCCCAGGTGACGGCTCGAACCCAGGCCGTCAGACCAGCCAATGCTCTAACCACCGGTCTATCCTGTTCCTCTTTTGTTTGCTATGTTTATGAGACGACGACGACGACGATGATGATGATGATGGCGACAGCAGAGACGTTGAAGACGTTGCAGACAACGATGAAGTGACGATGACAATAAATGGCAACTTTCTGTAAATAATAAGAAACCAAATGACTACTTTTAAAAGAAAAAGAAAATGGTGGCGTGATAAAAAAAAAAACAAAGAACCATGTAAACAGTATATTGAGTTGCATGGTGTTTTCTTTTCAAAGTGTCTGGTATCTATTTCGCATCATCATCTCCGACATACTGAGGGTTTTGTTTTGTTTTTCATGTGGAAAGTCAGAATCAGTGACTTTGTAAACTGACACAGTCTCTGTGTCCTTGTTCTACTTAAGTCCTGTTTTGACGCGTCAGAGAAACCATATCTTAGATGCGACCTGTGTTTGCGTGTGTGTGTGTGTGTGTGTGTGTGTGTGTGTGTGTGTGTGGTGGTGGTGTGTGTGTGTGTGTGTGTGTGTGTGTGTGTGTGTGTGTGTTTTGATTTATTCTTTTATATCGAGGAAATGGGATAAGCACATGTGTTTTTCATCCAGTCCCCATGTATATGCAGTTTTGTAAATCTTGTCATCTGTTCCCACCGGCACACGATGGCCTACTCTTTCGAAAAGCGGAACAGGATTTAACGTGTGCGCAAGATGTTCTGCGCGCGTTCGCACACGGGGCCTTGGTTTATAGTCTCATCCGAAGGACTTTTGGGGAGAATGGAGTCTGTACTGATGTTAACTCCAAGAGAAAAATCTCCTCGAACGGGAATCGAACCCGGGTCGTCAAATTGCGAGCGCAATGTTCTGACCACTAGGCTATCCCGTCCCGTGTGTGTGTGTGTGTGTGTGTGTGTGTGTGTGTGTGTGTGTGTGTGTGTGTGTGTGTGTGTGTGTGTGTGTGTGTGTGTGTGTGTGAGTGCGTTGCGCGCATGCCTTCGTGTGTGTGGTTCTTTATTATTATTTATCTATATGCCTATTCTTTATTTAGAAAATGGATACGCAACCTGTAATTTTTATCTTTGCACATTGATAGACATAACACTAAATATAAAAGTGAAACTGAGTTGTAGATATTCAATTTAGAAAAATTAATTTTGGTGGGTTAAGTTGTGGAGGGTTTGTTTTTTTGCGGGGGGGGGGGGTACATAACATTATCTTTTGATACCAAAGTGTTTTATCATTCCACACATGTTTAAATCCAACACTGTGAATTATTTTTTGATTACATTATATATATCCAACCATCTTCTTTGTTTTTGATACATTCGTCCTATAATAACCTGAAGTACCTATTAAACTTTGACTGCTGTATGAATCCAAAAACTGATTAAAGGGCTCATAGATTAAATCCTGTTCCGCTTTTCGTAAGAGTAGGCATTGTGTACCGGTGGGAACAGAGACAAGATTTCAAAACTACATACACACGGGGACTAGATGTAAAAATAAAAGCACATGAGTGCTTATTTCATTATCCTCGATATAAAAGAATAAATTTTTAAAAAAAAATAAAAGTATTATCTGCCTACTTCTCCCAAGAGGGAATGGGTAAAACTATTGTTTTGTGTGTGTGTGTGTGTGTGTGTGTGTGTGTGTGTGTGTGTGTGTGTGTGTGTGTGTGTG
>CM060328.1:823763-826263 GCA_030674155.1 Stramonita haemastoma | reverse complement strand
GCGATACAAATACAATACAACACAATACAAGACAAGACAACACAATACAATACAAGTAAATAATAAAATACAATAATGTTCCTCCAGTGTTTCCTGAAGACGTTTTTAGAGAAGTCAAGTTTTTCTGCAGAAAAATTAACCCCCAAGTTCATCAGTTTTTCGTTTGTTTTGTTGGTTGGTTTTTTATTTTGTTTTTTGTTGGGGGGGGGGGGGGGGGAGGGTAGTTTTTGTTTTGTTTGGGATTTGTTTGGTTGTGAGTTGTTTTTTGTCGTTGTTGTTTTTTGGGGGGAGCTGGTTTGTTGTTTTTGTTGTTGTTATTGTTGTTGATGTTCGTTTTCTACCACATACTTTTTTTTCTCTTTGCCTTCTTATTGCGCTTGAGAAACAGCACTGTGTCTTTGTCTGACTGCCAGCCAGCTTATGTTGTTTTATTTTTTGTTTTATTTTTATGTTTTTGTTTTAAAGTTTAAATCCCAAACACTTGACAGAAAGTGGCTTCTTCTCTGTCGTCAAGTTCCTCTAAGAGTTTCTTTCTTGTCTTTCTGTCTGCATGTCACAAGATGTCGTTTTTTTATCGAGGGTTTTCAACAAAACAAAACCAGATTATACAAACAAAATTCCAGCCATGCAAGCACTTTTTAAAAAACTCCAGCACATTCATAAGCTCCGTTTGCCAGTATGGGAGAAGTCAAAACATTTCTTATGCATTATGTTTAGTGGGCTGTGTTCTTTTACATGTTGGGCTATACATACACACAGGGACTGGGTGTAAAAAAAAAAAAGCACACGAGTGCTTACTCCATTATCCTTGATATAAAAGAATAAGTGAATAAATTAATTGATTGATTGATTGATTAATTAATTAATTAATTAATTAATCAATTAGTCCATTCTTCCTGTAGACAAAAACTAGACTTATAACTCTCCAGGGAATTCTAGTTTCAGCCACTAAAGGAAACGATCCACAAGGCTCCCGTACAGTGTCGTACAACCAACACAGGCAGGGCGGAGAACATCTCAAGCTGATCGTCTGTGACGTAGAGGGAAGTAGAAAACAGCGTGAGATGTTAGATTCCATTTGTTCTATAGTAATTGTTCAAATATTCAGTTACATGGTGCATGTATGTTGTTTAGTTATGATTTTGTTTACTGATATTATGTAAAATCCTCCATATGCCTAAAGGAGTGACAGGAAATAAAAGAATTTGAATTTGACTGTTAGGTATAGGTCGTGATATATGTAAAACGAATGGCTTCCATTCTCCAACCAATCAACTCTTAGCTCAAAGTCTAAGACAATCTTGTTGCACACACGCGAGTGTGGGTGTGGGTGTGTGTGGGGGGGGTGTAATTAAAACCTCGGAACTCGCAGTGATTTTTAACTTTATATCTTCCAAACACTTCGTATGACAGTCTGTCCTTTTCAAATTAAAAGGTCCAAACTAAAAGGTTCAAACACAACGTCGAAAAGGATCGTGTGTCACCAGCTTAAACTCACAAAATCTTTCTACTTCTCCCTTAACTTTGTCATAAGTCATTGGGGAACCTCACTGAAGAGTTTTACACCGAATTCCTCCTAGTGTTTCTCGAATTTGCGCCACCTCCTAGTGTTTCTCGAATTTGCGCCAAAACTGAGATTTCTACAAATGTGTAGCTGCCCATTCCTGCCATTTATTCATTCGGACGAGACTATAAACCGAGGCCCCGTGTGCGAACGCGCGCAGATTATCTTGCGCACACGTTAAAACCCCGTTCCGCCTTTCGGAAGAGCAGGCCATTGTGTACTGGTAGGAGAGGATGACAATTTTTTTTAATAACCAGCATGCACACAGGTGTATTTAGACACCATCCCCGAGGAAAAATCGGGAAGTTGAGTCTCCAGGGCGGCTCGGGGCTGTAAATTAAATAAATAATAATAATAATAATAATAATAATAATAATAATAATAATAATAATAATAATAATAATAATAATAATAATAATAATAATAATAATAATAATAATAATAATAATAATAATGGGTAGGCGCTGCACTTGTGTCGACGCGCTCTCCCCGGGGAGAGCAGCCCAAATTTCACGCCGAGAAATCTGCTGTGACATAAAGTGGTACAAAATACAATAAAAATAAAATCCCGCCACTTTTATTCTTGGACACTTCTGTCTACCCCCCTGGCAGGCCCCTTCACCAGTTTCCTACAGACCAGCTTCACTCAGACCGTTGGATCTGGTAACGTGGCCCTAGCACGGTAGTTGTTTTTTTTTCTGTTCCACACTGATGTCAGCAGACCTGTGAATGAGCTGATCATCCTAACGTATACTGTCTGGTCTGGTAGTCTGGTGCGTTTGTTTCTTGCTGCCATGTTTGGTGTGTCTCTTTGCTGCCATGTTTGGTGTGTCTCCTTTTCCCCAGCACGTGAATAACTACCATTGTTCCCCCTCTCTCCCGTGAGAGCTGCACTGGCTTCCTGTTGAATAACGATGTCATTACAAACTGTATTCT
>CM060328.1:806263-808763 GCA_030674155.1 Stramonita haemastoma | reverse complement strand
CAATTGGAACAATTATTTGATAATTCAAGCAACAGGAAGACGATGATTGTGCAAATGGAACAAATGGCAGAAGTCTCCTGATCTGAGTTGACTCATTTCATTTTATAATGATCAGTCCTGGTGACCGCGAACGCCACACCAGGCCCCGTGTGTGAACGCACGCAGAACATCTTGTGCACACGTTAAATCCTGTTCCGCTTTTCGTAAGAGTAGGCCATTGTGTGCCGGTCGGAACAGATGACAAGATTTACTAAACTGCATACACACGGGGACTGGATGTCAAAAAGCACATGAGTGCTTATTCCATCATCTTCGATATAAAAGAATAAAGAATAAAAGGAAAAAAAGGGGTTGTCATCCTCTTCCAGTTTAAGGTCACAAGATGCATTCATCCAGAAGGAGGACTGAAGTGACCATCTTGACATGTTTTTAACTGGTAACACACTACAGGACAAAGAGAGGCCTCGGTTTGGGGGTTTTGCTGTTTTTCTTTTTCTTTTTTTTTGTTTCTCTGTAAATTAAGTTAAAAAAATTGTATGCATCTTTCTCCAAATAAAGTTAAGAAGAATATATAGGTGTTGTGTTTGGTTGATTTAAAGAGAACTCATTCCAGTGAGTCATATAACAGTTGCAAACACAAATAGACGGGCCATTGAGACTACTTCCAATACAGATTTGTGTTTTAGAGCTCACATACAACTCGTGACAGATGTTTTCACGGTGTTAATTTCATATTGGCTGTATGTCATATCATACAATACTTGTGACAGATGTTTTCACGGCGTAAAGTTCATATTGGCTGCATGTCATACCATATGATAATTATTACTTGTGACACATTTCATCAAAGTGTTAAGTTGATATTGGCTGCATGATATATTCTGGATTTAAAAAACTAAAATAAAATAGAAAATAAAGGTGTTCCCATAACCTTGGCGGTCGTAGGGGAGCGAGGCATCAGAGACCTCAGCTTCTCTAGGGGCCAGCGTGTTGAGGGCGGCATCAATCTCCTCTCCCTCGCTGCTTTACCATCCCTAACTATAAAGAGGGCAGGTACCCATTTACAGCTGGGTGAACTGGGGTACTGTACTGAAAGCCAAAGCGTACAAACGGTCACACATCCACTTGGTAATCACGCTCGATGCTGCTAAACCTTGGCTTGAGGAAAGCGAGTGCTCTGACCACTGAGCTATCCCGTCCCTGTTTCTGTAAGTTATCATAATACTGCAAAAACAAAGTCAAAGATAACCTGAAAAGTTTTGATTTTCGAAAGAAGAACAAGTTATGCTGGAAAAGAAAGGGAATCAAAGAAGGGAAGCGAAACGAAGGTGAACACGGACAAACAACAAAGCAGAAAAACATACTTTGTTTTGTTTTTATCACCCACATGTTCAACAAACACAGAGCGACATAAGACACAGACAATGAATATACAAAAATGTTCAGTTACAGCTGGTTGCTTTTTTTTTAAGATTTCGATCTCTTGCAAGATCATTCTGCATCCATAAACGAGACATGAAAGAAAGATATTCTGTGTGAAGGCCATTTGTCAAAACAATGCAACATGATAAAACAACCAGTACAAAACAAAAACGAAATACAACACAAATCAAACAAAATAAGACAAAACTTGACATCCCGCAATAACCCCCCAAAAAACTTAAAACCAATCCACAATTAAAAGACACAAACTAAAGCAAAGTCTAAACAAAAACAAAAAGAAAAAAACACCTTACAATTAACCTCAAAACAATAGCCAAACACAGCCAAACTTGATGAATTAAAACCAGATCACAAAAAGCTGCAAGACTGCCTAGAAAGACGAAGCCATGTCAACAGACAGCTGTTTGTTGTTTGCTGCTGTTGTTGTTGTTGTTTTTACTAGGAATCCACTCAATAACAAGCATGCTCTTGATTAATTTCATGTTCCGAAATGCTCAGCCATGAAGATGCAGACCCGTTCAATCTGAAGCTGATGCTGCTTCTGAAGTCTCGTGATTAAAGCTGTGTCTGATGTTTCTGCTTTTTACCTGTCTGTAGACAAGACTTGGTGAGAGAGAGACACACACAGAGACAGAGGGGGGAGAGATGGGGAGAGAGAGAGAGGGGGGGAAGGAGAGAGAGGAGCGGGGGGTCAGGTTAAAAGGGTAAAGGTGTCCCATAACCTATGTGGTTGTAGGGGAGCGAGGCATCAGAGACCTCAGCTTCTCTAGGGGCCAGCATGTTATGGGCGGCGTCCATCTCCTCTCCCTCGCTGCTTTACCTTCCCTGACCCTAAAGGGCAGGTACCCATTTACAGCTGGGTGGACTGGGGAAACTGTACTGAAGCCAAGGCAGTGCAAACGTCACCCATCCAATTGGCAACCACGCTCGATGCTGCTTAACTTGACTGGGGAAAGCGAGTGCTCTGACCACTGAGCTATCCTGTCCCCCATCTGAATAGTAACTAAGTTAAAAAAAAATAATTTAAAAAAAGATATATTCCCATTTTTACAATGGA
>CM060328.1:778963-786463 GCA_030674155.1 Stramonita haemastoma | reverse complement strand
AGCGGCAGCAGCAGGAGCGGACCAGCTAGGACTGGCAGGAGTGGATCAGCTTCTATAAAAGTCTGCCTGCCATGCTGCTGGTTCCAAGACTGTTAGTCCCACTGATTGCAGTCCCCTGTCTGTCACTTCTGTTGATTCCCACAACACACGCTTCCACACCTTGTAACTGTGTGTTGTTTTTTTTTATGGTGTGGTTTGCTCCCTTACTTAACCGTGGATTTTGAAAATGACAGAAAGAAAATAAAGAAAAAAGAAAAAAATTAAAACAGAAAGAAGTAAGCAAAGAAGGGAAGTGTTTTGTTTTTGAGGATTGATTCTGCTATATTTTTGAAGTGATTTGCCTCTAACTTACAGTGGATTAACTTTTTAAAAAAAAATAATTCTTAATGTTAATAAAAGAAAGAAAAGAAAAAACATCAAACATTTTTTAAAGGGAAACAAAATGAAAAACCCATCTTTATCATCAATCGACAACCATGTCGAATGAAGGATATAATATGAGCTTGTAACGAAAGAAGTTGAAAAATCATTCATGGCATTCAATTGGCCCCATCAAACTATTCTCGCCTCTTTTGTCCGTTAATCGAAACACTGACGCTGACGCGAACGCCAACAAAAGCAGGGAGGCCATCTTGACATTCTACGTCAGTGACAATTTGTGACGGAGTCTGCGCGACAGGTTGCTTCCGGTTGGCGCGCTGCTTGACTGCTCGCGCTGACTGCATGGGACAGGCCCTGTGGCGATTTCTGCGGGGACTCGGATCGTGCGCACAGTTTGCTGGGACACTTTTTTTACCCACTCGGCTCCTTCCGTCTCTTCTTCTGTGTGGTGTGGGATTTTTTTGTCTCGTGTCTGGAGGTCGACCTTTTTTTCTGGAGTGAGGGTTTTGTGTGTGTTTGAGCGTGTGGAAAACGGTAAGGCTTTACTCTTTGAAGATGTGTGAAGTTTTTCTTGTGTGTGTGTGTGTGTTTGTGTGTGTGTGTGTGTGAAAGAGAGAGAGAGAGAGAGAGAGAAGAGAGAAGAGAGAGAGAGAGAGAGAGAGAGAGAGAGAGAGAGAGAGAGAGAGAGAGAGAGAGAGAGATCAAATTTCAAATCAAATCAAATCAAATCAAAATTTTATTTCCAGATGGTACATTGAGTAAGCAATACATTTGCTTTTTTTGCATCAAGCCATCATCTACATAAAAAATATAAAATTATAAAGAAAAAAAACAAAACCGCACACACACAAAGAAATAAAAAACACAAACAAAAATCCACTTAAACAAAAAACAGACCAACACAAATGAAGCAGCAAGCAAACAAGCAAGTTAACCAAGAAAACTCCACCCAAAAACTATATAGTTACAACATTGTTACAACTTATAACGAAAAAATAATCTCAAAAGGAACTAAAGAAAATACAATAATAATAACAACAACAATAAAAAAAAAAACAAGAGAGAGAGAGAGAGTATTAGTTGGTTGGTTTGTTCGTTTATTCTTTTGATAGTACGTTTGTTTGGGGTTTTTTTCGTTTGTTTGTTGCTGATTTATTGCTTGGTTTATTGAATAATTGAATTCTTCTGGGGAGGGGGGGGGTGTTGTTTGTTTTATTTTGTTTGTGATTTTTGATTCCTACCTTGGCTTATCTGTTTGTCACTTCAGGAAAATTCCCCGTGTAGATGCCGGGTCCTGTCAGTATAAATAGCATCCCACTTTTGAAATTCTGTGCTACATATTCCTTCCTCTCTCTTCTCCTCATCTCTCTCTCTCTCCTCTCTCTCTCATCCCTCTCTCTCTCCTCTCTCTCCTCTCTCTCTCTCCTCTCTCTCTCTCTTCTGCCTTGTTCCTCTTTCTTCTCTGCCATCTCCTTCTTGTCTGCATTCTTCTTCTGCTCTCCTTTGTCAATTCTCTTGCCTTTTTTCCAGAAAGACTTTAAAGATAACAGTTCTCTCCCAAGCTAAAGTCGGATGTATTGGGCCTGACTTGTTTGGATCTTAACGGCAGCGCAACCCATTTTCGCTCATATGACAGACAACAATAGTTGCTGTTTGAGCGTTCAAAGGAGAAAAGGAGGACTTGAGCAAAAGTTGAAAAAGGTAACTCTGGAAGATCATGAAATAACACAGTGGATAATTATCAGCTAGGAAAAAAAATATAATCTTCCAGTTCATCTTCCAGTTAGCTCATTGTTAATAAATTGGTTCTTTTGTTTACAAAAAAGAATTACATGGCTTACGTCTGTATACCTTCTTAATGATCTGGTCTTTTTGCTTTTTTATGATAACAGTGATATTGAAGCGTCAAAACCACTTTTTGTTGAGATATCTTTTATATTGTAGTGTAGTGTAATGTAATGTGTTGTATTGTTTTGTATTATATTGTATTGTAATGTATTATATTGTATTGTGCTGTGTTGTGTTGTGTTTTGCTGTATTGTATTTTAATGTGTTGTATTGTGTTGTGTTGTATTGGGTTCTATCGTATTGTATTGTGTGTATTGTGGTGTGTTGTATTATATTGTGTTGTATTGTTTTGTGTTGTCTTCTGTCTTATTACATTATGTTGTATTGTATTTTTTGGTGTTGTATTGTTTTGAATTGTGTTGTATTGTGTGCCACTTTAAGTCACGGAAGATTTCTCTGTGAAATTTAAATCCAACTTTTAAATCCACTTTTAAATCCAACCTAAAGACACACTTATTTCAAACATAAGATTTTCTCCTTCTGTTTCCATCTCTTATCTGTCCCTGCCTTCAACATCTACCCGCCAAAGTGTATAACCTTTGTTTGTGTGTGTGGTGTGTGTGTGCACGTGTGTGCGCGTGCGTGTGTGTGTACATTCGAATTTGCTAAAATTATAAATTGTTATTGATTGTTTGTGTGTTGTATAGGTCGAACGCAAGCACTTTGATTTGTTTTTACAAGATATAGTGCTGTATAAATTCCATGTATTATTATTATTATCATTATTATTATTATTATTATCATTATTATTATTATTATTAAATTCGGGCTGCTTTCCCTGGGGAGAGCGCGTAGCCTCAAGAGCAACGCTACCCTTTTTATTTTCCTTTCTCTATTACGCATTCATTTACAATTAACGTGATACTCAACTGCACTGTTATTACTATTGATGTGGTTTCTTTTATACAGCTCTAAGTCTCTGAAGTCGGAATGCAGCTACCTTAATGGCGGGCAAAAACGGTCGCATTCGCAAAATCTGACTATTGGTGAACCTCGGAGCTCTAGCCGAGGAACGAAAAAAAAAAACCTCCGTGATAACAGTGATAAACCAGTCATCATTTCTCATAACTGAGAAACTAATCATCATTTCTCATTACTACCGTTATAACAGAGATGAAAAACCAATCATCATTTCTCATTCTTACCGTAATAACAGAGATAAACCATTCATCATTTCTCATTATTACCGTTATAACAGAGATAAACCATTCATCATTTCTCATAACTGAGAAACCAGTCATCATTTCTTTTTACTACCGTAATAACAGAGATAAACCATTCATCATTTCTCATTACTACCGTAATAACAGTAATATACCATTCATCATTTCTCATTACTACCGTAATAACAGTGATATACCATTCATCATTTCTCATTACTACTGTAATAACAGTGATAAACCATTCATCATTTCTCATTACTACCGTAATAACAGTGATAAACCATTCATCATTTCTCATTACTACCGTAATAACAGTGATAAACCATTCATCATTTCTCATCACTGCCGTCATAGCTGACAAACCATTCATCATTTCTCCTAACAGTGATAAACCAATCATCATCTCTCATAACAGTGATAAACCAATCATCATCTCTCATAACAGTGATAAACCAATCATCATCTCTCATAACAGTGATAAACCAATCATCATTTCTCATCGCTACCGTTATAACAGTGATAAACCAATCTTCCTCATTACTACTATAATAACAATGACTATCCCACATTGCTAACGTAACAAACTATTCTTCATATTCTCTTTTCATATCATAATAACAGTGAGAAACCATCTAGCGATTAATCATCATTGATCTGCTGTTTAATATGCCGTGTTATTATGCACGCCAGGTCGTTTCCTCAAGCTATAATAACAAGGACAAATCACCCCGTGAGTGACCCCCCCCCCCCCCCCTCCCTACCCCCCTTCTGCCCATTCTGAGAGCAGTGATAAATCATCCACCCTTCTTCGCTTCATCGCTAGTCCATGCATCTGCACACCCCGGAAGATGGATAACTTCTGCCTTGCCAGGTTCAACAGTTCCGAGATAATCATTCTGCCTGAAAAGTTTAATGCGGTGCTCCCGTAACTTCTGAGGAGGTTAAATGAAAAAAAGGGGGAGGAGGGGGGCAGGATAGCCTAGTGGTTAGAGCGTTGCGTTTGTGATCTGAGAGTCTGGGTTCGAGCCACCACAGCGTGGTGGTGCCTGTTTTAGGGAATTTTCCCCTGGAGTTAACCTTATTGCTCCCTTCACTTTCCACTGTCCCGTAGTCTTGTAGACCGTGGGGGGCACCACTGGAGAGCTTGCAACCAGCTTCCTCCGCTATTCGGCACTTTCTCTGGAGTTAACATTAGTGCTGACTCCACTCCCCCCGAAAGTCCTTTCGGTGAGACTATAAACCGAGATCCTGTGTGCGAACGCATCCTGAACATCTTGCGCGCACGTTAAAAACACAGTTCTGGCTTTCAAAAAAGGAGGCAAATTTGTGATGGTAGAATCGGGTGACCATTTTTTTTAACCACATACATATATACGCGTGCACGCACGCACGCACACACGCACGCACGCACGCACGCACGCAAGCACGCACACACGGGCGCGCGCGCGTACATGTGTCGTGTTTGAGACTAGACACCATCCCCGAAGACGAAATGTGGCTACCTTAGTGTGTGTGTGTGTGTGTGTGTGTGTGTGTGTGTGTGTGTGTGTGTGTGTGTGTGTGTGTGTGTGTGTGTGTGTGTGTGTGTGTGAGTGTGTTGTGAGAGAGAGAGAGAGAGAGAGAAAGAGAGAGAGAGAGAGAGAGAGAGAGAGAGAGAGAGAGAGAGAGAGAGAGAGAGAGAGAGAGAGAGAGAGAGAGAGAGAAAACGGTCACATAACACAAAATATCACCATTAGTGAACCTGGGAGCATAATTATCATAGTCTGTAGCCGCGGAACAAACAGACACCAACAGATGAAGTCAGTAGAGTGTGCACAGGTAAAAACAACAACAACAACAACAAAACGAAAAAAGAGTGTGCACAGGGGGCTGAAGAAAAACATTGACTACAGAACAGAACAGTATGGAATCGTCGACCAATGCACAGAAATAGTCCTTTTTTAAAATAAATATATAGTCCTTTGTTTTTTATATGCAAAGTCCTTTGTCTATATATACAGTCCTTTGTTTTATAGAAACAGTCCTTTGTTTTATATATATATATATATATATATATATATATATATATATATATATATATATATATATATATATATATATATATATATATATATTCCTTTCTTCTCGCTGATTTTTGTTTTGTCTGTGTCCAATTCGGGCAGCTTCCCCCCATAGAAAGTTTGCTGTCACAAGTACAACACCACCTTTTTTTCAGGCAACATGTTCTTTGGTATGTCTGTAGTTGTTCTATAAAAGTGGCCTTTTTCTATTTTTATAAATGGTTAATCTTTGTTAAATGCATGTTGTTGCGGGCGGGACTTTAGCTTTCAGTGTCTCAGAAGCCAAGAGACTGGCGCCCACACAGCATCTCTCGCTGTATGGTGACTAGGAGACATGACCGATTTCAAACAGGATCAAACCCTCGATCTCTCGTTTTCTAGAGAGTTGCGTTACCGCAAACTACCATCCATGTTTGTTTGATTTAAATGTCTCGTCTTTTTTTTTCCGTTTGCTCTTTTGTTAAACTGTAAAGTTCAGACTATGATAGTCTAGCTCTGGTGCGTTTTTCTCTTGCAAAACTAAGAACAAGGTTTCTCTCGCTGTCAGCACTAAATATACAATTGAAGGCAATCAATAAGAGTGCCATAGATATACATACTGTCTTTGTTTACCTTTCAGCACCGGAAGAGAGAGGGGGAGAGAGAGAGAGAGAGAGAGAGAGAGAGAGAGAGAGAGAGAGAGAGAGAGAGAGAGAGAGAGAGAGAGAGAGAGAGAGAGAGACAGACAGACAGACAGACAGACAGACAGACAGACAGACAGACAGACAGACAGACAGACAGACAGACAGACAGACAGACAGACAGACAGACAGAGAGAGAGAGAGAGAGAGAGAGAGAGAGAGAGAGAGAGAGAGAGAGAGAGAGAGAGAGAGAGAGAGAGAGAGAGAGAGAGAGAGAGAGAGAAGACGGAGAAAAAACCAGCTACACAAACATTCATCATGTGATCATGTTTATAAACACACACAAAAAAGAAGACAGTGAAATCAGCAATACCCAGGCTGAAGCGATGCATCTGGGATGAATGCTGACTTTCCTCCTGTGACATGTTTTGGTGTCTGGGAGGCTGGCTATGGCATTTAGCAGCTGACGTCAAGGGGTGTGCTCCATCATTCTCTGATGGTCGTATCTATGTCACATGCTACATACACTGTTCCAGGACTCTGCTTCTGTATCGTTTGTTACTCTTGTTACTGTTTGGGTTGGGTGGGGTGGGGTGGGGTGGGGTGAAGTGGCGTGGGTCGGGTTGGGGTGGGGTGGGTGGGTGGGTTTTGGTTTAGGGTTGGTTGTACAGTCGCCCAGTTCACCCAGCTGTAAATGGGTACCTGCTTTCTCCAGGACCAGGGAAGGTAAAGCAGCGAGGGAGAGGAGATGGGCGTCGCCCTCAATATGCTGGCCCCTAGAGAAGCTGAGGTCTCTGATGCCTCGCTCCCCTACGACCACATAGCTTATGGGACACCTTTACCTTTATATTTAAGTTGATTGTGTTGGATTGGGTTGGTTTACTTTAGTTTGATTTTATTGGGTTGGGTTAGGATGGAATGTTTCATTCAATCTGGTTTGGTCTGGTTTGCTCTGGTTTGGTTGGATTGGTTTGGGGTGGAGTAAGATGGGGTGGGTGGGACGGACTATTTGGTTGGGTTTGGTTGATTAGGTTTGTTTTGCTTTCTGTTTATTACTTTCTTTATCATTTTTATCTATTCTGTTATATTGAGGATAATGGAATGAACATTCATTTCCTCTTTTATATCCATTCCCCGTGTGTATGCAGTTTCGTCAATTTTGTTATCTGTTCGCACCGGCACACAATGGCTTACTCTTACGAAAAGCGGAATTGGATTTAACCTGTGTGCAAGATGTGCGTGCGTTTGCATACGGGCCGTCGGTTTACAGTCTCTTCCGAAGGAATTTTGGGGAGAGTGGAGTCTGCACTGCTTTTAACTCTAAGGGGAAAATATCCCCTTGAACGGGATTCGAACCCGGGTCGTCAGATTGCGAGCTCAATTTTCTAACCACTAGGCTATCCCGTCCCCCCATCTAGTGTGGGTTAG
>CM060328.1:761463-768963 GCA_030674155.1 Stramonita haemastoma | reverse complement strand
TCTATCTATCTATCTATCTAATTTTATATATATATATATATATGCGTGTGTGTGTGTATTGTTATAAACATATTGTTGTAGAGAAAGATAATAATAGCTATATCGATAGACATACAAACAGACAGACAGACAGACAGACCGATAGATAGATAGACAGGCAGGCAGACAGACATAGATAGATAGATATATAGATAGATAGATAGATAGATACATACATACATACATACATACATACATACATACATACATACATACATACATACATACATACATACATACATACATACATACATACATGTGTGTTCACGCGTACACGCATATACGCGTAGACATGCATGCGTGCTTGCGTGCCTACATACGTACGTTCGTAGGTAAGTTCATAATATATATTCGTCAATGTTTTTATGTGCGTGTGGACTTTATCCACAGGTCAGCAGAAGATTAAAATCTGATGTAATCCGAAACCATTCTCATTTCTTCTCGTCTGGATCCACAATCAGTGAGTGTCCCCTCTGACATTTCAGTACACCGGCTATTTACCTACAACAATGGACACCCCTCACTCCATAATGCCTTACATCCGACCAGAATACTCACTATACACATTGTACGATAATGTAATACAACAATATGGCGTGTTCACTTTCGTGAACTTTCAGTTGTGTATTTGTCTAGAGTTTCAATAATCGATTCAGAAGACTGGAGAAGAAATTCGAGCTTTGTATTCAGTTTTCGTTTACTGCCGATATTATAGCATGTATTAGATGCTTATTGAGAAGTAAATGACTGGACGTATCTAGTTTTTGGTGATAACTTTGATCTTTTGGGTTGTAGATCTTTCGTCATTTATTCATGAGGTTGTTTGAGATTTAGGTTATATCATCGTATATCTTTTAACCTTTGCAAGATATAGCGCTATATAAATGCCATGTATTATTTTTTATCATTCCTGTTTTAGAAACAGTTCCGTTTTGGTTTGGTTTAGTTTTTGTTCCTTGTTGGGGTTTTATTATTTTCTTGTTGCGGGTTTTATTTTTTGTTGTTGTTTGTTTTGTTGGATTTTTTTTGCTTGGTTGGGTCATTTTTTTGTATCAAGAGATATTGCAGGCTATTGATGCTAAAGACCGTGTTTTGTTATTCTAATAATAGAAACAGCGTGACGTTTTCTTTCTTTTTGGTCTAGTCCTGACGTATTTAAAGGAAAAGTCTCTTCTAAAGACGTCATCAAGTTGAAGCAACAACAAAAGCTGAAACATTCAAACAAAGAAAAAACCAAAAGTCACAAAACACAAAATATAAAACAAAATACAAAAACTGTCACGAGTGTTTAGCAGTGACAGTTTGTTGTTGTTTTTTATTTTGTTGTTGTGTTGTTGTTGTTGTTGTGTTGTTTGGGGGGGTTGTTGGGTTTTGTCTGGTTTCTTTTTTTTTGTTTTATGTTTGTTTTTGTTGGGTTTTCGCTTTTGTTTTTTTCTTTTTTTTTTTTTTTTGGGGGGGGGGGTATATTCGTTTCTAGCTAAAATGGTTGAATTTTGATATTCCTCCTTCAAGGCAGCTGCATTCGACTTCCTATTCCTAACAGGCATGGGGTGAACTGGGGACTGTACTGAATCCAAGGCGCGCAAACGTCACCTATCCCCTTGGTAACCACGCCGATGCTGCGTTTTTTAACTTAACTGGGGGAAAGGGAGTGCTCTGACCATAAACCATCCCGTCGCCAAGACAAGAAACATCCAACCAAACAAAATGTTGAAGGAAGTGCCTGAGCGAATCAAAACTGGAAAAGAGTGTGATAATGGAAAAAAGTGAAAAATGAGAAGAGAGAAGAGAGAGAAGAGAAGAGAGAGAGAAGAGAGGAGAGAGGAGAGAGAGAGAGAGAGAGAGGAGAGAGAGAGAGAGAGAGAGAGGGAGGGGGGGGAGGAGGGGCGGGACCGATTAGGATACTCTCTTCCGCTACTTCTGCTTTGAAGTGTCTTTTCACCACAGCCGACTATAATGGTAGCTTCGGGCGCTTCCCTTTTTCCAAAGCTTTCTCAGACAAGTGTGTGCCAGCGAGCGCACTGACCTATAGATACTAGAGTGTGTGCTGGCAAGCACTGATGAGCGTACACACATACACAAAAAGACACGCGTGCGCACATACACACAAACGTGCGTGCGTGCGTACGCATGAGCGTAGTGACGCATACACACGCGCGCGCACTCTCTCACACGTGCACACCGCGCGCGCGCGCACACACACGCATATATATATATATATATATATATATATATATATATATATATATATATATATATATATATATATATATATATATATATTATACGGGCGCGCGCGCAGTCAGAAGATGTAGGCCTATGCACATCCATATACGATGTGCAGGCACACACATGTGTGTGTGCGAACTTGAGAAAAGGCATGCCTCTGTGTGTGTGTGTGTGAGAGAGAGAGAGAGAGAGAGAGAGAGGGGGGGTCATTGAAGACATAAACTGATGACGCAGGATGATCTTGTGTGTCTCCCTTTGGCTGCGTGGGCTGCTGGACACAGGGCATGACGTCAATCACAAACTAGGTCAGGTCACGGGAAAATAGGTCATGTCTATATTTCTTTTTATGGGTATGGAGGGACAGATGGGAGGTGGGGGTCTATGATTAGGTCTCCACATCTCTTCTGATAATGGATGATGTCGGCAATAGCACTCTCATTAGTCGCTCGTCTGTCTGTAGCTAGAGTCATGGCATTTTTCGCTTGGTGTGTGTGGTGTGGTGTGGTGTGGTGTGGTGTGGTGTGGTGTGGTGTGGTGTTGGTGTGGTGTGGTTTGGTGTGGTGTTGGTGTGGTTTGGTTTGGTGTGGTTTGGTGTGTTGGTGTGGTTTGGTGTGGTGTGGTTTGGTGTGGTGTGGTTTGGTGTGGTGTGGTTTGGGGTTTGGTTTGGTTTTGGTGTGGTGTGGTGTGGTTTGGTGTGGTGTGGTTTGGTGTGGTGTGGTTTGGTTTGGTTTGGTTGTGGTGTGGTGTTGGTGTTGGTGTGGTGTGGTTTGGTGTGGTGTGGTTGGTTGGTGTGGTGTGGTTTGGTTGTGGTTTGGTTTGGTGTGGTGTGGTGTGGTGTGGTTTGGTTTGGTTTGGAGTGGTTTGGTTTGGGGTGGTGTGGTGTGGTTGTGGTTTTGGTGGTTTGGTTTGGTTGTGTGGTTTGGTGTGGTGTGGTTGTGTGGTTTGGTTGGTGTGGTGTGGTTTGGTTGTGGGTTGTGGGTGTTGGTTTGGTGTGGTTTGGTTTGGTTGTGTTGGTGTGGTTTGGTTTGGGTGTGGTGTGGTTTGGTTGTGTGGTTTGGGTGGTGGTTGGTTTGGTTTGGTGTGGTGTGGTGTGGTGTGGTGTGGGTTTGGTGTGGTTTGGTGTGGTGTGGTGTGGTTGTGGTTTGGTGTGGTGTGGTTTGGTGTGTGTGGTGTGGTTGGTGTGGTGTGGTGTGGTTGTTGGTTTGTTGGTTTGGTGTGGTTTGGTGTGGTGTGGTGTGGTGTTGGTTTGGTGTGGTTGGTTGTGGTTGGTGTGGGTGTGTTGTGGGTGTGGTTTGGTTTGGTGTGTGGTTGGGTGTGTGGTTTGGGTGTGGTTTGGTTTGGTTTGGTGTGGTTTGGTGTGGTGTGGTTTGGGTGTGTGGTGGTGGTGTGGTGTGGTGTGTGGTTTGGTTTGGTTTGGTTTGGTTTGGTGTGGTGTGGTTTGGTTTGGTTTGGTATGGTGTGGTGTGGTTGGTGGTGTGGTGTGGTGTGGTGTGGTGTGGTGTGGTGTGGTGTGTGTGGTGTGGTGTGGTGTGTGGGTGTGGGTGGTGTGGTGTGGTTTGGTTTGTTGATATTGGTAGTTTGTTTGACGGGGGAGAGAGACGGAGGTAGCTTTTTTTTCTCTTATGATACTTATGGATTCACATCCGCAGGCGTGTGCGTGCACACAAGTCTTTGCAGACATGTACACACATACTCGCGCGTGCACACACATGCGCGCGTGCTCGCAAACACACACACGCTCGCACGCACGCACGCACGCACGCACGCACGCACACACACGCGCGCGCGCGCGCCGCGCTTTTTTAAGGAAATGAAGACAAAAAAGAAGATTCAGAGAGAATGAATGAATGAATGAATGAATGAATGAATGAATGAATGAATGAATGAATGAATTATCTTTATTTTTCAAGTGTTACATACTCGCTTTAACTTTGACACACACAGCAAAAGATAGGAAAGGAAAAAACGGGGAAGTGTTCTCTGCAAAAACAGACTGAATTCCAAGTTGAGAATTCTGCCCTGGCTAGAAACAAAAAATGCAGTGCAATACAAAACAAGGCAGTACAATGCAATGCAATGCAGTACAATGCAGTACAATGCAATGCAATGCAATACAATGCAATGCAATACAATGCAATACAATGCAATGCAATACAATGCAATACAATGCAATTCAATACAATGCAATACAGCCAGAGAATTGTCCCATCCCTTGTGTGCATTCTGTTGTAAAAAAAATAAAAATAAAAAATAAGCTCCACTCTCACAGAATTGTCCCATCCCTTGTGTACATTGTGTTGTAAAACTCCACTCTCACAGGCAAATCACATTTCCATGCCGACAGAAAAATGGGGTTACAGGGTATAATGGCGACGCTCCTCTCCCGATTCTCGCAGAAAGCTTCCGTGACTCCAGGAATACACGGACAACGCATTGCTATGCAAACTCTCTCCCAGGGCCCCAAACCTTTCAGTCTCATCTTCATGCATGCATAATTATGTGTGTGTATGCATGTATGTATGTGTGTGTGTGTATGTATAAAACATGCAGCAAAACTTGTGAGGGTTGTGTGTTACTAATGTGTCCATACCTAGCAACTTGAGACAGACAGAAAGACAGACAGAAAGACAGACCAACAGACAGACAGACCGACAGAAAGGCAGACCAACTGACAGACAGACCAACAGACAGACAGACAGACAGACAGACAGACAGAACATCTTGCACACACGCTAAATCCTGTTCTGCTTTTCTTAAGATTAGGCCATTGTGTGCCGGTGGGAACAGATGAAAAGATTTACAAAACTTCATACACACGGGGACTGGATGTAGAAAAAGCACGTGAGTGCTTATTCCATTATCCTCGATATAAAAGAATACATAAACAAGTAAATGAATAAATAAATAAAAAGACAGACCTACAGACAGACAGACAGCAAGGGGCAGAAATATTCAGCAATACAACGAATTTGGAAAGTGTGGGGGGGGGGGAAGTAATACCTCTCATGGCAAGGTCTTGTGTCTCCCTGTGTTATCCTGTCAGAAGGCAAACTTCAGACAGGATAAACATTGACTTGCAAAACTGAATGATTCTTGAGGCATTAGTATGATTTACCTATTTCTTACATATCATGAGGACTACAAATATATGAACTGAATACTGAATGCACGATGCATGAGGACAAAAAGCATTCTATCTTTTTTTAAATAATGTGATATACGCAGTACAAAAATATGGCGACAGTGTCACATGGTAACACACAGAGACGCATGGAGTAGAGAGAGAGAGAGAGAGAGAGAGAGAGAGAGAGAGAGAGAGAGAGAGAGAGAGAGAGAGAGGAGAGAGAGAGAGAGAGAGAGAGAGAGAGAGAGAGAGAGAGAGAGAGAGAGAGGAGAGAAGGTGAACAAGTTTAGTTCATGAACATGTTTGATTTGTAGTTCTCTACTAAAAGAAGATAAGGTATAACTTCCATAGACGATATTGGCTTACTATGTGGCTGGATACCCAGTTGTATGGGATTTTTTTTTCTTTTGCAAGGGATTTTAGTACTGGAAATTCCCATCAAAAATTAACCAAATGAGAACTTTCGGGTGCGTTATACAGATATCGAGATGTAGACATATATCTCTCTTTTTAAACAAAAAAAAATTTCCCAAAAACTTGAAAGTTTTGTCGATTCCCAAACAGGGAAAAAAAAATTTTGGGGGAAAAATTGGACGTTTTTAAAGGGAAGAAGCCCCACTGCGGGAAAAAGTTTTTAGTGAGCCCTTACCTTCTGACCCCAAGTATATACCAGCCCGGGCTCCCCAAAGTACCTTTGCCCCACGCACTTTTTAAGGTTTAAAAGCCAGTCGCTTCTCTCCCTCTCTATGCCCTCTCTCCCCTCTCTGTCTGTCTGTCTGTTGTTTTCTGTTGTCTGTCTGTCTGTTTGTCTGTCTGTTGTTGTTTTTTGTCTTTTCCCCCTCCTCTCTCTCTCTCCCCCTCTCTCCTCTCTTTTTCCCCCCCTTTCCCCTCTTTTCCCCCCTCTCTCTCTTTTCCCCTCTCTTCTATCTATCTATCTTTTTCTGTCCCCTCTCTCTCTTCTGTCTCTCTCTGTCTCTCTGTTCTCTCTCCCCCTCCCCCCTCTCCCCCCCTTCTTCTTTTTCTCTGTCTCTGTTGTCTGTGTCTGCCCTGTCTGTCTGTCTCCCTGTCTGTCTGTCGGGCGGGTCTGTCTGTCTGTCTTTTCTGTCTGTCTGCCCTGTCTGTCTGTCTCTCTCTCTCCCTTTTCTCCCCTCCCCTCTCTCTCTCCCTTTCTCCTCTCTCTCTCTTCTCTCCTCTCCCTCCTCCCCTCTCCCCCCCCATCCCGCTTGCAGGAGATTGGGGATAAATGGACACACCCCCTTGAAAATCTGTTTCCCAAGACTTTCCTCCCGGGCCCTTTGTTTTGGTTCCAGAATTGCCTCATTTGGCGGCATTTGCGGGGTTTGCCTCATCCGGGTCTCTGTTTTGCATTAGCTCCATCTGGCGGTTGTCGCCCTTAAGGGGAGAGCAGGCGGATGGACCTTGTGGTCTCAAAAAAAAACTTTGCCTGAGGATTTCGTCTCTTATGTAACTTGCTTTTTTTTTTAACTTGCTTTTTTTTTTCTTTTTCTCTCTCTCTCCCCCTCTCTTCCCTTCCCCCTTTTCTTCTCTCCCCCCTTTTCTCTCTCTCTCCCCCTCTTCCCCTCTCTTCTTCCCCCCTCTGTCTGCCCCCCTGTCTGTCTGTCTGTTTTGTCTTCTGTCTCTCTCTCTTCTCTCTCTCTCTCTCTGGGCTTCTTTCTGTTTTTCTGTCTTCTGTCTCTCTCCCCTCTCTCTCCCCTCCTTCCCCCCCTCTTTTCTCTCTTTCTCTTCCCTTTGTTTCTCTCTCTCCTCCCCTTTTCCCGTCTCTCTCCCCTCTCTCCTTCTCTCTTTCCTTTTTCCCCCTTTTTCTTTTTCCCCCTCCCCTCTTTTCTCTCTCTCTCTCTCTCTTTTCCCCTCTCTCTCCTTCCCCCCTCTCTCTCTCTCTCTCTCCTCCTTTTTTTTTCTCTCTCTCTCTCTCTTTTTTAATTTTTTGGGGTTGGGGTTGGGGGAAATTTTTTTTCCTTTTCCCTTCCCTTTCCCCAGCTGAGCTATCCCCAACAGTTTGGGAAACTAACGGGTTTTCTTTTTTTCCCTTTTTGTTTTGTTTTTTTTTTTTTTTCTTTTTCTTTTTTTTAAGTTTAGGCCCCCCCTTT
>CM060328.1:755647-761363 GCA_030674155.1 Stramonita haemastoma | reverse complement strand
AAGGTAGAAGTGCATAACTCATCACCTTTGGTTTTGGTACACCCCCCAAAAAAAGGACTAATTGGAAGGTAAAGTAATTATTGTCATTTATATGATCTAGCTGATAATTATCCACTGTGCCATTTCTTCTTCTTCTGGTGTTACAGTGTGGGGACGGGATAGCCTAATGGTCAGAACATTGCGCTCGCAATCTGAAGACCCGGGTTCGATTCCTGTTCGAGGGGATTTTTCCCCTGGAGTTAACATCAGTGCTGACTCCACTCTCCCCAAAAGTCTTTCGGTTGAGACTATAAACCGAGGCCCCGTGTGCAAAACCCATGCAGAACATCTTGGGCTAACGTTAAATTCTATTCCGCTTTTTGAAAGAGTAGGCCACTGTGTGCCGGTGGGAACAGATGACAAAATTTACAAAACTGCATACACTCGAGAACTGGATGTAAAAAAAAACACATGAGTGCTTATTCCATCATACTCGATATAAAGGAATAAAAAAACAAATTAAAAAAACTTAAAAAACTTTTCCTGAAGTCTTTTTCGTTTCTGAACACTCAGACAGCAACTATTCTTGTCTGTCATTTGAGCAAAAAATGCATTGCGCTGCCGATTACCGCCAAACAAATCAAGATCAGCGCATACAATTTCGACATAAGAGAACATTGTTATCTTTAAAGTCTTTCTGGAAAAAAAGGCAAGAGTATGGACCAAGAAGGAAGAAAACAGTCAAGAAGGAGGTGGCAGTAAGAAAAAGAACAATGCAGAGAGAGAGAGAGAGAGAGAGAGAGAGAGAGAGAGAGAGAGAGAGAGAGAGAGAGAGAGAGAGAGAGAGAGAGAGAGAGAGAGAGAGAGAGAGAGAGAGGGAATGTAGCACAGAATTTCAAGAAAGCGAGGATGCTATTTATACTGACAGGACCCCGGCATCTTCACGGGGAATTTTCCTAAAGTGACAAATAAATAAGCCAAGGCAGCAATCAATATCACAAACAAAATAAAACAAACAACACCCCCCCCCCCTCCCCAGAAGATTTCAATTATTCAATGAACCAAGCAACAAATCAGCAACAAACGAAAAAAAACAAACTTAAACAAACGTACGAAAAAAACAAAAAGCCAATCAACCAATCTCTCTCTCTCTCTCTCTCTCTCTCTCTCTCTCTCTCTCTCTCTCTCTCTCTCTCTCTCTCTCTCTCCTCTCTCTCTCTCTCTCTCTCTCTCTCAACAAAAACTTCACACATCTTCAAAGATTAAAGCCTTACCGTTTTCCACACGCTCAAACACACACAAAAAAACCTTCACTCCAGAAAAAAGGTCGACCTCCAGACACAAAACCAAAAAAAAATCCCACACCACACAGAAGAAGAGACGGAAGGAGCCGAGTGGGTAAAGAAAAGTGTCCCAGCAAACTGTGCACACGATCCCAGTCCCCACAGAAATCTCCAAAGGGCCTGTCCCATGCAGTCAGCACGAGCAGTCAAGCAGCGCGCCAACCGGAAGCGACCTGTCGCGCAGACTCCGTCACAAATTGTCACTGACGTGGAATGTCAAGATGGCCTCCCTGCTTTTGTTGGCGTTCGCGTCAACGTCAGTGTTTCGATTAACGGACAAAAGAGGCGAGAATAGTTTGATGGGGACAATTGAATGCCATGAATGATTTTTTAACTTCTTCTGTTACAAGCTCATATATCTTTCATTCGACATAGTTGTCGATTGGTGATAGAGATGGGTTCTTCATTTTGTTTCCCATTTAAAAAATGTTTTGATATTTTTCTTTTCTCTCTTTTTCTCTTTTATCACACATTAACAATTACTTCAAAAAGATAATAAATCCCCTGTGTTGTCAGTTAGAGGCAAATCATTTCAAAACATTCCAGAATCGTTCCTCAAAAAACAAACCAGTTTCCTTCTTTTCTTACTTCTTTCTGTCTTACTTTTCTTTTCTTTTTTCTTTATTTTCTTTTTGTCATTTTCAAAACTCACTGTTAAGCAGAGGAGCAAATCACACACCATCAAAAAAGACCAACACAGTTACAAGGTGTGGAAGCGTGTGTTGTGGGAATCAACAGAAGTGACAGACAGGGGACTGGAATCAGTGGGACTAAAAGTCTTGGAGCCAGCAGCAGGGCAGGCAGACTTTTATAGAAGCTGATCCACTCCTGCCAGTCCTAGCTGGTCCGCTCCTGCTGCTGCCGCTGTTGCTGCTGCCACACAGCTAGCGATGGCATGGTGTGGTGGTGGTAAGGTGGTGGTGTAGTAGTGGTGGTGTGGTGTGTGGTGTGTGGTGAGAGGAAGAGTGTGTGTGTAGCAATAGCTTTCGTTTGTAAGCTGGTCATTTGTGGTTATCTCTCTATCTCTCACTCTGTTTCGCTGTTTCTGTCTGTTTGTTTGTTTGTCTTGTATGTCTGTGTGTTTGTCTTTGTTTGTCTCTGTCTCTCTCTCTCTCTCTGAATTTTTTTTTAGTTTAAAATTCTTTTATAGCTATATCCCTAATCAGGGCAAGGGCCGGATGAAAAAAAGTATGTATTACCTACTCTGTAACCCTTGAAAAATACAGATTCATTCATTCATTCATTCATTCATTCATTCATTCATTCATTCATTCATTCATTCATTCATTCATTCATTCAATCTGTCTCTTATCACTGGCTTTCTCTCTTATGAACCAACTCTCTCTGTCTGCCTGTCTGTCTGTCTGTCTGTTTGTCTGTCTGCCTCTCTTTCTCTCTCTTTGTCTCTGTCTCATAAAATACCAACTTTTCTTTTGTTGTTTATCTTTTTTACTTTTTGTTTACTTTTCTTTTAGACTCTTTTCCATATTAGTTTCTGCCTGTGATTGTGTTTTGTATTTTTTTGTATTTTTTATATTAAATATAAACTCTACCCCCCATGTATTTAAAAAAGTATTAATCCATAATCTCGTGTGTGAATACTCGCAGAACATCTTGCGCACACGTTAAAACCTTTTCTGCGTTTCGGAAGAGTAGGCCATCGCGTGCTGGTAAGAATGGATGGCAACATAACCCCCCTCCCCCCAACAGCCCCCCCCCCCCCCCTACCCAACAAAACCAAACAACTGCATGCTTCCTGTGTCATGTCTACACATCATCCCCGAAGTCGTCATTCAGCTACCTTCATGGTGGGGACAAAAAACGGTCGCATACACACACACAAAATATCCCTACTGGTAAACCTCCGAGATCTGGCCGAGGAACGTAAACACAAAAGCAAACACACTGATAACATTTTCTGACGCACACATCCAACCCAGACCAATCATATGAGTGACAGCCCCTACCGGAGAAAAAAGCCACAGTGAGGCTGTAATCTGGTTACAGTTTAAACCCCAGATTAAGACCCTGCAGCTCCATAATCATAGATTAAGACAATATTAAAACCAATTTCTTCTGTCCTTCCTTGTATTAACGCGCGCAAGCAACCCATAAGGGTCAAGCCAGGGAAAATCATTAATTACGTTGTGGAAACCCCCCCCCCATACAAACGAGGCTTAAAATAGGATAAAGGCAATGTGTATCCTCCAAAAACAATCTTGTTTGTTGTGAAGTACCATAACAAGTTAACTTGTATCAAGGCAAAGAAGAAAATGGATCGTCCCATAAAGTTAAAAATAGTGTTCAGAAGAACAGCGCAATGTTTATAGAATCTGCATTGAAATGTTCATGTGTGTCTAAGAAAACACTCCCTCACCCTAAACAATCCCTCTATTACACAGACACAGACAGACAGACAGACAGATAGCAGACAGATACAAACACAATAACACAAACAACGATATCCTACACACATACACACACACGCACACACAGATACTCTCATCCTCTCTCACACACACACACAAACACACACACACACACACACACCACACCACACACAACACAAACACACCCACCACACCACACACACACAACACACCAAACACACAAACAAACAACACCTCCTCCCTCCACACAACCAGAGCGGCAAGAACTAGAAACCCATACTGTTTATGGCCAAACACTTGACCTGTTTTCTGATGATCTCCCTTATTCCCGGAATTCCTCGTACTGCGTTCGTGACGACGAGATTCGCTCTGTTTTGTGATGAAATCAATGGCGATGTAATTAATGTTAACAGCCGTATTGATTGCAGAGCAAACATATCGCTTCTCCTTTCATTATTTACCTGCGTACTTGAAAAGCTAAAATACTGAAAAGTGCAAGAGACAAAGAGAGAACGCGTCCGCGCCCGCACGCGCGACACACACCACACACACACACACACACACACACGCACACACACACACGCACACGCACATCACACGCACACGCACACACACACACACACACGCACACACACGCACACACATACACACTCGCACACACACTCATACACACACACGCACGCGCGCGCGCGCACACACACACACACATACAGAGAGAGAGAGATCGAGGGAGGGAGGGAGGGAGAGAGAGAGAGAGAGAGAGAGAGAGAGAGAGAGAGAGAGAGAGAGAGAGAGAGAGAGAGAGAGAGAGAGAGAGAGAGAGAGGTACATGCATAATGCATTTAACCGTCATTGGCACTCCAGCTCTTAAAAGCTCACTTTCCTGAGAACAAGCCTTGAGCACATGAGAGAGAGAGGGAGAGAGAGAGAGAGAGAGAGAGAGAGAGAGAGAGAGAGAGAGAGAGAGAGAGAGAGAGGGGGGGGGGGGTGAAGTGAGACAAAGAGATTAAATCAAATCAAATCAAAGCAAAGAAAAATCTTTTATTTTGAGGATAATCAATAAAGTATTCACGTGATTTAATTTTTTAAAATTTTATTTAATAAACAGCCAGTCCCCGTCCTTATCAGGAATAACATCATATGAGAGAGAGAGACAGAGACAGAGACAGACAGGCAAACAGACAGACAGAGACTTTATTTTATTGCTCCTAAACGTTCGTAGTTATTCAGCAACTGGTCACGAAAACATACATTCGATTTGACATTATCGTGTTCAAATACTGAGATAATGCGACTCCAAAAAAACCCAGACAAACAACAAAAACAAAAAACGAGAAAAAAAAAGAAAAAAAAGAAAAGGAAATCCAAACAAGCCAACATTTCACAAGAAACTCACGTCTATTACTATACATCAAAACAATCTTTGGAATATTTCGATAAAAAAGAAAACCCAACAAAGGAAATGCCATTTCATGCCTCAGGCCAAACACTTTGTCATTTATTGATGGAAGCTTTAGTGCCTCCATTTACATGAAATTGTTCTTATTGCACAGTTTTATGTTGAGATTTATTTTCAGCCTAACCACCTCAGAGCATAATGATTAGGAGTCTCCTCTAAAGGATGAAAACTTCTCTGAAGTTGGAGTATGGCTGCCTATATGTCCAGGTACATGCAAAGAATCATACACGCACAATTTCTCATGTTCTGTGCACTTTCAATCTCACAGGAAGAAAAAAAAAACTGAAAAAAAAGTTGATTGAGTTTTGGAGAGTCTGTCAAGGTTGCTTGATTTTGATTTTTTTTTTACAAATCAAAGGGCAAGTCAACTCAAGTCAAAATGATCTTATTGAAATCTTTATTGAAGGTAAAAGAGTGAGCTTACAAGCTTTTTTGTCATCCTACCCTTACACACACACACACACACACACACACACACACACACACACACACACACACACACACCACACACACACGCACACACACACACACACACACACACACAC
>CM060328.1:746481-750547 GCA_030674155.1 Stramonita haemastoma | reverse complement strand
CCCCCCTCAATCGGGAAATCGGGAAAACATGGAATACAAATGATCCCAGGTGCAGTCGAATTATTCCTGTTACTTTTCGCAGATGACGTCATTCTTTTGTCCAGCACACCTATTGGACTGCAAAATCAACTGAACAAATTAAAAGCACAAGCAGATCGTCTTTGTCTCACAGTAAATTCAGAAAAAACGATGGTTATGGTATTTAGAATGGGAGGCTACTTGGGAGTGAGAGAAAAATGGACTTATGGGGACCAAAAACTTAAAGTAACAAATAACTACAAGTACCTAGGAGTAACATTTTCAAAAAAATTGTGCATTAGCTCTATGTTTGACATGATGTTCCAAAAAGCCCAAAATGGAGTTATGCAAATTATCAAATCAATGAGACGATTAGCTTCTGCTGATTGCACTCTATTTTGGAAACTGTTTGATGCTCAAATTGAACCTGCCCTGACGTATGCAGCAGAGGTATGGGGTTTAGAAGATACTACCCAGATTGAAAAAGTGCACACTTTCGCAATGAAAAAGTTTTTATGTATCCCATTATATGCATCAAATACACTTATATATGGCGAAACGGGTAGATATCCATTGTACATTAGAACCATAACGAAATGCGTTAAATACTGGTTAAAACTTATCAAGCTGCCTATGTCCAGAATAAACAGACAAGCATACGAGATGTTACTTATACAACACAATAATGGTAAAGTAAACTGGGCAACTAAAGTAAAAGATCTTTTGACGATAAATGGATTTGGTATTGTTTGGCTATGCCAGGGGGTATGTTATGAAGAAATGTTTGTTAAAGAATTGAAAGATAGACTTATTTCATGTTTCCATCAAAACTGGCATGAAAAGTTAATGCCGAGTGAAAAATACCATTGGTATAGCTCATTTAAAGATGCGTTTGGTCCAGAACAATATTTGATATCGTTAACTAATAAGAGGCTTCGAAGCAATCTACTGAAATTTCGACTGAGATTATGTGGTCTATTGAACTGTAGACAATGGTATATTACAGAGGAGACAGGCATTAATCCATGTCCAGCATGTGGAGAAGAAGAAGAAGACGAATTGCACTTTTTGTTTACATGTCGAGCTTACAAAGAAATTCGTCAAAAAGTTACTTTTTTGACAAACCCAACCAACAGGTCCACTAGTCGTGTACAAAAAGTGTTAACTTCAAATAATATGTCCGAGATTGTATCTTTAGCAATATATGTAACTCAGGCTCTAGAAAAACGCAAGCAGACTATGAACCAAATAGATTCTATAAGTAATAACTAAAAATAGTTGTTGATATTTGTCTGGATTTCGAGTTATTATTCATGTTTTATTAACCCCCTTTGACTGATGGGCTTGTAGCTTTTGTCAAATAAAATTCGTTCATTCATTCTCTCTCTCTCTCTCTCTCTCTCTCTCTCTCTCTCTCTCTCTCTCTCTCTCTCTCTCTCTCTCTCTCTCTCTCTCTCTCTCTCTCTCTCTCTCTCTCTCTCTCTCTCTCGCTCGTCAGTCCTATATTATGCTTCTAACATTATGTGATCAAGGGCGGATGTGCTGGGCATCACATGTGTGCGACACATTGTATAAATTTGGATTTGGGTTTGTTTGGGAAAACCAAGGTGTGCAAAATATAAGGGGATTCTTATCTACATTCAAGCAGAGATTGATTGATTGTCACAGTCAAAATTGGCACGCGCATATTCAAGAAAGCAGTAGGTTTGCAGTTTATCGGAATTTTAAATCCTCTATATCACTGGAATCGTATTTCACCGTTATCACTAACAAACACATCAGAGATGTGCTCATCCGATTTAGAATCGGTGCAACTGAAATACGTACACATAAAATGCGATATGCTACTTTCAATCCGGGTGATCTGAAATGCCCCCTATGCAATTCTTGTCTTGAAGATGAAGTACACACTTTATTTTACTGTAAATCTCTGAATGATTTGCGACAAAAATACATCCCATCTCGTTATAGGCAATACCCTTCAGAAAAAACATTGAAAGTTAAGATGCAAGATGACAAAAGCCTTCATGACTTAGGACGATTCATATATCATTCCAACAAAAGGCGTTCTGCTTTAAAATGATGGCTGTAGCAAAATGATTAACGTATTTCTCAAGTTGTTTCAGTGTCTTATGCTACTCTGTGTACAATTTGTGCCCTAATTATCAATTCTCTAATCAATTTTTGTTATTCATTCATTTATTTATTTAGTTACTAAATTTATGTTCAGTCTAAAATGTTGCAAACATTCTAATCAGATGTATGCTAATACCACAAGTGAATGTTATAATCGTTGTGCTTGGAAGTGTTTTCAGGTGCATTCTTGGAAAGGATTGAGAACGAAATTAATGTGTGGGGGGATGGGGGGGATAGCGAGTGTGTGAAATTGTAATGGGTCCGGTGGCCTTCTACAATAAAATCGTTCAGAGTTCAGAGTTCTCTCTCTCTCTCTCTCTCTCTCTCTCTCTCTCTCTCTCTCTCTCTCTCTCTCTCTCTCTCTCTCTCTCTCTCTCTCTCACTCTCTTCTCTCTCTCTCTCTCTCTCTCTCTCTCTCTCTCTCTCTCTCTCTCTCTCTCTCTCTCTCTTAAATAATGATCAACAATTTCAAAATACATCAAAATAAATATTCCAAATAATGAGCGTCATGATGAAATACTGTTATTATTTCTAATGATGTCTTGATTTTTATACCAGTCCTCCCAGTTCTCCATGAAGATTGTATGTGTTATTGTATTCTGTAGTTTATAGACAATAAATTTAGTCTTTGATATACATTGACTGTGTTCTCTAATTAATGAACAACAAATGTATTCTTTAATATTTATTGATTGAATTCTGTTGTGAATGAACAATAAATCACATTCTTTAATATTTATTGATTAAATTCTCTAATTGATGGACAACAAATGCATTCTTTTATATTTAGTGATTGAATTCTCTAATATTGATGGACAACAAATGCATTCTTTGTTATTTATTGATTGAGTTCTCTAGTGAATGAACAATAAATCACATCATTTTATATTCATTAATCGGTACAAACGTCTGCGTTTTTCCGTGCAGTCATCTCTGTCCAACAGTCAAAGCACTCTAAATCAATCCATTTTCCTGTGGATGCCAGTCATCGGATTCAGTGTTGGCTACTGTCCTCCATGACCCCGCCATGCCTTCTGTGGCTCTGTCAGGATCAGGACTTGTGCCAACATATTGCTGGAATCATCATCAGACCACTATACCCATGCCGGCTCTGTTCTCCCTGTATCAAATCTGATGTCTTTCTTTTTTGGCTCTATTTTTTTCCATAGAAAAATGGCCGCCGTGTGGTCTGTGGGTTTTTTTATATGTGCGTGACCTGAGAGCTGAGAGTGGTGTGATTATCTGAAAATCTGAAACTCGGTGCATTTCTTAATATTTAATAGCCAGCTTTAAACACTCTACTCTTCGTTGTCTGTCTGTCTGTCTGTTTATCTGACTATCTGGCACGGTGTGTGTGTGTATGCGTGTGTTTGTGTGTGTGCGAGCGCGCGCGCGTAAAGTGTGAGTGTTTGTGACATTTTTATTTGAAGTTATCATATAATGTCTGAACAAATATGAAATGTAGCTATTTCGTGTCTTTGATTATGATTTGTATTAATATGCCTGTCAGTATTGCAATTGCCCTTCAGGGATGATTAAAGTGTTTTTGACTTGACTTGACTTGACTTTGCCTGTCTTTATGTCTATCTCTGTCTCTATCTGTTTGTCTCTCTCTCTCTGTGCTGTCTCTCTGTCTGTCTCTGTCTCTGCCTTCGTCTGTCTGTCTGTATGTCTGTGTTTAAACATGAGGTTTATCTCTACATCTGTTTGTGCTGTTATCATAATAATGTTTGTTTTTACTGGGTATGGTTTTAACATATTTTGACAGGCACCAGTTTAGATATCGCAATATCAAATTAAACTTATGTGAACTGTATTTACCCAAACATATAAACAAAAAACATACACATAGACACACAGACACACAAACACACACACACACACACACACACACACACACACACACACACAC
>CM060328.1:733981-736481 GCA_030674155.1 Stramonita haemastoma | reverse complement strand
TATTTATAGCAAGAACTGACCATACTTAGACAAGGTTAAAAGGAAAGGAGGCACTAAATATAGCACTCTGAGTGAGTGATGTTGGATTTGTGGGCTGTGGTCTTGTCCTTTTCTTCCTGTCACCTCCTCCTTGTTTTTTGCTTTGTTTAGGTTTTTTGTTTGGTTGGGGATTTTTGTTTGTTTGTTTGTTTTATGGCGGGTGCCTTTTTTGATCCATTCTGCTTTTTCCCCATGCCGGTCAGATGGGCTGGGCCTGGACCTGCAGGTGCTTGACGGCAGCGAAAAGCTTTTTTACCTTCATCTGACAGATAGCACTGGTTACTGTACTGTCTGAGTGTTTGATAAAGGAGAAGAAGAAGAAGAAGAAGAAGAAGAAGAAGAAGAAGAAGAAGAAGAAGAAGAAGAAGAAGAAGAAGAAGAAGAAGAAGAAGAAGAAGAAGAAGGAAGAAGAAGAAGAAGAAGAAGAAGAAGAAGAAGAAGAGAGAGAGAGAGAGAGAGAGAGAGAGAGAGAGAGATGAGAGAGAGAGAGAGAGAGAGAGGAGAGAGGAGAGAGAGAGATGAGAGAGAGAGAGAGAGAGAGAGAGAGAGAGATGCCAACATTTCACATAAAAGCTTCAATAGTCTCTTCTTAACACTGTAGGATATAAAAAACATTAACATAGGTTTTTTAAAAACCTCAAACGCATTTTTCTTTTCTTCTGTGTTCCCACTTTCGTAGTACTTTTGATATCTACCCGAAATCCATAAAGAAAGAATATTGAGTTGTCTGGCAGTTTTTATGACGTCACTTTCTCGCTGAAGTCCTGGTTGTAGTCTTTGGCGGGATTTTTTTTTTTTTGCGTCAGCCCCTAACCACGTTACGTTTTGTGTTGGGTTTTTATATAGTTCTGTTTTGTTTTGGTTTTGGTTTGGATTTTTTTTTTGCCTGAAAAGTGAGATAAATGCCAATACCATGATGAGCGTGAAGAGTAGACAAGTCAGTCCAGGCTGAAGAGCAAGTCAGGTGACGTTCGTACATGACTGTGACACCAGGGTCACAGCACAGCAGACTGATGATGAATAAAGTGAACATTGGATTGATGCCGCAGCAGCAGGAGCGCTTTTTAGAGTCATACACAACAAAACATCTTTAAAAATAAGGTGGGGAAAGAGAGTGGAGGGGGGGGGGGGGGGTCGGCACACGACCAAGTTTTTTTTCTTCTTTTTTTCCCGGGATAGAGGAATAAGTACTCGTATGGTTTTGTTGTTTTTTACGTCTAGTCCCTGTGTGCATGCTTTTTTTGTAAATTTTGTCATCCCTTCCCACCGGTACAAATGGCTCAGGATGACAGCATTTACAAAACTGCATGCAGACGGGGACTCGATGTAAAAAGAAAATTAAAAGTACACGAAAGCTTATTGTAATATACTCAAATAAAATAAAATAAAATAAAAATATCCGAAAGGCAGACTAGATTTTAACGCGAGCGAAAGATGTTCTGCGTGCGTGTATTGGCACACGAAGCCTGCCTGGGTTTATAGTCTCATCCGAGGGACCATGACTAAGTCATGTAACAAGACAGGTGGAAGTAACAGTGCAGCTACCTTCCAGCTACTGTCCTTCTACATGAGCATGCTATCTGAGCAGACACACAAAACCTCGCTGTACTGCGTGTGTGTGGTATGCGTAATGTTTCTCTTTACAATGTAGATTCTGTGCAAACTGCACAAGCTAGCTTAACTTACTTTAAAAATCTGCCTCTTCCCCCCCTCTCCCCTACTTCCACGCCACCCCACCCGCACCACCCCCACCCCCCCTCCCGCAACCCCATCCCTTCCCTAATATCGTTGTTATTCGGTCATGAACCATCTTGAATCATTCCGAATATATAACAAAACAATAAGCTAAGAACAACAACAACAACCTTGGGCACGTCACAAGAAACAACAAACAGACATACAGAGGCCTGTGTAGATATAACACACAGACATTTCTTTCTTTATTTATTCTTTTATTTCAGGGATAATGGAATAAGCACTCGTGTGCTTTTTTCACATCTAGTCCCCGTGTATATGCAGTTTTGTAAATGTTGTCATTTGTTCCCACCGGCACACAATGACCTACTCTTCCGAAAAGCAGAACGGGTTTTAACGTGTGCACAAGATGTTCTGCGTACGTTCGCACATGAAACCTCGGTTTATAGTCTCATCCGAAAGACTTTTAGGAGGAGTGGAGGCGGCACTGATGTTAACTCCAGAGGAAAAATCCTCTTGAGCGAGATTCGAACCCGGGTCAGCAGATCACGAGCGCATCAGTCTAACCACCAGGCTATCCCGTCCCCATACAGATCAAGAGGACCGTGGAGAAATAACACACAGACAGACAGACAGAGAGGTCTGAAGACACACAGACGTACAGACAGATACAGAGGTAAATGGAGAAATAACACACAGACACACAGATACAGAGGTATATGGAGAAATAACACACAGACATACAGACAGAGAGGTCTGAAGACAC
>CM060328.1:730939-733881 GCA_030674155.1 Stramonita haemastoma | reverse complement strand
ACCCCCAACCCCCAACCCCACCCCCACCCCCCACTACTGCTGTTTGCAGAAAGTAAACAAATTGTTTAATGACGCTCCGCCTACAGGTTGCGTTTCAACCACTTAGTACATGTCATTTCAGTGACCAATGCCCCCCTCCCCCCCCCCCCCCACTCCCCCACCTCCACCCATTGAAACACAAAAAGGCGACGACAAAAAGAAAACATAATTAAAAACAGTAGGTCTTTGACTCCTACACAAAACTAGAGAACATCATTCCAGCTCATGTCATTTTGTTGCTTTTTTTTTTTTTGCTTTTGGTTACACATAAGTGTTAGCTCCTTCGGATGAGACTTTAAATCGAGGCCCCGTGTGCGAACGCACGCAGAACATCTTGCGCACACGTTAAATCCTGTTCCGCTTTTCGTAAGAGTAGGCCATCGTGTGCCGGTGGGAACAGATGACAATATTTACAAAACTGCATGCACACGGGGACTGGATGAAAAAAAGCACATGATTGCTTATTCTGTTATCCTCGATATAAAAGAATAAATTAATTTTTTTTTAAATAAATAGCTTCCGGGGTCAAGTGGTATCTTCTATAGACTGCCAGTCAAAAACAGGTTTGCTGGATTTCACTGATTTTTTTAAAGTATGAAAAAATGCACTGTGTACTTGTTTTGGGGGTTGAGGCCTTAGATTAACACCAAGTAGTGGTGAGAAAGTGGGAAATGATCATCAAGTGAGGATTGCTTGTGTTCCTACACCCTTGACCCCGCGCATGCATATTGCGGTGAGGCAGCCAGCAGACGTCAAAGGACTGAGGGGGGGGGTACAGTCTTTTGCTCAAAAAAAAAATTTTAAGTTCAAACCTACCAAATTTGTTTGTACTGTCCTGAGTTTGAAGTCCGGGGCTAGTCTTTCTGAAAAAAAGTGTTTTTATTTTTTTAATTTCTGTGGATGCTCTAGCACGTTCAGTACGAATGCAAGAGTGATATATACAAAAACAGAGGGAAAACTGCCAGAATCTAACCCTTATTTGCAGCCTTCGAACGTCAGCGCCATGTTTATGCTTTCGTCGACAGGAAATGATTATTTCCCTTTCCTGGTCCCAGTCTCTCACCCCTTCACCCTCTTCCCTCTTTAACCGAGTTACAGCTGAGGCAAAAAAATAATGGTCTCCAATTTGCAGAAGAAAGACTCTTTCGAATATTCAGTTCTGTTTATTCAAAGATGATAACATGCATAGACTCTGACCACAAAGCAAAAACAAAGAAATGAGAAGAACAGGCAGAAAGAATGTACGTATGCAGAAGTATGACTTT
The DNA here is from genome assembly GCA_030674155.1 of Stramonita haemastoma. Classification (NCBI taxonomy): domain Eukaryota; kingdom Metazoa; phylum Mollusca; class Gastropoda; order Neogastropoda; family Muricidae; genus Stramonita; species Stramonita haemastoma. The sequence continues at coordinate 732,577 of CM060328.1, read as the reverse complement.
TCATGACAGCAAGAACCAACCTATCCATGACACCTGCACTGGTGAGGATAGGATTTACGTACGACTTATTTTTTTTATGTTTTCTTGTTTTATCTATTCCCTTATATCGTGAATAAGAGAATAAGCACTCATGTGTTTTTTTAACATCTAGTCCCTGTGTGCACGCAATTTTGTCGATTTTGTCATCTGTTCCCACCAGCTCATATTTGCCTACTCCTTTGAAAATAGGAACAGGTTTTAACATGTTCTGCGTGTGTTTTCGCACAGCAGCTCAGTTTATAGTCTCATCCGAAAGACTTTTGGAGAGAGTGGAGTCAGCACTGATGTTAACTCTAAGGGTAAAATCCCCCTTTAACAGGATTCGAACCCGGGTCGGCAGAGTGCGAGCGCAATGCGCAACGTTTTAGCCACCAGGCTATCCCGTCTCCCTTGTCTTGACTTGACTTAATGAACTTGCGTTGTGAGAATGGACAGACACACATGTGTTTGTCTGTGTGTATTTATGTGAATCATAAAGAGAAGCAGACACAAAGGACAGACATACAAACACACTTACAGCATACAGAACAGACGTACAAACACACTAACCGCACACAGGACAGACATACAAACACACTTACAGCACACCGGACAGACGTACAAACACACTAACCGTACACAGGACAGACGTACAAACACACTTACAGCAGACAAAACACCCATTTCAATTCCTATAAACCCAATCCTTTCAACTTTATTGCATGTGTGTGAGTTTTTCGCATGTTAGAGAGAAAGCGAGGGAGAAATAAATCGAGACAAAACGAAATGTTATTTCCTGAGGGTAATAGATTAAGTACAATGACTTTTTTTTCATTCAGTTCTCCCGGGGAAAATAGAAAAAAGTCTGCAGTTTAGTACAAACAATATGTTTGAACAAAACTTTGAAAAATAAATATAAAAAGGAGCACATAAGGAGAAAAGAAGAGAGGGGGAAGGAGAGTGAAAGAGAGAGACAGGAGAGACAGACAGACAGACAGACAGACAGACAGACAGACAGATAGACAGACAGGCAGGCAGGCAGGCAAGCAGATAGACAAAGACAATTCGACAGAAAGACAGACAGATAGACAAAGAAAGACAGGCAGACAGAAAGACAGACAGGCAGGCAGGCTGATGGACAGACAGAGAGACACACAGACATAGACAGACAGGCAGGCAGACAGGCAGACATACATATAAAGAGAGACAGACCGACAGACAGATTGATTGATTGATTGATTGATTGATTGATTGATTGATTGATTGATTGATTGATTGATTGATTGATTGATTGATTTGATTTGATTTGATTTATTCTTTTATATCGAGGATAATGGAATAAGCACTCTTGTGCTTTTTTACATCCAGTCCCCGTGTGTATGCAGTTTTGTAAATGTCATCTGTTCCCACCGGCACACGATGGCCTACTCTTACGAAAAGCGGAACAGGTTTTAACGTGTGCGCAAGATGTTCTGCGTGCGTTGGCACACGGGGCCTCGGTTTAAAGTCTCATCCGAAGGACAGACAGACAGACAGGCAGGCAGATAGACAAAGACGGTGAAGGAGGGGAGGGGGTAGGGGCATGGAGCAGATAGTTTAAATCCCATAAAGCCAGTCAGC
>CM060328.1:723439-725939 GCA_030674155.1 Stramonita haemastoma | reverse complement strand
AGACAGACAGACAGACAGACAGACAGACAGACAGACAGACAGACAGAGAGAGAGAGAGAGAGAGAGAGAGAGAGAGAGAGAGAGAGAGAGAGAGAGAAGAAGAGGTGGGGACCGAAAAAAGAAGCAAACAGACAGACAGACCATCAGAAACACAGACGCATAAACAGATAGACACAAAGACAGACAGGCAAACAGACATACTGAAATCTTTTCTTCCTGGTTTAGCTAATCCTTAACCCAGATTGTTTTTTTCTTTTCTATGGGTGGATATTCCTTTTTATATTTTATGTCAACCTTTCTTTTTTGTTCCGATTTGTCAGATTTGTTTGTTTTGTTTTGTTAGCAGCGCCACTCATTTCTTCTTTTCAATCTTGTTCTTCCTGCTTGCACATATGTCTGTTTACCTGTGAGGGTTTTGTTTGGTAAAACTCCCTCAAAGACAGCTTTCTATTTTATTCTATTCAACTTGCTTCTTTGCCCAAAAGTTCTTTTACGTGCACTAAACGCAATTTGCAGTCGAGACCTGGATTTGTCATCATCCTTCGGAAGAGACTATAAACTGAGATTCCGTGTGCGAACGCATGCAGAACGCACGCACAACATCTCGCGCACAGATTAAAACCCGTTCCGTTTTTTGAAAGAGTAGGCCATTGTGTGCTGTTGGGATCGGATGACAAATTTTTACAAAACTGCATACACACAGGGACTGGATATAAAAAGAAAAAAGCACACGAGTGCTTAGGGACAGGATGATGTCAAACAAAAAAAGCACATGAGTGCTTATTCTATTATCCTCAAAATAAAAGAATGATTTTTTTAAAATCAATCTTAACCAAAACAAAGGCACTAAGATCATCATTTTTGACCTCATGGAAGGTGGGGGGGTGGGGCAGGGAGGGAGGACAGGGCGGAGGAGGACAGGGGCGGGGAGGGAGGACAGGGGGCGGGAGGGAGGACAGGGGGCGGGGAGGGAGGACAGGGGGCGGGGAGGGAGGACAGGGGGCGGGGAGGGAGACAGGGCGGAGGGAGGACAGGGGCGGGAGGGAGGACAGGGGGCGGGGAGGGAGGACAGGGGGCGGGGAGGGAGGACAGGGGGCGGGGAGGGAGGACAGGGGGCGGGGAGGGAGGACAGGGGGCGGGGAGGGAGGACAGGGGCGGGGAGGGAGGACAGGGGGCGGGGAGGGAGGACAGGGGGCGGGGAGGGAGGACAGGGGGCGGGGAGGGAGGACAGGGGGCGGGGAGGGAGGACAGGGGGCGGGGACAGTTGGGGTTAAGAAGTGGACTATTGACTCTGTGACCTCTTGCTTTCTAAGATGGGAGTGCATGACCTTTAGACCACTGCTAGAAAACTGTATGGAAAAAAATCGAAGAAATAGATAAAGAAATAAAGAAATGAACAAATTTTTAAATTCTTTGAAAAACTGGCCCCAGGTTCGTGTTTCAGAATGTACGTTACGTTGACAGCGGTGTCGTACTACTTCTCGGCTTTTCCTTCCCCCAGGGGAGGTCATCTGTCCTTAACTTTTCTTACGCCTCAGACTTACGGGCCTTTGGGGGCCATTGTGCACTTTAAAGTTGACGTCTTCAAGATGTTTTCTCTCTTTTGATGTGTGTGTGTGTGTGTGTGTGTGTGTGTGTGTGTGTGTGTGTGTGTCTGTGTCTGTGTCTGTGTCTGTGTGTGTGTGTGTGAGAGAGTGAGAGAGACAGAGAAGACAGAGACAGAGAGACAGAGACAGACACAGATAAACAGACAGGTAAGCACACACACACACACAGACACACACACACACACACACACACACACACACACACACACACACACACACGTCCACAGATAAAGAGAGACTGACACTGAGACAGAGACAGAAAGAGGGGTGGGGTGGGGCGGGTACATGTAGCAATAGTTCAAATCCCATCAAACTAACCGGATGAACTCACTGAATTTGATGCCACCCCCCTCCTCATTCCTTCACACACACTCTCTCTCTCTCTCTCTCTTCCTCTCTCTCTCTCCTCTCTCTCTCTCTCTCTCTCTCTCTCCTCTCTCTCTCTCTCTCTCTCTCTCTCACACACACACACCACACACACACACACACACACACACACACACACACACACACACACACACACAAAGTGGCACACAGGGGAGATAATCATGGCATCGTCCAAAAAGAAAGCAACCCTTTTTCCAATCGTAGCCTTTGATCACTGAGTGGTATGAAAATGGCCTGGGGGGGGGGGGGGTGGGGGGGGGGGGGGGGGAGGGGAGGGGGGCGCAAACCAGGGAATAATGATGGGGTTTTAGGAGTGCAAAGTTCTTCACTTCAGTGACACAGAGTGGTGTGGGGGGGGGGGGGGGGGGGGGGGGGGGGGGGGGGGGGGGGGGGGGGGGGGGGGGGGGGTGGGGGGGGGGGGGGGGGGGGGGTAAAGAGTGGTTGACATGGAAAAATCATAAATGCTGTATCGATTTTCTCTCTCTGTGTCAAAGACCCGTTGTCTC
>CM060328.1:715939-718439 GCA_030674155.1 Stramonita haemastoma | reverse complement strand
AATTTCTCTAACGGCCAGGATAGCTCAGTGGTCAAAACACTAGCTTTCCCCAAGCTAAAGTTAAGCGGCATCGAGCGTGGTTACCAAGTGGGTGACCGTTTGTGCGCCTTGGCTTCGGTACAGTTCCCCAGTTCACCCAGCTGTGGCGCCCATCTCCTCTCCCTCGCTGCTTTACCTTCCCTGACCCTAAAGAGGGTGCGTGCCCATTTACAGCTGGGTGAACTGGACGACTGTTCTGAAGCCAAGGCGCGCAAATGGTCACCCATTTCAATTGGAAACAACGCTCGATGCTGCTTATCTTCAGCATGGGGAAAGCGAGTGCTCTGACCACTGAGCTATCCCGTCCCCCTGGTGGCTTTACAGAAGCCTATTGGTTGCTTCCTTTGAACTTCAGATGCTCAAGATACGACAGAGGATGTCTGTGTGTAACTGAGGTAGCGAGGTCTGGAAAAGTAGCGTGGGAACAGCGTAACAGATACTTCACAGAAGATAAGAGCAAAAAAAAAGAAAAATAAATACGATCTTGATATGAGCAGACTTTGAATAATCTTAGAAACGGGATCACTTTAAAATCAGATTTCTCATGGAACGGGGATGGCAATCGTATTAGGACCATTCTCATCTGTCCATGAAGTTAAACGGTTTTCTGTGGAGAGAGAGAAAAAAGCAATGAGAGAATAATGATAGATAATGCTTTGACATTTTGCACTGTGAGGTTAGCCTTCCCCTAATGTGTTTGATTTTGAAGATTCGCTTTCCACTGAAGTTTGGGATGTGAAAGTAACTCAATGTCATTACTCTCTCTCTCTCTCTCTCTCTCTCTCTCTCTCTCTCTCTCTCTCTCTCTTCTCTCTCTCTCTCTCTCTCTCTCTCTCTCTCTCTCTTCTCTCTCTCTCTCTCTTTCTTTCTTTCTTTCTTTCTTTCTTTCTCTGTGTTTTTGAGTGCGTGTGTATGTGCTTGTGAATATATAGGGGCGAGCGCGCGCACGCGAGTGTGTATGTGTGTGTGTGTTTGGTTGTGTGTGTGTGTGTGCGTGTGTGTGTGTGTGTTGTGTGTGTGTGTTGTGTGTGTGTGTGTGTGTGTGTGTGTGTGTGTGTGTGTGTGTGTGTACAAGTGTGCTTACACATGTGTGCGTGTATATGTGTACGACTCCCCAAACTTCTCAAGAAGTCAAATAAACTCCAGTCATAAAGAAGAAGAGAGAAACTGTGCAGCACTGCACACGCTTACGTAAACTCCTGACATGCAATATTCCTTTTCCCAGCAACTGGCGCTGTGGCCTGTGTCCTTTGATCATTCAGGGAAGGAAAGCGGAGGACACAGCACTGCCCAAGGCTTTGAAGGCAACAGTGGGTAAACACACAGCAGCCCTGTCATTTTGGCCACAGCCTGCACACTCCCCATATAATTATCTGGGCATGTTCTGATGCTAGGGGGTGGCGTGGCTAGCTGGCGTTGTACTTAGAGGGCTGCAGTCAGGGGCTGAGCTGGAGAGGGCGATAGGTTTGAACCTCAGCTGAACTGTCCGAGTGATAAAAGTTGTGGAGGTGGTGTTTATTGGAATCTCAGCTAAACTGTCCAATTGATGAAAGCTTTGTTGTTTGTTTGTTTGTTTGGGGGGTTCTTTCTGTTGGAGTTGACACCGCTGCTGAGTTACCCTCATGTGTGTTTATGGGGTGAGGCTGTAAAATGAAGTCCTGCGAGAAAATGCAGGCAGATCTGTTCACATCATACATTAACAAGCATCCATTTTTCGGGGAAGGGCAGGCCAAATATGGCCGGGTGCCTTGGTGACATACAATGTCATAACACTGCTTTCTTTTAGCCTGCAATTTTGGACATAGCTTTGTCTTTCTTTTTCAACTTTAGATCAAGGCCTACCATTCTTTTTTCTGTTTTTTTTCTTGGAACTGTTATTAAGTAGCAGTCAAATCACCTGAAAAGCAACAACCTTGGTACCATGTGAGGAAGTGTTGTTGGGTTAACAAGTTCTCTCTCTCTCTCTTCTCTCTCCTCTCTCTCTCTCTCTCTCTCTCTCTCTCTCTCTCTTCTCTCTCTCTCCTCTCTCTCTCTCTCTCTCTCTCTCTCTCTCTCTCCCCTCTCTCTCTCTCTCTGGTAGATACAATACCAAATAATGGCAAAGGTAAACGGTAAAGATAAAGGTGTCCCATAACTTTTGTGGTCATAGGGGAGCGAGGCATCAGAGACCTCAGCTTCTCTAGGGGCCAGCATGTTGAGGGCGGCGCCCATCTCCTCTCCCTCACTGCTCTACCTTCCCTGACCCTAAAGAGGGCAGGTACCCATTGACAGCTGGGGGGACTGTACTGAACCCAAGGCGCGAAAACGGTCACCCATCCACTTAGTAACCACACTCAATGCTACATAACCTTAGCTTGGGGAAAGCGAGCACTCTGACCACTGAGCTATATCCAAGCCCGACCAAATAATACCCCTCGCTCCTCTCCCCCACCCCCTCCACAAAAAAACCCAAACCCACTAA
>CM060328.1:702836-707836 GCA_030674155.1 Stramonita haemastoma | reverse complement strand
TACGGGGCCTCGGTTTATTGTCTCATCCGAAGGACTTTGGGGAGAGTGGAGTCGGCACTGATGTTAACTCCAGGAAAAAATCTCCTCGACCGGGAATAGAACCCGGGTCGGTGCTGTTTATTTATAGCTCGTGACATAAGACACGAAGTGAAAAAGGGAACGAACAAAACCAAACAAACAAACAAGAAGATGGCGAGGGTTGGGGTGAATTGTGGAGAGAAGGAAGGAAGAAGGGAGGAAAGTTAAAAAACAGAATAACAATAATTGGTAGGCTGGTGATTAACTTTCAATGCATACTTGTATACATTGTATACCTAAGTGGTCAGAGCGCTCGCTTTTTCCCCCCCAACTTCAAAGTTCAGCAACATCTAGCGTGGTTACCAATTTGGACGGGTAACCATTTGCGTGCCTTGGCTTTAGTACAGTCCCCCCCTAGTTCACCTCACTCACTCACTCACTCAGTCCCATGTCCCAAAGGACGTAGGGGGGACATGAGAGAAGACGCAACGGAGATCTTTTTCCATGCTTCACGATCCTGTGTGGCTAGTAGGAGGCGTTGCAGGGGTTGGGCAGTCCAGTCTTTGATGTTGTCAACCCATGATTTCTTTTGGCGGCCTCTTCTTCTTTTGCCCTCGACTGTTCCTTGCAAGATGGTTTTTGCTAGGGTGTTGTGTCTTGTGGTGTGACCAAACCACATCAGCTTTCTCCTCTTTATGGTGGAGAGCAAAGGCTCTTGGGGGCCCACACGCTTTTTGATTTCCTCTTTCACATAGTTATTGGTCTTGTGTTCTTTGTACGATATTTTGAGGAGTCTTCTGTGGCACTTGTTCTCGAATGCTTGGATTCTTCTCTCTAACTCTGCTGTCAGAGTCCATGATTCACAGCCATATAGGAGGATAGATATTACGAGGGATTTGTAGAGGTGGTATTTGGTGCAGAAGCTGATGTTGTTGCTTCTGATGATCCTCTGGAGTCTGACTAGAGCAGATGTTGCTGTTGCAATGCGAGCTTTCACCTCATTGTTTGATGTGCCATCTTTTGTTAGGATGGAGCCTAAGTATTTGAATTGGCTCACCTCTTCCAATATTTCTCCATTCATCTTTATTTCCGTGCTGTCATTACTCGCGCTGTTGACCATGATCTTCGATTTCTCTGTACTGACCTCCATGCCGTATGCGCTCGCTCGGTCTGTTAGACTGTCTGTGAGGATTTGCAGTTCTTGTTTGCTGCTGCCCATGAGGTCAATGTCATCTGCAAATCTGAGGTTGCAAAGGGGTCTTCCACCAATGGAGATGGAAGTGTGGTGGTTTTGCAGTGTCTCTGTCATGATGTTTTCGAGGAAGAGGTTGAAGAGTACAGGTGAGAGAAGGCAGCCCTGGCGGACTCCAACCGTGGTCTTGAAGAACTCGCCCACGTGGTTGTTCATGAAAACTGCACTTCTTGCATTCTCGTACAGAGCCTTGATGACTTCAATTAGGCAGTTGTCAATGTTGAAGTGCCTGAGTACTTGCCAGAGGCCGTCATGCCATACCCTGTCAAAGGCCTTTTTGAAGTCTATAAAATTGTGGTACAAGTCTTTTTGGTGTTGGAGATGCTTCTCTATCAGAATTCTCAGGTTGAAAATTTGTTCCATTGTGCTGCGTTTTGGTCTAAAGCCCGCTTGTTCTTCTGCCAGGAGTTTTTCTGCTTGGTTTTTCAGTCTGTTGAGGACTACCTGCAGCATGATCTTGCTAGGATGGCTTATGAGACTGATGGTTCTGTAGTTCTGGCATTGCTTGAGGTTTCCTTTCTTTGGCAGGGGTATTACAAGAGACTGTGTCCATTCTTTTGGCCATTCTTTGGTGTCGTGGATCTTCTGACAAAGGTCTGTGAATCGCCTTGCTGTTTCATTCCCTCCATTTTTTATGAGTTCAGCTGGGATGTTATCGATTCCAGGGGACTTCCCCTTCTTCAATTGCTTAATAGCTGTGTCTACTTCACACCTTAGTATTGGTGGGTCTTTATCTTGGTGTTCAGGGGGTTTGTTGGAAACTATGTTGGTATCTGGGCGTAGTGGGTAGTTATACAATCCCTCACAGTATTCTGTCCAGCGCTGGAGGATGGCATTGTTTTCCGTTAAAAGATTTCCTTCTTTGTCCTCAATAACAGAGGCTTTAGGCTGTGTGGTTTTCGTTAGTGCTTTCAGAGTGTTGTAAGCTGTTTTGCTGTTTCCCTTGGCCATTCCATCTTCGATGTTGTTGCATTGTTCTTCTATCCACGCTTCTTTGGCTTCTCTCATCTTTTTCCTCACTTCTCTGTGGCTATCCATGTACTTGTTGTTGGCTTCTTGACTTGTGAACTTTTGCTTCTTAAGTTCTCTTCTTTTGTCGCAGAGGTCAAGAACCTCATTTGTCACCCAGGGTTGTTTCTTTGTTCTGCTTCTGCCTAATGTTTCTTCTGCTGCTGTCGTTAGCACTTCTTTGATGTTGTTGGCTAATGTGTTCACATCATTGTCAATGGCTGTGAGTGCGGCGAACTTTCCTCCAATGTTGGCTTGGAAGATCTCAACCACTGTTGGGTCTTTGAGTTTTTCCAGGTCGAATCTTATGCGTGGGCTTTTTGGCTGTTGTTTTGCTTTCAGTTTCAGCCTGATGGTGGTAAGTACAAGGTCGTGGTCACTGCCAATGTCAGCTCCTGGGAATGTTCTTGTATTTGCCTTGTTTATGCTGGATTTGAATCTTTGGGGTGACAGAATGTAGTCAATTTGATTATGAATCAGACCATTTGGTGAGTGCCAGGTTGATGTTCTAGATGGCTAGTTCACCCAGCTGTAAATAGGTACCTTGCCATCTTTAGGGTCAGGGAAGGTAAAGCAGCGAGGGAGAGAAGATGGGCACTGCCCTCAGTATGCTGGCCCCCTAGAGAAGCTGAGGTCTCTGATACCTCGCTCCCCTACGACCACATAGATTATGGGATACCTTTACCTTACCTTTATCTTTATACTACACTGCAGCCATGATATTGAGAAATAAAGGAGACAGATCATTAGCGGCTATAGGAGCCAGTGGGATTTGTCGATCCATGCATGGGTCACCTTGGTCCTTGATGTCTGAAAGGAAATAACATGTATACATACATACATGTATACAAATATACATACATGTGTCTAGACTTTCTTCCGTACCACAGCAACCAGGAAGTTGATATTCTCTGTTTCTGTCTGTCTGTCTGTTTGTCTTTCTGTGTGTCTGTCTCTGTCTGTTTCTGTCTGTATGTCTGTCTGTCTGTCATTGTCCGTCTGTCTGTCTGCCTACCTGTCTGTCTGCCTGTCTCTCTGCCTGGTCGGTTTTCTCTCTCTCTCTCTCTCTCTCTCTCTCTCTCTCTCTCTCTCTCTCTCTCTCTCTCTCTCTCTCTCTGTAAAAGAAAAGCAAGCGAAGTCTGCAAAACCCTCGATAAATGAAAATTAGTTATTCATACATGTATTCATTCTCTTTCTCCTTTTCTGTTTGTTTCTGTCCCTCTGTCTCTGTATTTCTCTATCTTTTTCTCTGTCTGTCTCTATTTGTCTTCTCCACACACCCACCTCTCTCTCTCTCTCTCTCTCTCTCTCCTCTCTCTCTCTCTCTCTCTCTCTCAATTTCTTCTTCATAGTATTATTTGCCGGTAAACAGAAGCTATGCAGTGTAGACAGACAAAACAGACAGACAGACGAGTGTATTCCCGAGGTTTGTTGACTGCCAATGTTGATGATGGTTTGTTCTGTGCATCCCCACCTCCCTTCCTGTCTGTGTGAGCCTTTGATTTGCACACAGCTTGGCTTTGGCTTTGGTCTGAATGATAGTGAATGTGCGTAGTGGGATTTCTATGTTATCAGTGGTTTGGTCTGGTTCTATGTGTAATGGTATTGATATGTGTCATCATTGGTTTGGTCTGGTTCTGTGTAATGGAATTTGTATATATGGCAACATTGGTTTGGTGTGGCTCTGCGTATTGGGATTCATCATTGGGTTGATCTTGTTCTAAGTATTGGAATTCCTATTGTATAAGTGATTTGCTCTGGCTGTGCGTATCGGAATTCATATGTTGCTTTTGGGTGGGCGAATCTCTTTCCCCCGGTCTGACTCCACTCTATCTCTCTAAGTCAGTATCTTTCTCTCTGCCCCCAGGTTTCCCTGTCTGTTTCTTTTCAATATAAGGCCTTTGTACAATTTATTATCATAGTTGGATTTTTTCCTTCTATGATCTTACACATTTGTTTTTTGTGTGTGTAACATTACTAATTTTGTTGTCTGTCATCAATACACAGTTTTGTTGTGAGGGAATCTGCTGCAGCAAGTATATAGTGTGGAAATCATCTCTGATAAACATCCATAGTATAATATATATGCACAGCTACTCGGTTACGATGTAGCCTTTAACAAGAGGTTGCACATAATTTACACGCTAAGTATATATATATATATATATATATATATATATATATAATATATATATATATGTAATGTGTGTGTGCAACAAACCGTTTTCAACCAACGCCTAAGGAAACAGAGCGTCACACAATTCGCAGGTGTGTCCCAATTTAGAAACACGACCCTGCGACAGGGCTCTGATCGCATGGGAGGTAATCTAATCACCACCCCGTCTCTTCTCTCTCTCTCTCTCCCTCTCTCTCTCTCTCTCTCTCTCTCTCTCTCTCTCTCTCTCTCTCTCCTCTCTCTCTCTCTCTCTCTCTCTCCTCTCTCTCTCTCTCTCTCTCCTCTCTCTCTCTCTCTCTCTCTCTCCCTCTCTCTCTCTCTCTCTCTCTCTCCTCTCTGTCTATCACACACATACACACACACGTACACACACGTACACACACACACGTACACACACACACACACACACACACACACATATATATATATATATATAATATATATATATATATATATATATTGCATACAAACATTTGTCACATAATACATCTTGTTATTCTGATTACTATGTATAGGTCTGTCGTTCGGCGGCGGCTGTCCCTTAAA
>CM060328.1:695336-700336 GCA_030674155.1 Stramonita haemastoma | reverse complement strand
ATCAGAGTGGTTTTCAAACGGCTGGGTGGAGTTGAGCGTCTCAGAACATTTCAAAGACGCATATTTTATGACGACAGCGGGACGGGTAGCCTAGATAGCCTAGTGGTCAGAACATTGCGCTGGCAATTTGACGACCCGGGTTCGATTCCAGTCGAGGAGATTTTTCTCCTGGAGTTAACATCAGTGCTGACTTCACTCTCCCCCAAAGTCCTTCGGATGAGACTTTAAACCGAGGCCCCGTCCTGTGCGAACGCACGCAGAATATCTTGCTCACACGTTAAATCCTGTTCCGCTTGTCGTAAGAGTAGGCCATCGTGTGCCGGTGGGAACAGATTACATTTACAAAACTGCTTACACACGGGCACTGGATGCAAAAAAGCACAAGAGTGCTTATCCCATTATCCTCGATATAAAAGAATAAATCAAATCAAATCAAACGACAGGTGATACGGATAGGAATCCATTTTACCCCAGCCTTCTCAAACGGTAGGGACAGAACAGCTCGTGTGTCAGTTCATTAACTTTGTGGCTGTATGTTGTCCTGACTGTAAGATTGATGTGAAGGGGTGAGGTGATCTCTGGCTCATGTGGTTTAGTTAGTGGCGGTTGACCTTTCATTAACCTCCCCTAACCCTGCTTCTCCACCCTCCACCATCCCCCTCCCTTCTTCCCCTCTCCCCCGATCCTCCAATCTGCTTTACCCTCCCCTCAACTCTCCTCTCTCCTCCCCATCAACTCTCTCTCTCCTCCCCATCAACTCTCCTCTCTCCTCCCCATCAACTCTCCACTCTCCTCCCTCCCCATCAACTCTCCTCTCTCCACTCTCCACTCTCCTCCCCATCAACTCTCCACTCTCCTCCCCATCAACTCTCCACTCTCCTCCCCATCAACTCTCCACTTTCCTCCCCATCAACTCTTCACTCTCCTCCCCATCAACTCTCCACTCTCTCCTCCCCATCAACTCTCCACTTTCCTCCCCATCAACTCTCCTCTCTCCTCCCCATCAACTCTCCTCTCTCCTCCCCATCAACTCTCCACTGTCCTCCCCCATCAACCTCTCCTCTCTCCACTCTCCACTCTCCTCCCCATCAACTCTCCACTCTCCTCCCCATCAACTCTCCACTCTCCTCCCCATCAACTCTCCACTTTCCTCCCCATCAACTCTTCACTCTCCTCCCCATCAACTCTCCACTTTCCTCCCCATCAACTCTCCACTCTCTCCTCCCCATCAACTCTCCACTTTCCTCCCCATCAACTCTCCTCTCTCTTCCCCCCATCCTCTCTTCTCCTCCCTCACTCTCCTCTCCTCCCATCCCTCCTCTCCTCCCCTCCACTCTCTCTCCTCCCCCTCATCTCTCTCCACTCTCCTCTCCCCTCCTCTCCACTCTCTCCCTCTCACTCTCTCCCTCCCCCATCACTCTCCCTTCCCCCCATCAACCTCCATCTCCTCCCCATCACTCCTCCCTCTCCTCCTCTCTCAATCTCTCCTTCTCCCTCTCTCCCTCTCCCTCTCCCTCCTCTCCTCCCCTCTCCTCTCTCTACCCTCTCCCCTCCCTCTCTCCTCTCTCCCTCTCCTCTCCCCTCCTCTCCCCTCTCCCCACTCTCTCTCCTCCTCTCTCCTCTCTCCCTCTCCCTCCTCCACCTCCCCATCCTCTCCTCCCCTCTCTCTCTCCTCCCTCATCCTCCTCTCTCCTCCTCCCTCTCCCTCCTCCTCTCACTCTCACTCTCTCCCACTCTCCCTCTCTTCCTCCTCCCATCACTCTCCCCTCCTCCTCCTCACACCTCTCCCTCATCCTCTCCTCTCTCCCCTCTCCCTCTCTCCTCTCCTCTCCTCCCTCCCCTCCTCCCTCTCATCCTCCTCCCTCCTCCCTCTCCTCTCCTCCTCCCTCCTCTCCTCTCCCTCTCCTCCTCCCCTACTCTCCTCTCTCTCCCCCTCACCCCTCTCCTCTCCTCTCCCTCCTCTCTCCTCCTTCCTCCCCTCACTCTCCTCTCCTCCTCCCTCTCACTCTCCCTCCTCCCCCCACTCTCCTCTCCTCCTCTCTCCCTCTCCTCTCCCTCTCACTCTCCTCCTCACTCTCTCCCTCTTCCACCTCCTCCTCCCTCTTCCCTCTCTCCCTCTCCTCTCCCTCTCCCCCCTCTCATCTCCCTCTCCTCCCTCATCCTCCTCCTCTCTCCTCCCTCATCACTCTCTCCTCCTCCCCTCTCTCCTCTCTCTCCTCTCTTCTCTCTCTCTCCCCTCCTACTCTCCTCCCCTACTCTCTCCCTCCCTCCCCCATCACTCTCCTCTCCTCCCCATCATCTCCCTCTCCTCCCCCTCCTCTCACTCTCCTCCTCACTCACTCTCTCTCCTCCCCTCCTCTCTCCTCTCTCCCTCACTCAACTCTCTCTCCTCTCTCCTCATCACTCTCCCTCTCTCTCTCCCCTCATCTCCTCTCTCCCCTCACTCCCCTCCTCTCCCTCCTCTCCCTCCCATCCACTCTCCTCTCTCCACCCTCCTCCCTCCTCTCCTCCTCCCCTCTCTCTCTCCCTCTCTCTCCCTACCTCTCCCTCTCCTCCCTCACTCTCCTCCTCCCTCTCCAATCTCTCCTCACTCCACTCTCTCCTCTCTCCTCCCTCTCTCCACTCCTCTCCTCTCCTCCCCTCCCTCCTCCCACCTCTCCTCCTCTCTCCTCCTCCCCTCCTCCTCCTCCTCTCTCTCCCTCCCTCTCCTCCCCTCTCCTCCTCCCCCTCACTCTCCCTCCTCCCTCCTCACATCACTCTCCCTCCTCTCCCTCCTCTCTCCCTCACCTCCCTCCCTCCTCTCACTCCTCCCACTCTCCTCTCACTCCTCTCTCCCTCTCTCTCTCCCTCCCTCACTCCTCCTCCTCTCCTCTCTCCTCCTCTCCATCTCTCTCTCTCTCTCTCACTCTCCTCTCCCTCCACCTCCTCCTCTCCCTCTCCTCTCATCCCTCCCTCCTCTCTCCTCCCCTCCTCCCTCCTCTCCTCCTCTCCCCTCTCTCCTCTCCCCACTCTCCTCTCCTCTCTCCTCACCTCCTCCTCATCTCATCTCTCCCTCCCTCCCTCCCTCTCCTCTCTCTCTCTCTCCCCATCCTCTCCCTCCTCTCCCTCCTCTCTCCTCTCCACCTCCTCTCCTCATCTCCTCCTCCTCTCCTCATCCACTCTATCCCTCACCTCATCTCCTCTCCTCATCTCCCATCTCCTCTCTCCATCTCACTCCACTCTCTCTTCTCCTCCTCCACTCTCTCTCACCCATCAACTCTCCACTCCTCTCCTCCTCTACTCTCTCTCCTACTCTCTCTCTCCCATCAACTCTCCACTCCTCTCTCTCCTTCCTCCTCCCCTCTCTCTTCCCACTCACTCCTCTCATCTCTCCTCTCTCCTCTCAACTCTCCACTCTCTCTCCCATCAACTCTCCACTCTCTTTCCCATCAACTCTCCACTCTCTTTCCCATCAACTCTCCACTCTCTTTCCCATCAACTCTCCACTCTCTTTCCCATCAACTCTCCACTCTCTTTCCCATCAACTCTCCACTCTCTTTCCCATCAACTCTCCACTCTCTTTCCCATCAACTCTCCACTCTCTTTCCCATCAACTCTCCACTCTCTTTCCCATCAACTCTCCACTCTCTTTCCCATCAACTCTCCACTCTCTTTCCCATCAACTCTCCACTCTCTTTCCCATCAACTCTCCACTCTCTTTCCCATCAACTCTCCACTCTCTTTCCCATCAACTCTCCACTCTCTTTCCCATCAACTCTCCACTCTCTTTCCATCCATCCAACTCTCCAACCACTCTCCGCCCCATCAACTCTTTCAGTCTCGTACACTTTAGGGTACAGGTTGTTCGGATTTTTTCTTAATTCTTGTCGAAGACTCAGGCACTCAGACAGCAACTATTGTGGTTTGTCATATGAACGAAATTTCGTTGTGTTGCCGTTAAGTGCGTGACAAGTCAGGCCCAGCGCATATAACCTGTGCGGTAGAGAATTGTTATCTTTTATTGAAGTTTTGCTTGAAGGAAAAAAAAGCAGAAGAATGGACCCAGAAAATAGACAAGAAAGAAGTGGGAGGAATAAAAAAAACAAAGCAGAAACAAAGAAGTGGGCGGGGGGGGGGGGATAAAAGGAACAAGGCAAAAACAAAGAGCGGGAATTCCTAGCACATAATTTCCAGAAGGTGGAGATGCTATTTATACTGTATGAACCCCTGTATTCTCACAGGGGGCTTTGTATTTGCCATGGATGAAAAACGATCTGGTGGAAGATTAATACTGAAATCTATTCTTAGGATGCTTTTTTTTTTTGAAAGATAGAGAGGATGAAGGAAAAGGGTTGCACCAGCTGTCGAATAATTGTTTTGCCAGCCAGGCTTTAGGATTAAATACATTTTGAAGTTGGATCGTGTATCAAAAACTGAAATTCTTTTTCTCTCTTTTTTTTTCTTTTATTCTTTTATTTCGATAATAATGGAATAAGCTCTCGTGTGCTCTTTTATTATTATTTTTTTTACATCCAGCTCCCGTGTGTATGCAGGTTTGTCAATTTTGTCATCCCTTCCCACCGGCACACAATGGCCTACTCTTCTGAAAAACGGAACAGTTTTAACGTGTACGTAAGGTGTTCTGCGTGCGTTCGCACACCAGGCCTCGGTTTATAGTCTCGTCTGAAGGGTTTTAGGGGGGAGTGGAGTCGGCACTGATGTTAACTCCGGAGGGAAATATCAACTTGAATGAGAATCAGACCCGGGTCAGCAGATCACGAGACATCACTCTGACCAGCAGGCTATCCCGTGCCTCTCTGGTTGATTAATGACGGGGACGGGATAGCCTAGTGGTCAGAACATTGCCCCGGCAATTTGACGACCCGAGTTTGATTTCCGGTCGAGGGGATTTTTCTCCTGGAGTTAACATCAGTGCTGACTCCACTTCCCCCAGAAGTCTTTCGGATGAGACTTTAAACCGAGGCCCCGTGTGCGAACGCACGCAGAACATCTTGTGCACA
>CM060328.1:662836-667836 GCA_030674155.1 Stramonita haemastoma | reverse complement strand
GGCAATGTTGCCTGCAGACTTCATCTGCTGATGGACAGCAGGCTGCACTAGGCTATACTAGGCCAGAACAAACAGGGCTGTTTGCAGTGTTTATTTTATTTATTTATTTAATAATTATAAATATTAAATAAATAAATAGATAAATAAATAAAATAAATAAATGGTGCCTGCAGACTTCATTCGTTGATGGACAGCAGCCTGCACTAGGCTAGGCTATACTAGGCCAGAACAGAGCAGGGCTGTTTGCAGTGTTTATTTTATTGATTTATTTGATTTATTTAATAAAAAATAGGTAAATTAAATAAAATACATAAATGGTGCCTGCAGACTTCATCCGTTGATGGACAGGCTGCACTAGGCACTAGCTATACTAGGCCAGAACAGAACAGAACAGGGCTGTTTGCAGTGTTTTATTTATTTATTCATTTTATTTATTTAATGATAATAGATAAATATAATAAAAATAAATAAATGGTGCCTGCAGATTTCATTCGCTGAGGGACAGCTGCACTAGGCTAGGCCAGAACAGAAGAGGGCTGTTTGCAGTGTTTATTTTATTTATTTATTTCATTTATTTAATAATAATAATAAATTAATTAATTAAAATAAATAAATTAAATAAATAAATGGTGCATGCAGACTTCATCTGTTGATGGACAGCAGGCTGCACTAGGCATTAGGCTATACTAGGCCAGAACAGAACAGGGCTGTTTGCAGTGTGTGCAGTGTTTGCAGTGTTTGCAGTGTTGAAAGGCCCTGCAATGCCAATAGTATTGATCACTGCTGCTCTCTTCTTCGCCTCAGGCCTCAGTCTGTCTACAGCTTTTGCTTTTTAGTGCTTCTGCGCTCTGTCTCTTTTTGTTCGATGCTGTGCTGTGCTGTGCTGTCCCGTCCTGTCCCATTCTGTTCTGTTTTGTCTTGTCCTTTCCCGTTCTGTCTAATCCTGTTCTGTCGTGTCTTGTCCTGTCCTGCCTCGTTCTGTTCTGTCCTATCCCGTCTTGTCTCATTTTTTCCTGAATGTCTTTCCCGTTCTTTCCCGTCCTGCTCTGCCCTGTCCTGTTTCGTCCTTTCCCGTTCTGTCCTATCCTGACCATTCTGTCCCCGTGTCTGCCTGTCCTCTTCCACCCTGTCCTACCCTGTCCTGTCCTATCCTGGCCTGTCCTGTGCCACTCTGTCCCATTCTGTCCCATTATGTCCCGCTCTGCCGCGTTCTTTCCCGTCCTGTCCTGTTCTGTCTTGTCCTGACCTTTTTCTCCTGTCTTGTCTTAGCTTGAAGGGAAACGTGTTTTTTTTGATATATCAAAGAATGTCTTCGTCTGCTGGATTAAAGAACACAGAAGGATGGGAGGGGGTGTAGATGAAGAGGAAGGGAAGGAGAAGGGGGGGGGGGGGGGGACAGCGAAGGACGGCGCCTGAATAGTCTTCGTGTCTTCAAGCTGTCTAGCTTCTGAGAAATTCATCCTCACCCATCAGTCCTTCGATCTGTTCTGTCTGTCTGTCTGTCTGTCTGTCTGTCTGTCTGTCTGTCTGTCTGTCTTCTGTCTGTCTTCTGCTCTCTCTCCTCTCTCTGTCTCTCTCTCTTCTCTTCTCCTCTCTCTCTCTCTCCTCTCTCTCTCTCTCTCTCTCTCTCTCTCTCTCTCCTCTCTCCTCTCTCTTCTCTCTCTCTCTCTCTCTCTCTCTCTCTCTCTCTCTCTCTCTCTCTCTCTCTCTCTCTCTCTCTCTCTCTCTCTCTCTCTCTCTCCTCTCCTCTCTCTCTCCGGTAGAGTAGGGCTTTGTGTGCCGGTTGGAACAGATGACAAAATTCACAAAAGAGCAGGCACAGAGGCACTAGATGTACAAATTTTAAAGCGCGTGAGTGCTTATTCCATTATCCACTACCACCCCCCCCCCCCGTGTGTGTGTGTGTGTGTGTGTGTGTGTGTGTGTGTGTGTGTTGTGTGTGTGTGTCTGTCTGTCTGTCTGTCTGTCTGTCTGTCTGTATGTTTGTCTTGTGTGTGTGTTTTGTATGTGTCTTGTGTGTTGTGTGTGTCTTGTGTGTTGTATGTGTCTATGTGCACGTGTTTGAGAGAATGGGAGACAGAGACAGACAGACAGACACACAAACACTACACACACACTACAAACACCAAAAACACACACACACACACTACACACACACACATACAACGCACACTCTTTACACACACTACACACACACACACTACCCCCCTCCCACACACACACACACACACACTACACACACGACAGACCACACACTACACCCACTACACCTCCCCCCACACACACACACACACTACACACACACACACTACACACACACACACTACACACATACTACACAAACTACACACACACACTACACCCACCCACCCACCCACCCCCACACACACACCACACACACTACACACACAATAATAGAGACTTGACAGAGAAGACATCCAAGACATCAAGACATCCTCTATTGGTAGTGTACTGTGCTGTACGGGTTTTGTACTGGAGTCATCTTGTCAGCAATATTGATCAGCTGTCCCAGGCAGACATAGTCTATATTTCACACAGCTCCCCCCCCCCCCACCTCCGTACTTTACTACTGTCCAGCACTAGACCTCTTTATCCTCCCTTTAGAACACTTGTCTTCTGCTGTCTTTTTAAATTACAGGCTTTAAGTCATCGTGTCTTTTTAGACTTGTCAGACAGTGTAGTTATTGCTCAACCCCCCACCTTCCTCCAAACCAACCAACTATGTAGATAACCAATCAACCAATTAAACCAGTCAAACAACCAACTAACCAACTAATCAACCAATCATCCAACCAAATAATGACTCAACCAACCAACCAATTAACCAAACATCCAACCAACCAACCAACAAAATAACAACTCAATCATCCAACCAACGAAATAACCAAACAACCAGCCAATCATCCAACCAACCAATGAACCAACCAACAAACCAAACACCAACCAACCATCCAACCAACTGACCAGCCAACCAACCAACCAACCATCCAACTGACCAACCATTCAAACAACCAAGTAACCAACCAACCAAAAAAAAAAACAGTTCAGTGTGACAAAATATGAACAAATCGAAACAGAAAAGTCAACAAAAAACCCGAAAGAGAGAAAAAGACATTCTCAAAACAGAACTTGCCCCCAAAAACAAAATGGGCACCTTACTTTCACATACATATAGCTCCAAAGGAAAAACAGCATTGTATTTTTCTTAACAAAAACCTTTTGGACAGAAATGACCTGAAAGCACGCACATTAGTGTGGTTGTTATTGCAGTTAGGGACAGGATGACCAGGTCAGGACCAGGCTAGCTTCGTGCCAGAGCCCCACTTCCATCCATCTCTGAAGCAGGTCTCTTCCCTGCCTCCCCGCTATCAGGTCCGGCTGCTTCATTGCATTCCGATGGCTGCAGCCCCGTTTTGACCGTGAATAGACTTCAGTCTTGACATCCCATTAGTTTCTTTTTCTTCTAATCTGCTGCTGTCGTTGGTGTTGTTGGTGTTGTTGTTGCTGCTGCTGCTACTTGTATTGCTGCTCTTTTGCTTCCTTCTTTGCAAATCTTTGCATTTGTTGTTGTTATTGTTGTGGTGGTGGTGGTGGTGTTCCGACTTCTTCTTCTTCTTCTTCTTTACTTCTATCTCTTTCTTCTTCTTCTTCTTCTTCTTCTTCTTCTTCTTCTTCTTCTTCTTCTTCTTCTTCTTCTTCTTCTTCTTCTGCTGCTGCTGCTGCTGTGCTGCTGCTGCTGCTGCTGCTGCTGCTGCTGCTGCTACTTCTTCTTCGCAATTCTTTGCAATTCTTCCCAATTCTTCCTTGCAATTGTTGTCTTCTTCTTCTTCTTCTTCGTCTTCTTCTTCTTCTTCTTCTTCTTCTGCTGCTGCTGCTGCTACTACTTCTTCTTCGCAATTCTTCCCAATTCTTCCTTGCAATTGTTGTTGTTTCTTCTTCTTCTTCTTCTTCTTCCTTCTTCTTCTTCTTCTTCTTCTTCTTCTTCTTCTTCTTCTTCTTCTTCTTCTTCTTCTTCTTCTTCTTCTTCTTCGCAATTCTTCGCAATTCTTCTTCGCAATTCTTCTTCGCAATTCTTGTTGTTTTTATTGTTGTTGTTGTTGTTGTTCTTGTTCTTGTTGTTGTTGTTGTGTTGTTCTTCTTCTTCTTCTTCTTCTTCTTCTTTCTTCTTCTTTTCTTCTTCTTCTTCTTCTTCTTCTTCTTCTTCTTCTTCTTCTTTGCAATTCTTCTTCTTCTTTGCAATTCTTCTTCTTCTTTGCAATTCTTCTTCTTCTTTGCAATTCTTCTTCTTCTTTGCAATTCTTCTTCTTCTTTGCAATTCTTCTTCTTCTTTGCAATTCTTCTTCTTCTTTGCAATTCTTCTTCGCAACTGATAGCATTCTTCGCTGTCTTCTTCGCAAATGCTCTACTTCGCAATTCTACTTCTTCATCTTCTGTCCGGAATAGACTGTCAGACTGGGAAATTTATGCAGTCTAGCTCAGTGTAGACCCATCACTGACTTGTCGGGTTCACGAAGAGATAAAGCTCTCTCTCTTCCCCTCTCTTCTCTCTCTCTCTCTCTCTCTCCCCTCTCTCCTCTCTCTCTCTCTCCCTCTCTCTCTCCCTCTCTCCTCTCTCTCTCTCTCTTTTCTCTCTGTTTTGTCTGTCTATCTGTCTGTCTGCCTGTCTGTCTGTCTGTCTGTTTTCTCTCTCTCTCTCCCCCTCTCTCTCTCTCTCTCTCTCTCTCCTCTCTTCTCTCTCTCTCTTTTCTCTCTCTCCCCTCTCTCTCTCTCTCTCCCACTCCCCCCCCTCTCTCTCTCTCTCCTTCTTTCGTCTGTCTTCTGTCCCCGTCCCGTCTGTCTGTCTGTCTGTCTGTCTGTCTGTCTGTCTGTGTCTCTCTCCCCTCTCCTCTCTCTCTCCTCTCTCCCTCATCTCTCTCTCTCATCTCTCTCTCTCCTCTCTCTCTCTCTCTCTCTCTCTCTCTCTCTCTCTTTATCTCATT
>CM060328.1:653183-658183 GCA_030674155.1 Stramonita haemastoma | reverse complement strand
GTTGTTGTTGTTTTTTACATGGGGGTGTCCTAACGCAGTTCGTCGCAAATTACGAAGAACTGTGTTGTTGGGACGAACTGTGTCAGAACACTGGCTAGCCATCGCACTCCTCACTCCTTAGTATAGAGAGCCATTAGTAGTGTCAGGGCCAAGATAATGGAACATCAACATTCGGTGCCAGACTCTGAAGACAGCTCAGGCGAGGCAGGACAGTGCTACTAGTGCCTTCCGCCTTCCGCGCTAATAAGGGTTGGATGTTGATGATTTTGGCACCTGAGCTTTGTGAAATGAACAGAGTTTCTGGCAGTAGTGCTACTACTGGCTAGTCAGTGGTTCCTTAGCTCTTCCGATAATTATGTGTCTTTGAGTGGGTACGGGAAAAAAGGCTTACCATGAAGTTGTTGTTGTTATTATTGTTGTTGTTGTTGTTGTTGTTGTAACTGTTGTTGAAGTGCGAACATGGGGCTGGCACTAGTGCTACTACTGGCTAGTCAGTGGTTTCGTACCTCTTCTGTGTCTATTCCCATATGTGTCTTTGAGTAGGTACAGGAAAAAAAAGGCTTACCTTGAAGTTATTGTTGTTGCTGTTGTTGTTGTTGCAGTATCCTTAACATGGGTCGGTACTGCCTAGTTTCTCTATTCGCGCGTCTTTCTGGGATGTCTTTTTGTAGTGAATACAAAAGTTCACTTGAGATTTTAGTTGTTGATAAAGAATCTTCTCTAGGAAAAGATTTGTTCTAGTTGTTTAAAATAGGCTATGTCTTCTTCTTGTGTCAATGATTTTAAGCTGAGTGTAATTTTCCTTGATTATAAAAACCACTCCAAGAAAGAAAAATAAGTTGTCCTGATTCTTCAAATCACACTCAGAGAGAGAAAAAAAATCTAAAAAATCAAACAATCTTTTCCCCCACACTACCTTAAAATCATGTCATTGATATACAAAAAAAACCCAACAATTCATCACAGGCATTTACTTCCACAACTGTCTCCTAACTTTCAACATAGAAAAATCAATCAATCGATAATCCTGTCCAACACTCTTGGCACCAAGCAAAACTTCACACCACACCCACAAAAACAAAACAACTAACCAAAAAAAAAAACCTCCTCAAACACATCAACAATATCCCATCTTACTATATTTCAAGTAAAACACACGAAAAACCCTTTATCCTAGTTCCACTAACACGGGTCGCTCAACGGGCGTAGAGAGTCAGAGAAAATCCTCCAAGACATCACATCAACATGAACACACGTGGTAGTCCCAAACTCTCACCGTAACCCCCCAAAACAGTGTGTGTGCATGTGTGTGTGTGTATGGGGGTGCGTGTGTGTGCGCGTGTGTGTGTGTCGGGTGCGTAACAGTGCGTGCGCGCGTGCAGTATTGGTGAAGCTTCGCGCGCCTGGCCGGCCCTGCAAGTGTCACTAAGCTAGGAGCCGGAGACGGCAGCAGCGTTAGTAGTGGTGCCAGAAACTTGGGTCCGTGAGACGCCTGCCTGCCTGCCTGCCTGCCTGCAAGAGAGAGAGAGAGAGAGAGGAGAGAGAGAGAGAGAGAGAGAGAGAGAGAGAGAGAGAGAGACAGAGACAGAGACAGAGACAGAGACAAAGACAGAGAGATAGATGAGAGGAGAGAGAGACAGAGACAGAGACAGAGAGACGGAGAGACAGAGAGACAGAGAGAGAGAGAGATGAGAGGAGGGACAGAGACAGAGAGACACAGAGAGAGAGACAGACAGAGAGAGAGAGGAGGGAGGGTGGGGATGATGGGGAAAGAGAGAGACATGGAGGGGGGGGCGGGAGGGGGAGGATTAGGAAGGTGGCATCAGGAATGCTACATCAGACTCTCTCCTCTCTCTCTCTCTCTCTCTCTCTCTCTCTCTCTCTCTCTCTCTCTCTCTCTCTCTCTCTCTCTCAGTGCCAGACCACCAGACATTGGGGATGGGCGGGACATTGACAATGTTTCCTTTGGGTTGGACTTGCACCGCCCCCCTCCCCCTCCCCCTCCCTTTCCCCCTCTCTCTCCTCTCTGTCTTGTGGTTTGGGGCGTGGCGATAGACTCTCCAAAAATGAGGGAAGAGGGGAAGGAGAGGGGGAGGGGGGGGAGATAGGGCGCGTATATGGAGGCTGGACAAAATAACAAAAGAGAAACAGATAGAGCTTGTGTGTGTATGTGAGTGGTGGGTTCGATAGCACTGACCGTTTGGTCTGCTGGCATCGTCTCCTGGGGAAGGGAATTGTGATGTACAGGCTACAGAGAAAAATAAAAACAATAAAATTGTGTGCCAGACTTTCCAGATATTTATTTTGCACCGATCACTGGAAGGGCTATTTGATGATGGAAAGACATAGATCTCTTTCTCCCTAGCTCTCTAAAAGATATAAAAGAATAAAAATTAAAAAAAAGAATCTCTCTCCTCTCTCTCTCTCTCTCTCTCTCTCTCTCTCTCTCTCTCTCTCTCTCTCTCCTCTCTCTCTCTCTCTCTCTCTCTCCTCTCTCTCTCTCTCTTGTCTCTCTCCTCTCTCTCTCTCTGCTCTCTGTCTCTGTCTCTGTCTCTCTCTGTCTCTCTCTCTGTCTCTGTCTCTGTCTCTCTCTGTCTCTCTCTCTCTCTCTCTCTCTCTCTCTCTCTCTCTCTCTCTCTCTCTCTCTCTCTCTCTCTCTCTCACTCTCTCTCTCTCCTCTCTCTCTCTCTCTCTCTCTCTCTCTCTCTCTCTCTTTTCAGGACGTAAAAGATTCCAAACTGTTCGCTATTATATTATTGCAACAGAAACCCAACAACATTACAGAAATAATATTATATGTTCCTGTTACTGAGGTAGGTAGCTACTTTAGGATATGATCTATTTCATGATTCACACTTGCACAGAGATTGCCAAGACAAGTCACAAATCTGTGACATACAGATCCTTGTCTAGGTGCACTGCAGAATGTTTTCTTGCAGACTTTGTCCACCATTCCTGCCATGCAAAATGTGTCACGATTTCATGGATCCAATAAAGTTCCGAAGTAGCTCTAGGCTGCTCAGGATAGCTTTTCAAGAATGTAATAGTCTACAACAGTCATTCAAAATTCAGACCACATCGAGAAAATAAAAACCCACTCTCAGATCAAAGTGGATCACAACAGAAACAGCCCTTATCAAATTTGTTGATTTTGCTTAAGCCTTTGATATAAGAAACTACAACCTTTTCTCGCAGAGCTTATAAAAGTAGGAATGTGAGAAAACAGTTGACAGTTTCAGGCGCTATTTTTACAAAACATTTCAGTCAGCAAGCGGCAGTTCTTGATATGACTTCTATCAAGAATGCGTTTTGTTCAAATATGGTATCCCCCTAGGTTCCATACTGGGCCCACCTTTATTTTCTATCTCTGTTAACAATCGTCATTGTACACAACGGTGAATCAAATAAACTCTCTCCATGATGACACAACCACTTATGCTAACCCCATTGATCTAGACACAGTTAGATAAAGCCAAGCGGGAAGAGGAATTTTCCTACCCTGGGTTGACCCTTATGGATGACCAGGGCATCGATACAAGGAAGAACAGTGGAGTTGATTTTACACCCCTGTTTTAATCTGTAGAGTCTATATATTTGCACAGTTTTATTCTGAGATTTAAACTTTTATAAGGTGACAGCCCTGATATGGTCTGTGTGGTCGGCAGGACTATGAACAATGACTGGATTGGACTGGATTGATTGGAAGAGAAGTGTGTCCGTCTCAAAAACTGGCATGGCATCGAGACCCAGACATAGAGAAAACAGGCATCGCCTGGGAACAACTGGAGTGCTGGCTTAGGATCAGGTTGGCAAGACAAGACGTGTTAGAGACTGATGCCCCCTGTGGGGTCACGGTCATTATTAATAAAGATAATGCTGAAACAGTACCTATGTTGTTTTGTTTATTTCCTATCCTGTGTCAGTCCTGTATGAATTATTCAAGATCGAAAGGTGGGATCCCACTCTAAAATAAAAGTCAATTAAGCGTGTGCTTTCGGAGTTTTTTTTTTCTGTCTCACTCTCAGTCTCTATATGAATAGTAGGGGAAGAAACTGGTTTACTTGTTTGCTGATATTGTTGTTTGTTCTTGTTGCTCATTGTTACTTTCAAAGATAGATTACTCTCAGACTCTGTCACTTCAGGTTGTGCGACTTTTTAAAACTAAAGCTGTCGACCCTATCCTACAAACTTAATTTACAACAACTACTGACAGGAGTTTGTTAGGAGAGGGGTTCAGGGGCAGGCAAAAACGGAAAAGGATAGCATTTGCGTTGGCCAAAATGTCCAACGTTTATTTTTTTTTTAAACCCACAAAAACAAAACAACCATAAAGTGAATAAATAAAAGCGAAAAACAGACATTACAATGTGATTTGTTTTTGTAGTTGTTTTTTTTCAAAATTCCCCAAAATTGTCTTACCAATTTTGGTACATTCATTTTTTTCTACATAGAACTGCAGCAGGAGATAGATCTACATAACAAACTGTAAAACACGGTGGACGCACGAGGACATGATGCGTATTTTTATGTTCCAGAAACTCGTTGGATGCTTGAATAAATAAAGGATTCGTTTTATGTTTCAATGATTTTCTACATGCGTAGACACTCATAGAGAAAAGCACACACGCACGCACGCACGCACACACACACACACACACACACACACACACACATACACACACACACACACACACACACACACACACACACACACACACACACACACACACACACACACACACACACACACACACAGAGTTGTTAAACACCCCTCTCCTAACTCCTTCTCCTGGAGTTAACATCAGTGCTGACTCCACTCTCCCCAAAAGTCCTTCGGATGAGACTTTAAACCGAGGCCCTGTGTGCAAACGCACGCAGAACATCTTGCGCACACGTTAAATTCTGTTCCCCTCTTCGTAAGAGTAGGCCATCGCGAGCCAGTGGGAACAGATGACATTTACAAAACTGCATACACACTGGGACTGGATATAAAAAAAGCA
>CM060328.1:630683-640683 GCA_030674155.1 Stramonita haemastoma | reverse complement strand
TTTGAGAAAAAAAAAAAGGAAAGAAGTAAAAATAGAAAGAGCAAGCCTCAAACGAAAATCAGTTATAGTTTCTCTCTGTGTGTCTGTTTGGATAGAAAGCTGTCATCTCACGGCAAATGTTATACTTTACGATGAGTATAAAAGAGGATGTGACGCATGGAATCGTAAATGTTATCATCAGTCAATATTGGCAGTTTCCTGCTCACGGTATTTTCTTTCTTTGTTTTTTTTTTCCAGTGTAGAAGCCATAATCAGATAACTAGCCTCTCTCTCTGTCTCTCTCTGTCTCTCTGTCTCTCTGTCTCTGTCTCTCTCTCTCTCTCTCTCTCTCTCTCTCTCTCTCTCTCTCTCTCTCTCTCTCTCTCTCTCTCTCTCTCTCTCTCTCTCATTTTTATACATCAGCGTGAATGGCTGTCCATGTTCTCTGTCTTTCTTTCTTTGTCCTTTTTTTCAGAATGTGGAAATAATTATCTCTGGCATCATAGAGTAGCATAGAGTAAAGGCTGAGAGACAGACAGAGCCGGAGAGACAGAGACTGTAGCATGCAAGTGTCAATTGTCCAGATATTCTGCCTTATGCTGTGCTTTTTACAGAATGCAAATGTGATTTCGTTTAGAAAAACTTACAAAATGTCTTTGTTTAAGTCATCTAAGTGTTATAAAATCAATGAACATAAAAATTTGTCATATTTTACTTGTTCTCTCTCCTCTCTCTCTCTCTCTCTCTCTCTCTCTCTCTCTCTCTCTCTCTCTCTCTCTCTCTCTCTCTCTCTCTCCTCTCTCTCTCTCTCTCTCTCTCTCTCTCTCTCTCTCTCTATATATATATATATATATATATATATATATATATATATATATATATATATATATATATATATATATATATAATTCTCTCTCTCTCTAACTCTCTCTCTCTTTCTCTCTCTCTCTGTTTATTTTGTATTTTTGAAGGTTTGTTCAGTTTCAGTTGTTTTTTGTTTTGTTCATTTGTGCTTTTTTGTGGCTCAGAAGGGGTAGTGGTGGTGATGGGGATGATAGTGGGCGTGATAACAAATACTTTATATGATTTATTTATTTTGTTTTTCATTCAGCAAGCCCTGACAGTTTTGACACGAAGAACCGGCTCTTCAGTGAAAGCTTGTCATACCCTTGTGTCCGGCATCTCCTCACGTAATCCGCAACCTTGGGTGAGGTTTTGGTCAGGCATAGGCTAAAGGGATTTCACCAAGTCTTTGTCTTGGAGTGTTTGTTCCATGACTCATCTTTTTCTCTGTTACTTTGCATCACGTCAAAACTTATGCATTGCGTTTTTCTGCTATTGCATTACAAAAAAAAACTGAAACTGAAACTGAAGCTGAAACTAAAATTCCTATAGCCACAACGGTAAATGTATGCTTTGATTTTTCCTGCAAGGAGACTGTGAAAACTGCAGTTATATCTTTATTCTCTAGATTATCAGTTGTCAGTTTCTGAAAGAAATCTGTCTGCGTGAGGAATACTCCATAATTATTTTATATATGCTGCATCACTTCAGGCAAAACATATACCTACTTACCTCATGCAGAACTCTTTTAAGTTTTGTTGCGGATAAGGGTACATCTAGAGTTTGGTTGTGGTTTTTTATATTCACCAAAAGTCTACTTAAATTGTGGGATTGGGTTGTTGTTGTTGTTGTTGTTGTTGTTGCTATTGTTGTTGTTGTTACTGTTGTTGATGTTATTGTTGTTTTTGTTGATGATGATGATGTTGTTTTTGTTGAGGAGGAGGAGGAGGAGGAGGAGGAAGGGGAGGAGGAGGAGGAGGAGGAGGAGGAGGATAATGATGTTATTGATACTGTTGTTGTTGGCGATGTTGTTGTTGAGCATGCCCAAAATTAAGTGCCGCGGAGGATACATAGATTATGGATTCTTGTCTCACTCATCATAACTCCATGCAAAGTAAGTACTTGATGGGCTCCCTGTAGACTTCTGACCCAGAGAATGCAACATTGTGAGTCTGGGTATGGCTGTGGCAGAGAGACTGAAATGAGCGGTATGGAAACAGCAGGACAGAAACATCACAGAAGATGATGCAGCGCAGCAGCACATGAAAAATCTAACCAGTGACCACCACAGAAAAGGAGACAGTAGCACAAAACAGCAACCATAATAACAAAACAACAACAAAAGCAACAGCAGCAACAAACAACAAAAACAGGGATCCCACCTTTTTTCTCCAAACTAATTCAAATTCAAAATTCAAATTCAAAGTGCTTTATTGTCTCTAAACCAGAGAAATTCTAGTTGGTTACAAGCTGTATATAAAAACAATCACCACGTCGAAAACATGAATTATGGAAATATTCTACTCTCACCTACTCCACCAGCCTTTTTTTTTGAGTCTTCATATCCTTATCTTCTTCCATTAAAAGCACTTAATAAATGGGTGGTTTAGGTTACCAGGTTTAAAGGTCACACATAAACCGAGGAGGAAACACCATGCACGTGAATACCCTATGGCCCCAGCCAGCAAATTAAATGCTGGCTTTTGTGTTTTCCTGCCTTGACCCTAAGGGTACTTGGGCAGTGGTTTTATAGTGTGTCGTGTGATACGTTTTATGCCCTGACACTCTCAGTTCATTCAGTCATTTGCCCTGCTGACTGCCCGAGCCATATCAGGGTTTATTCCTCCCCTCTCTCTGTCTCTCTGTCTGTCTCTGTCTGTCTGTCTGTCTGTCTGTCTGTCTTCTGTCTGTCTGTCTGTCTGTCTGTCTGTCTTCTCTCTCTCTCTCTCTCTCTCTCATCTCTCTCTCTCTCTCTCTCTCCTCTCTCTCTCTCTCTCTCATGTTCTGTGATTTACACACAGGCAGATTGCTTGTAATTAGTCCTTTTATTTCAAGTAGTTTGTTTCTACTTGTGATTGGCCCTGATACTGTAGTGTACCCTGGTCAACTTGAAGCTATGGTACGGCCTTGTGCTCTTGCCCTCTGTTCTCAGATCACCACAGGCTGATTTATATAACAAGGTTTCTTTTCCTGTGGTTTTTTTTCTCTATGGCATACTCCTGAATGAACAGTATAATGCCTGTCATCGCCCCTGCTCCTCCCTCTAATTTTCCTTGATCCAGCAGGCATCACTAGGACTCAGAACTTAACTTTCACCCAAGTTGGAATGCAGCTACCTTAGTGGTGGGCAAAAAAGGTCAATGGTCCCATACACAAAACTCTCACCATTGGTGGACCTCCGAGCTCTAACAGAGGAATCTCAACAACAAAAAAAGACAAACTTATAATTGACCACAAAATTAATGTTAACACAGGAAGACCACACGAGCAAGAGTTGCAGCTCAAAACCACACTTTGAAACAGTCACAACAACAGTAGCAAAAGCAACAACAACCACAACAGCAACAATAAATTGATAGCAAGCTTAATTTTCTTTCACTGAGAAACATAAAATGCTTTTATAACAGATTGCTTACACCTACTGCACTGCCCTTTATCTATGGGCCTGACTCATTATCTTCATCTAGCAAAAGCGCCACTTGTCCAGCAAATGGGAGGTTCAGGTTACTGGCTTGAGGACCACACATAGCATAGGGAGAGACGCCGTGCACATAGATACCCTCTGGCCATACACCTTAATGCTGGCTTTTGTTTCCCTGACTTGGCCCCCAGTGAACCTGGAGCACTGGTTTTAGGATGTATCATTCATTCATGGGTATTGTTAAAGCCTCGCTGACTGTAGAGGCATTTCAGGTTCTCTCTCTCTCTCTCTCTCTCTCTCTCCTCTCTCTCTCTCTCTCTCTCTCTCTCTCTCTCTCTCTCTCTCTCTTTTCTGTTCTGTTCTGTTCTGTTCTGTTCTGTTCTGTGATTTATACACTCCACTACAAATGCCTGTAATCACTCGTTTTTCTTATCACAAGTAATCTGTTTCTGCTCGTGGTTCTGATAGTGTGGCATCCCCTAATAACCTTGCAGATATGGTCTGTGTGTATTTTTGTTATTTTTGCCTTAGCCTCTCAGATCTCTACAGAGTGATTTTTATAGCAATTAAACAAGGGGGTTCATTTCCGGGGGTCTGTTCTCTCCTCAGTCACCAACCAGCTTTTACACCAGAGATAGAGTTTGTAACCAAAACCGCCATTACCTCTACCTGATCCATCTCATTCCCCACCAGATGACAGTATGACTCAAGCCAGTGAATCTATAGCAACCATTCAATGTTTGCACAGGAACATCACAGAAAGTTTTGGGAGACAGAAATCAACAGCAATAATGATAGCAACAACAATAACAACAGCAGCAGCAGCAGCAGCAGCAGCAACCACGACAACAAAATAATGAATCCAAGTTTTCTTTCATCAACAAACATAGAAAGAAACAATTAAGCTCTTCTAGGTCTCCACTGACCTTATAAAGTCTATACCTGTTTATTCTCCACCATTAAAATTTGATGTACCACTTATCAGGCAAATGGGTCTTTCAGGTTACTGCTTTAAATGCTACACATAATATACCAGAAAACACACAACACATAATATTATACTTTATAGACCACGAGTGAATACCATCTTTTGTTTGTTCAGGAGAGTGGTTTCATGTGTTTGTTTGTTTGTTTTTCTTGACCAAAACAGTACTTGGAAGTGTGGTTTTACAGTGTGTCATTTCATACACTTTACCCTGTGGCACTGTTAGTACTGTCAGAGTCTTGCTTCAGCCCTCCTTGCTGTCTGTCACACCCTCCCCTAGCTCTTATCTGCATCTGTCTCTCCTTATCTTCTCCCATTTACAGTCTACTTGTTAGTGCAAATGGCTAGTTCGGGTTACTGGCGAAAAGAGCTTGCACATAAAATACCTTTCGGCTGTGTGTGTGTGTTCTTTGTCTTGGCCCCCACAGTACTTGAAAGTACTAGTTTTACTATGTGTTGTGGGATACTTTACATGCCGTGATGCTTTCAGGTCATTCATTCATTTATTTGTGTCGTTTAACGCTCAGCTAACCACACGGGCCATGTCAGGACTCTCTCTCTCTCTCTCTCTCTCTCTCTCTCTCTGTCTCTGTCTGTCTGTCTGTCTGTCTGTCTGTCTGTCTGTCTCTGTCTCTGTCTCTGTCTCTCTCTCTCTCTCTCTCTCTCTCTCTCTCTCTCAGAACCTTGACTTATATATGCAAAAACAAATAAAACAATAGTCTCATATCACCAAAAACTGAGGAAACTATAAACAAACAATGAGTGAAAATACTGTAAGTAAACAAGCAACAACACGTGCAAATATTGTATGTAAACAAACAACAACAGCACGTGAAAATATTATAAGTAAACAAACAAACACACGTGAAAATACTGTATGTAAACAAACAACACGTGAAAATACAGTATGTAAACCAACAAACAACAACACGTGAAAATATTATAAGTGTAACGGGTCCTACACGGGAATTATCTAAGTCGCCACTCTAATTCCCGTTCCGTCTGATTCGGTACCGGAAATCTTAGAGTTTTAGAATAATTCCTATTTTCTTCAGTAACCCTAAAGAAGAGTAGGGCTCAGCTACTTATGGGCCGGGGAGTGATAAAGGGGGATAGTAAGAGGATAGTAGAAAAATAGGGGAAAAGAAATATAGAAGAGGTAGGAAAGTAGGTGAAGTGAAATTAACTAACCTCAACTCACCCAGCAGCCACACTGAACACACTGAACGTGACGAATAACACCATTCATTCAATGTGACTCCAGACCGAGTAAATTGGGTTTATAACATATATTCCACAACACAACCTACAACACTACCACATTACACAAAACACCAATGACTAACTGTACTACAAGTACAATTAAGAAAAAACAAAGTATAATCTGTCCTAGTTTTTTATACATCAAAAATCAATGGCTCAATCTCCGATCAGGCACACAGAAGGATGAGAGTGGGGATGGGATGATGGTGCGAAGAGAAGGTGACAGAAAAAGACGATGACGACGATGATGTTCCTGTAATCAAAAGAACATACAATGTAAAAAACATCACCTCTAAACAATCCATCACTGAGCTTGTTTACAACACTAAGCTCAATTACCAAAAGTACTTTCACCCTACCCATTTTGCCATTCTCGTGAGAATTTAATATTCTCAGAACAATCTAACATCACCTCTAAAATTATTTCATAATTTTAGTAGTTAGCCATTACACACGTTTTATTTACTTTAAGACAGATGATGGTCCATCCTATGAAACTGTGCAAGCATCCCAACATATTTCATTTACTTTAGGACAGATGATGGTCCATCCTATGAAACTGTGCAAGCATCCCAACATGTCTCATTTACTTTAGGACAGATGATGGTCCATCCTATGAAACTGTGCCAACATTATTAAGAAGGACTGATTTATTTTAAATAAATGTCCACAATGACATTCCAATGCCATTACACCTGTTTTAGAATTACTACATGATTTATTATAAATAAATCACCATTCTTAATGATAACAATCATTACAAAAATCAAGTAGGCCTTCACACCCATAATATATATTTGTAGTGCAAAACCACACTAGAATATTTCCAGCATTTTAATAATAGCTGAACAATATTCTACCAAAACATTAAACTTGCAACAAAGACCATGATGGTGCCAAAATTCACCCCACGCTTCCTTTGTTCGAAGCGATCACGTACCACGTACGTACGAAGTTACGTTCACTGTTAATTCACAGGTTGAAAGCCTGTGAAATTAAATCAAACATATAAATTTCATGAACCTTCCAGAACTATTCTGAATTAAGCTAAAATTGGCTTAAACAGATAGTTTGATCAAAAACGAAATTAATAAGATAGGCTAAAACCAACCTTAATGGGGAACATCTAGACTCAGGAGCGAGTCTCTGTCACACGTCTTTCCCTCACTGGCCCTAGGCAGGAAGTGAGGTTTAAAAAACAGAAATATCCCGATAGGCACTCTTTTTTTAAGGGGCGATCACTCAACTCTACAAGGGAGTTACTGAACTTAGCGCTTAGTAACACACCCAACAAAAATACGTTTTTGTGAGGGGGTTACATAAGTAAACAAACAAGAAATTAAAATATTGTAAGCAAACAAACAACAACAAAATTGTCATTGGAAAGAGCTTAACCACTACACCCATGCATCTGTCACCATCAGTACATCGTCCATCGTGCAATCTCATCACTTACTGACCAGCCGGACATGCAGGCACAAAGACACAGTGCAGACAGAATTTCTCTGACAGAAGCTGCATCAAGCTCAATGCAGTTTAGCAACAATAGTTTAGTAATGGCAAGCGGCCAGAGGAACGTAGCAAAATTATTGAACAGCCTACCATCCTTATTCTAGGAATCATCCTTCTCTGCTTCCGAGGAATCAAGAACAAGGAAGTAGAGAAAGAGGGGGGGGGAAACAGAGAGAGAGAGAGAGACAGAGAAGACAGAGAGGGCAGAGACAGACAGACAGAGAGACAGAGAGACTCACACAAACATACTCACGAACACACAGACACAGGTAGAAAAAAAGACAGAGACAGAGATAGATGCATAGAGAGAGACAGAGACAGAGAAAGAGGGGGGGGGGGGCACACAGAGAGGAACAGGCAGAGACACAGACAGACAAAGACACAGAGAGACGGAGAGACAGAAGGGAGAGAAGGGGTCAGAGGGTGAGCAATTGTCCTGTTTTATCTCCCTTGTCGGTAAATTCCACACAAAGTGTCACACGATAATTCATCCCTCTCTCCATCTCCTACCCCTTCATTCCTTCCTTCCTTTCTTCCTTCCGTCCTTCCTCCCTTCCTTCTTTCCTTCTTTCCTTCCTTCCTTCCTTCCTTTCTCCCTTCTTTCCTTCCTTCCTTCCTTCCTTCCTTCCTTCCCTCCTTCCTTCCCTCCTCTACACAGCGGCACAGCGCTGAACTTGTTGAACTCTTCAAGTGTTTGTCGAATTTTTCTTCGTCGTCGAACACTCAGACAGCAACTATTGTTGTCTGTCATATGAGCGAAAATGCGTTGAGCTGCCGTTAAGCGCCTGATAAGTCAGGCCCAGCACATTCGACTTCGGCATGTCGGAGAATTGTTATCTTTTAAGTCTTTCTGAAAAAAAGCAGAAGTAAAGGGAGAAAGAAGTGAGAAAATAAGCAAGGAGGTGATATGAAGGAATGGAACAAGGTAGAAAGAAAGAGATGGATAGAAAAGAGGGAATTCCTAGCCAGAATTTCCAGAAGGTGGAGATGCTATTTTATTCTGACAGGTCCCCGGAATCCTGAAGGATTTAAGAATTACAGAAGAAGGCAAATCAAAATGCCTTTTCCTTTACTTTCACCTTCACCCATCCCGTAATCTAGAAGTAGACCATAAGGGCATCACTGAAGATTTTGCAGCCAGCTTCCTCGACTCCATTCCTTGTAGTTTTCAGCTTTTAGTATAGAAGCAAGTCTTTCCACCCAAGGCCAGTCCACCCTCTGATGTTGTTTTCCTATCATCAGTATCCCAGAGTCTCTTTGCGATGTTGAAGAAAAAGGAAAAAAGAAAGGAAGGAAGGAATAAAGGAAAGAATGACCGAAGGAAGGAAGGGAAAAAATGAAGGAAGACAGAAATGACGGTAGTCAGGTAGGAAGGAAGGGAGGATGGAAGGAAGGAATGAAGGAAGGTAGGAATGAATGAAGGAAGGAAGGAAGGAAGGAAGGAAGGAAGGAAGGAAGGAAAGAAGGAAGGAAGGAAGGAAGGAACGAAAGAAAGAAAGAAAGACAGACAGAAAGAAAGAAAGAAAGAAAGAAAGAAAGAAAGAAAGAAAGAAAGAAGGAAGGGAAGAAAGAAAGAAAGAAAGAAAGAAAGAAAGAAAGAAAGAAAGAAAGAAAAGAAGGAAGGAAGGGAAGAAAGAAAGAAAGAGAGAAAGAAAGAAAGAGAGAGAAAGAAAGAAAGAAAGAAAGAAAGAAAGAAAGAAAGAAAGAAAGACAGACAGAAAGAAAGAAAGAAAGAAAGAAAGAAAGAAAGAAAGAAAGAAAGAAAAGAAGGAAGGGAAGAAAGGCTTGTCTCCAGTTGGAAGATAGGGACAATCCCAGAATACTCAGCATGCAGTCCACGATCTGAAGAATGCCTGACTCCACCAGATTTACCTTGTCCAGGTTACACCACCTGAAAGTGTCAGTGGGACACCTCCAAAATTCCCCAGGAAGAGAAAGAAAGACAGACAGACAGACAGACAGACACAGGGACAAATAAAAGGTATACAAAAGAACAGAAAGTACAGAGAAACAGATAGAGACTCACACAGGTGCACACAAAGAAATAAACAGACAGTCAAAGGCTTGAAACATACGCAACATTGCTCAAAAAGGGCATCAAATATCATTCAGGGAAAAAGAACCCCTGCAACCATCCTAGGAATATTAGCACACCTTCCGTGCATATATACAGAGGACTGCAAAGAGCTGCCACTTGAACACACCTGCCGTGCACATAATCACAACCACCACCACCACAGAGAGCAAACACGGTGAGAATGAGGCAGAGCTCCTTGGCCGCAGTCTACAGTTAAAGGTTAGGTTCGGAGTGAGGAAAAAAAAGAATTTCCCATATTGGATTTATTTTTTTTCGGGGAGATTGGGTGGGCGAGGGTTGTGGATGAACTGACAGCTTTCAACTACCCCCAAGGTACAAGTTGAAGGTTTGAATCCCAGCAGCTCCTGGTATAATGATGGTAAGGATTGGGCTGGGGGGGGGGGTAATATGTCACGTCATCTAATGAACAGAAATGTCAATGCCTTACTTAGGGTTAGGGGAGGGGGAGGGGGGACGGGATACGTAGTGGTTAGGACATTGCGTTCGCAATCTGACGACTCGGGTTCGAATCCCGTTCAAAGGAATTTCCCCTTTGAAGTGCGGACTCCACTCTACCCAAAAGTCCTCCGGAAGAGACTATACACCGAGGTCCCGTGAGCGAAAGTACGCAGAGCATCTTGCACACACGTTAAAACCGTTCCGCTATTCGGAAGAGTAGGCCACTGTGCAGTGCGAACAG
>CM060328.1:623183-625683 GCA_030674155.1 Stramonita haemastoma | reverse complement strand
CATAAGTAAATCGGTCGTGTCCGTGGCCTGAACTGCAAAATGCGGGCGCCAGGCCCGAAAAGGCGTTTCCTCCCTCTTTCCCTATGCTTCTCTTAGCTTATACATGGGAGGGTGGGTATGCATGCGCGCCTGCGTGCCTTCGCTGTTGTTTGTGTGTGCGCGGTTTTTTGTGTTTGTGCGTGTGGAGGAGACCCTGCAGATTGCTGTGGTGCATGATATTGTATGATATTATTGCTTGATGTGGGTTCTAGGGGTCATTTTTGCCTACACTGTGCCGTGTTATTTGGCGACAAACTTGGCTATGTACAAGCGGGGTTGCCATCTTCGGGCTGTGGTGTCGCCACAATTCCAGTGCCACACACATCGGAAATGGTTGTAAAGCTTCCATGCATAGAGTAGAATACGGTCGTGGTGCCGTGGGCTCTGAAACTGCGAAAAAGTGCGGGCGCCAAGGGCCCGAAAAGGGCGGTTTCCTCCCCTCTTTTCCCTATGCTTCTCTTAGCTTATACATGGGAGGGTGGGTATGCATGCGCGCCTGCGTGCCTTCGCTGTTGTTTGTGTGCGCGGTTTTTTGTGTTTGTGCGTGTGGAGGAGACCCTGCAGATTGCTGTGGTGCATGATATTGTATGATATTATTGCTTGATGTGGGTTCTAGGGGTCATTTTTGCCTACACTGTGCCGTGTTATTGGCGACAAACTTGGCTATGTACAAGCGGGGTTGCCATCTTCGGGGCTGTGGTGTCGCCACAATATGCAGTGCCACACACATCGAAATGGTTGTAAAGCTTCCATGCATAGAGTAGAATACGGTCGTGGTGCCGTGGGCTCTGAAACTGCGAAAAAGTGCGGGCGCCAAGGGCCCGAAAAGGGCGGTTTCCCTCCCCTCTTTTCCCTATGCTTCTCTTAGCTTATACATGGAGGGTGGGTATGCATGCGCGCCTGCGTGCCTTCGCTGTTGTTTGTTGTGCGCGGTTTTTTTGTTTGTGCGTGTGGAGGAGACCCTGCAGATTGCTGTGGTGCATGATATTGTATGATATTATTGCTTGATGTGGGTTCTAGGGGTCATTTTTGCCTACACTGTGCCGTGTTATTGGCGACAAACTTGGCTATGTACAAGCGGGGTTGCCATCTTCGGGCTGTGGTGTCGCCACAAATCCAGTGCCACACACATCGAAATGGTTGTAAAGCTTCCATGCATAGAGTAGAATACGGTCGTGGTGCCGTGGGCTCTGAAACTGCGAAAAAGTGCGGGCGCCAAGGGCCCGAAAAGGGCGGTTTCCTCCCCTCTTTTCCCTATGCTTCTCTTAGCTTATACATGGGAGGGTGGGTATGCATGCGCGCCTGCGTGCCTTCGCTGTTGTTTGTGTGCGCGGTTTTTTGTGTTTGTGCGTGTGGAGGAGACCCTGAGATTGCTGTGGTGCATGATATTGTATGATATTATTGCTTGATGTGGGTTCTAGGGGTCATTTTTGCCTACACTGTACCGTGTTTCTTGGCGACAAACTTGGCTATGTACAAGCGGGGTTGCCATCTTCGGGGCTGTGGTGTCGCCACAATTCCAGTGCCACACACATCGGAAATGGTTGTAAAGTTTCCATGCATAGAGTAGAATACGGTCGTGGTGCCGTGGGCTCTGAAACTGCGAAAAAGTGCGGGCGCCAAGGGCCCGAAAAGGGCGGTTTCCTCCCCTCTTTTCCCTATGCTTCTCTTAGCTTATACATGGGAGGGTGGGTATGCATGCGCGCCTGCGTGCCTTCGCTGTTGTTTGTGTGCGCGGTTTTTTGTGTTGTGCGTGTGGAGGGACCCTGCAATTTGGGGGTGCGAATTTTATAATTTTTTTGGGGTTATGGGGAAAAAATTTTTTAAAATTTTCTTTTAAATGGTGTACAAGGGGGTTATTTCGGGGGGGGAAAAAAGTTTTTTTTTAAATTTTTCCCCCAAACCTCGGGGTTTTAAAATTCCACATAGTGAAATAAAAAAAAGGGTGGGGCCGTGGGCTCTGAAACTGCCCCAAAAAGTGGGGCGGCCCGGGCCCCCAAAAGGCGGTTTTCCCCCCCCCTCTTTTCCTTGCTTCTTTACTTATAAGGGGGGGTTTGGGATGCTGCCGCCTGCGGCCCTTCGCTGTTGTTTTTTGGGGTGCGGGTTTTTTTGTGTTTTTGTGTGGGGGGAGACCCCCCAATTGCGTGGTCATGATATTGTAGATTTTTTTGTGTGGTTCTGGGTCATTTTTGCCTCCTTTCCTGTTTTTTTTGGCCACAAACTTGGATGACAAGCGGGGTTGCCATCTTCGGGGCTTTGGTGTTTGCCCAATTCCGTGCCACACCATGGAAAGGTTGTAAAACTTCCCTGCATAGGTAGAATTTCGCGGGGGGCCAGGGCTCTGGAAACTGCCAAAAAGGCGGGCGCAAGGGCCCCAAAGGGCGGTTTCCTCCCCCTCTTTTCCTTGTTCTCTTAGCTTTTTGGGGGTGGGATCCCCCCCCTCTCCCCCTTCGCGTTGTTT
>CM060328.1:621150-623083 GCA_030674155.1 Stramonita haemastoma | reverse complement strand
CTCGGTGGCAATTCATTTGTTGTTTGTTTTCAATATTTTGTTGTGGTAACGTTTTGTGTGCTTTTTTTCTTTTTAAATGATGTTTCTTTCCTTTGTATGTCTTATTGTGATTATTGGGTGAGGGTTGTCTGTGTGTTTCTTTACAACAATTTTTAGGTGTATTTCTTACATCGAAGTTGATATGGAACACCCATCTCAGTACACTGTAACTTAAGAGAGAAAAAGCTTAATTCTCCTGAAATTTATTTGTAAGCAGTAGGCCATTAAAGGCAAGATCTGCAAATCCTTAAACATTTATGGACGTCAGTAATCAGATCAAAACTATCATACAGACAAGAAGTCTTTTTTAATGCTCCAAAATATTTACTGAGGAAGCTTCAGAGTGTAGATTGTAAAGCATACAGGCTTACTCTTGGTATACCTTTACTTGTATCAGCAATTGACATATATAAAGTCGAAATATTGCCGTTATATGAATAATCCTACTGAAAACTTGCATGCCCCAAATATGTACTGAGAAGTTCAACACCCAAAAACTTTGCATCGGAAGACGTGGAAATAAAATCTGGTACATTTTTTTTTTTTTTACCAAAAGGACGCAGCAAATCGGGTACACTTGTGGCGACGCGTTCTCTCTCCCAGGGGACAGCAGCCCGAATTTCACGCAAAGAAATCTGCTGTGACATTAAGTGGTATAAAAAAAATCAGAGTTAGGTTACCATGATTTGATGGAAGATGAGTCTTTAGGAAAATAAGCTGGTCAATAGTCTTTCAGGGCTTTTATTTATTTCATTTTATACAACTTTATGTCACAGCAGATGCAATTAGGGCTGCTCTTCACGGGGAGAGTGCGTTGCCACAAGTGCAGCGCCACCCATGAATTTTTGTTCTTTTTCCTGTCTGCAACTGTATTTGTTTCCATATCAAAGTGACTTTTTTCTACAGAATTTTGCCAGGGATAACCCCTTGTTGCCGTGGGTTCTCTTACGTGCGCAAAATTATAATGTGTAATACACAAGACCTTGGTTTATCGTCTCATCCGAAAGACTAGCACCCAGACCACCACTCATGGTCTAATGGAAGGGGGAAAAGGTTTGGGCGGGAACCAGATTTTCCGCTTTCTAGGCAGGCACGTTACCTCTAGACCACCGATCCATAGGGAATAGTCAAGATTGGCTGCTTAAAGCTTGCTCTGTGGTCAGCATAAAATGACAGAGGCCCAGTTGGTAATCTCTCCTGGTCATCGAAATCATGAAAGAAAAAATAATTATATAAACTGGATTTTTCTACGAAAGGGATTTAGGCAGACCTCCCCTCCCCCTCCCTTTCAACCTTTCCCCCTCCCCCTCTACTCCACCCCCTCCCTCCTCTCCACTTTCCTGTGTGCACCTAACAGACAAGTAATGACAGTATTACCAACAAAAAGAAAAAAAACATATAAAGGTTGACAGAAAAAAAAGATAAGGAATACATTTCTAAAAACAAATGTGTATGAATCAAATGCCTGCACGTTTATTGCACTCGCAATTTTGCTAGTATCCTGTTTGAAAAATTCCAGTTTGTCAAAGCTCGTGGCTTTTTGGCCGAATATAGCCTAGAACTAGCTGCCGACTGTCAATTGAGCGCAGGGTTATCCCACCCTTGGACGTGACATGCGCAGAAGACCATTCCGGTTATGATGTGAGCACAAATTCATGGTTTCAATTGAGAGTGCCTTGATTTGTATTGCCAGTTGGTTTTCTTTGCCCTCTTCCAGCAAGTTCGAGATCAACTGTACGTGACAATCTACACGCAGATGGTTTCATTCCATACAACGGTTAGTGATATTTTCCATTCTATGTATGCCTATATGCTAAAGACTCCCAATGGTGAATGTCTTTCTTGGACATAGATTTTTAGTTTTAAAATGCAGGCGGGCAGTTTTCACGTGACA
>CM060328.1:606150-616150 GCA_030674155.1 Stramonita haemastoma | reverse complement strand
CTTCCTGGAAGAGTGGTAATGCTATGGTTTTAAAGAAAGGTAGGTTTTCTTTGTTGTGATTGGGCCGGGAAAGCTAAAGGTAGAATGTGTATCTTTAATTAAATGACTTTTTGTTTTCAAAGTGCTATTATTTCAAAAGTAAGCAAACTGAGTGAATCTCAAATAATTATGATAGTTTCTAAAAAGTACTTATGACGAGACTAAATCAGTTTAGATTTGAGCTGGTAAAGCAAAATAGGAAATGAGATGCGTCTTTTTCACCTGACAAAGCGACATTGAAAAAATGTGAATCTATCGCATTAGGGATAAAATGAAATAAAGTTTGAGCTTGTAGAGGTGTGATCATTTTCCCTGTAACTGAGGACACGAGGAAAAAGTAGTGAAGGAAAACAAGTGCAGGTAACCACTGACAACTTCTCCATCATTTAAAAACTGACTTATCAAAGATTCAAATAAAAAATAATTAAAATTGAAAGTAAATTCTAGGGAATAATGCTCACTGATGACTTCTTCACTGCTTTCAGGAGCTCCAGGACTGGAGTCAAGTGCCAAAGAACAGACACGCCATCCGGCACCACATGTCAGTTACCAGAACGTGACGAGGTAACATCAAATTTCATCTGTTCCTTTTCTGGCTCAGGCCAAAGCTTTGTCAGTTATTGATGTGAGCTAGGGGCCACGGTCTACACTGAACTAGTGTTGATTTTAAAATGGTGTGTGGAGATTGTCTTCAGCCATGACAAGTTCGTAGGAAAGAATCCTGCACTCTAAAGGAGAAAAATCCTCTGAAGTTGGAGTATGGCTGCCTTTATGGTGAAGTACTCATAAAGTCATATACTCAAACTCCTCATCCAGATGGTACTCCACAAGCGAGCATAACTAAAAACAACCAACAAGGGAACATAAAATAGCCCCAAATAAATCGGTATCACAGACCCAGGCGGCCATTTCCCACACCTTACTTCTTATTTCCCTCTGCAGAAAAACATGCAAAACGCTCATGTACGCAAACACTCAGCTTGATTAACCTCGGAGCTCTAGCAGATGAATAACCCCCCCCCCCCGAAAAATAAAAGATATAGTGAATACTGCTACGTACTGACGATTGTAAAGGTGTATTAGTGACTAATGATACTGACAATTGTGTGTGTATCAGTGAATAATACAGCTGACGATTGTATCAAGTATTCTGGCAGGAGGAGGACACCGACACCATCGAAGACTTCGCCGTCGCCGTTGCAGCAAAGAAGTTCGCCGTCGCCGTCGCTGCAGAGGACTTCACTGTCGCTGCAGAGGACTTCGGCATCGCTGTAGAGAAGTTCGCCGTCGCCGTTGCTGCAGAGAAGTTCGCCGTCGCCGTCGCTGCAGAGAAGTTCGCCGAGATACAGACACCTGCAGTGTTGGTCAGGTCATTTGAACAACACTCTCAAATTCGCATCCGTAAAGTGGATGAAGCTCGACTGTGTGGTCCCAGTCTCCCCACTGAGCCCACAGCACACTCACTCAGGGTAGGAGCCGGCCGGAGCCCGAAAAATCCCTATGACTCATGGGATTCAAACCCACGACCTTCCAGTCCGGAATCCAAGGCGTGCCACGGAGCAGGAGGTTTCCGGGTCCACGGTGCCGTTCACGGATCTGAAACCTAGGAGCGAGCAATACAGCACTCCCTCTGGCAGGAGGAGTGGAACGCTCAGACGGACAAGCTTTTTCGGATCCGTCCCAACCTGAGAGAGGTTTTCCCTCTGGGTGTCAAAAACCGAAGGGAGGCGACAGTGCTCACCAGGATACACACGGGTCATTCTCACATCACTCACGTTCACTTGCTGAAAGGAGAGGGAACCCCATGGTGCGTGACTTGCGACGTGCAGGTAACCATCAAACATCTGCTCATGGAGTGTCGGGATGTTCAGGATATTAGGCACAAGCATTTTACCGCGGACTCCCTAAAGATCCTCTTTCAGGATGTTCCACCCGACACCATTTTTAACTTCCTGAGAGAATCGGGCTTTTTTCGTCTGATATGAGTGAAAGTGGTATGGTTGTTCTCTAAGGACAAGGTTGTTTTAAGGAATCTGGTTTCGGTTTTATCTCATTTTAAGTGTGATCAATGTGGGTTTTCCCACGACGCGGGGGCCGTCCTGGGCAGACCCTTATGGTCGACCGGGGCGTCGATACAAGGACAGTTGAGTTGGTTTTATACCTCGTTTTAAACTGTACATGTATAGTCGCACACTTTTAGTACGAGTTTTAAAATGTGACGAGGTGATAGCCCTGATATGGCCTATGTGGTCAGCGGGGCTATAAGCAACATCATTGGCGCTAACCACTGCGCCACGGCGGCTGGTTCGCAGAGGACTTCACTGTAGCTGCAGAGGACTTCGCCGCCGCCGTTAAAGACATTGTCTTCGCCGTAAATCGCCCTCGTCGTAAAAGACATCGCCGTCGCCCTAAAAGACATCGCCGTCGCCGCAAATGTCAGACATGTA
Organism: Stramonita haemastoma; assembly: GCA_030674155.1. Taxonomy (NCBI): domain Eukaryota; kingdom Metazoa; phylum Mollusca; class Gastropoda; order Neogastropoda; family Muricidae; genus Stramonita; species Stramonita haemastoma. Next base: position 613,664 of record CM060328.1, on the reverse strand, counting down.
GTACTAGTAGCAGTAGCAGTAGCAGTAGCAGAAGTAGCAGAAGTAGTAGTAGTAGTAGTAGTAGTAGTAGAAGTAGTAGTAGTAGTAGTAGTAGTAGTAGTAGTAGTAGTAGTAGTAGTAGTAGTAGTATGCATTTTACGTCTTAATACGCCGGAAAGGCGAAAGAAACACGCGCACACACATCTACACACCCACACAAACACACGCACGCACGCATGCACGAACGCACCCCCCCCCCCCCACACACACACCCCGAGTCTCTCTCTCTCTCTCTCACACACACACACACACACACACACACACACACACACACACACACACACGCACACACGCACACAACGCACACACGCACGCGCACGCACACACGCACACACACGCGCGTGTGCACACACACACACACACACACACACACACACACACACACACACACACACACACACACACACACACACACACACACACACACAGAGTTACAGAAATGTAACGTCGTTTTCAATTTTCGTCTTTACACCTAAAATACCACACAAAAGGAAAGAAACGACGTGTGTTCATTTTATTTTAGCTGTCTATCTCTTTATTCTTTTATTTCGAGGATAATGGAATAAGCACTCTGATTTTTTCCTCAACAGTTCTGTAAATTTTGTCATCTGTTCTCATGGGTACAAAATGGCCTACTCTTCCCAAAAGAGGAATGGGTTTAATGCGTGGACAAGATGTTTTCTGTGTGTATGTGTTTTATTTAAAAAAAAAATATTTATCTATTCTTTATATCGAGGATAATGTAATAAGCACTCGCGTACATTTTTTCTACATCCAGTCCCCGTATGTATGCAGTTTTGTAAATCTTGTCATTGTTCCCACCGGCACACATAGCCTACTCTTACGAAAAGCGGAACAGGATTTAACGTGTGGGCAAGATGTTCTGCGTGCGTTCGCACACGGGGCCTCGGTTTATAGATCCATCCGAAGTCCGAAGACTCTGTGTGTGTGTGTGTGTGTGTGTGTGTGTGTGTGTGTGTGTGTGTGTGTGTGTGTGTGTGTGTGAGAGACTCTGTGTGTGTATGTGTGTGTGTGTGTGTGTGTGTGTGTGTGTGTGTGTGTGTGTGTGTGTGTGTGTGTGTGTGAGAGAGAGAGAGAGAGAGAGAGAGAGAGAGAGAGAGAGAGAGAGAGAGAGAGAGAGAGAAAGTTTGACTCACTGTAAGAGAGAGAGAGAGAGAGAGAGAGAGAGAGAGAGAGAGAGAGAGAGAGAGAGAGAGAGAGAGAGTTTGACTCACTGTGTGTAACTTTGTATGTGGGGGGGGGGGGGGGGGGGGGGAGGGGAGGGGATTGGTAGTCAAAGGAGGGAGCATGGGCATTATTCTGGAAAAAGATGTTAGCAGGAGGAGTTAAGGCACAAGTCAGGATCGGTGGGGATAGAAGAAAAGAGGGCGAGTGATGGTGAGAGAGTTTTCGTAAGCCTATATTTTCAATTTTTGTCCGTAATTAAAAAAAATCACATGTTTTTTTGGTGGTTAAATCCTTATTTAATGGTTATAACGCTGTGAGATTCCGGGTTGAATTCCTAGCCGTCCCTTTCTTCCCAGTTTAACAGGAAAATTAAATTATATGTTTAAAAAACCCATCAATAACAGGATAGTTGAAGATCGAAAAGAGTAGGGAGGTACTTCTCGACTGTCCTGGCAAAAATTGGGTAGGTTTGAATTCTCAACTCTATTCCTAAAGTTGGAATGTGGCTACCTACATGATGGGGCTGCATACACCAAAAAGAATCTCACCGTGAGTAAAAGTTTGGAGCTCTAGACGAGGAATGTTGTTTACAGAGAAATTGTTTTCCACAGTCTTTGGCCTGAGACTGCTTTGATGGCAGCAGAGCTGGAAATTTGGGAATCAAAATTTGAAGGCGAAAGTACTACAAAGCCTGAGCAGTTGGCAGGACCAACAGAGCCTTAGCAGTTGATAGGACAGTATTTTGTTTTTAATTTCGAATAGAGCTCCACATCCTTGTGTCTACCATCAGTTCTATCTGCTGCTGTGTCCACATGCTTTGCAACACTGACCAGTCAACTGACTGGTAACCCTTTCCCTTTTTGCATGCTTCCCCTTTTTGCATGCTTCCTTCCCCTTTTTGCACGCTTCCTTCCCCTTTTTGCACGCTTCCTTCCCCTTTTTGCATGCTAACTGTTCATACTAATCCTAACCTGTACACTAACCCTGGCCCGTCATGTGGACACAAAGGCAGGTAGATGACATGGTACTAGCTGACACAATGGCGACATTTTTTTTCTTGTGGGGGGGGGGGGGGGGGGGTTTGGAGGTGGTGATAGAATTTAAGAACAGTGCTAGGATTGGGGGGGTGGGGGGGGGTGTAGTAGGCGGTTAGGGCTGTGGGACTGGGGGAGGAGGTATGACTCTGTGTGTGTGTGTGTGTGTGTGTGCGCGTGCACAGGTGTGTGTGTGTGTGTGTGTGTGTGTGTGGAGAGAGAGGGAGAGAGAGAAGAGAGAGAGAAGAGAGAGAGAGAGAGAGAGAGAGAGAGAGAGAGAGAGAGAGAGAGAGAGAGAGAGAGAGAGGAGCAGTTTTTGTTCTTTTAATTCGATTCACATCAAATATGTAAAAAAAACAAAAACACCCCCCCCCCCCCCCCTCACGCACCGGACCCTGTTCTTGTGTGTGCTATTTATGCTCCTTGAAATGACTGAAGATGATGGTGGTGGCAAATCTGTGAATTGATCTTCTGCTGGAAGATTGATGGCAGATTTTACACCAACACATCTGTGAATTGATCTTCTGCTGGAAGATTGATGGCAGATTTTACACCAACACATCTGTGAATTGATCTTCTGCTGGAAGATTGATGGCAGATTTTACACCAACACATCTGTGAATTGATCTTCTGCTGGAAGATTGATGGCAGATTTTACACCAACACATCTGTGAATTGATCTTCTGCTGGAAGATTGATGGCAGATTTTACACCAACACATCTAATGAAAAATGTATGATATGCAAGATTGCTATGATTTAGGTATAGTAGGGGACAGGATAGCAAAGTGGTCAGAGTGCTTGCTTTTCCCCAGTCAATGTTGAGCAGCCTCGAGCGCGGTTGCCAATGGGATGGGTGACCATTTGTACGCCTTGGCTTCAGTACAGTTCCCCCAGTTCACCCAGCTGTAAATGGGTATCTTCCCTCTTTAGGGTCCTGGAAGGTAAAGCAGCGAGGGAGAGGAGATGGGCGCCGCCCTCAATACGCTGGCCCCTAGAGAAGTTGAGGTTTCTGATGCCTTCTCCCCTACGACCACACAGGGTTTTTTATGGGAATACCGCCACCACCACCACCACCACCACCACCACCACCACACTTTATGATTTAAGTATAGTAGTGGTAAAGGAGTGCCTGTGCTTATTATTATTATTATTATTATTATTATTATTATTATTATTATTATCATTATCATTATCATTATCATTATTATTATTATTATTATTATTATTATAACAACAACAACAATAATAATAATAAGAATTGTTATTATTATTATTATTTTATTATTATTATTATTATTTTTAGTAATGCTTTGATAACATGTAGAAAAATGTAAGCTGTATAATGGTAAGCTGAGTGTGTGGAGAGTTTTTTTCATTAAAAAAAAAAAGCATTAATAGTTGTTGATATTGCCTCAAAGAATTTGTTCATGTTGGTGAAGTGACTTTCAAAGATGTTGGTGGCAGATCTGTGTATTGATCTTTTGCTGGAAGATTGATGGCAGATTTTACACCAACACATCTTGGGTAAAATAAATGAGAAAGACTAATGGTATATGGTTATAAGTATAGTATTGAAGAGACTCTTTTTGGTTTTGATTTTATTAAAATTATGGGATCAAATCTGAAACGACAAGAAAAAATGTAGTATGTTGTATAATCGTGTTTGTAGTGTGCCGGAAAGTTTGTTTGTTTTTTTTTTTTTTTTAATAAATCACAGCAAACATGACAACAAAAAGAAAGCTTGTGCTGTGATTGCTATTGATATTCTGTGAAAAGAATCTAGATGATGAAGATCGGGGACAATACTCTTTAGGGTCAGGGAAGGTAAAGCAGGGAGGGAGAGGAGATGGGCTCCGCCCTCAATATGTTGGCCCCTAGAGAAGCTGAGGTCTGATACTTCATTCCCCTACGACCGCCTAGGCTATGGGACACCTTTACCTTTACTATAATGGTGTGGACAGTACGTTGGAAGAAGGGGCCATTTCTTCTTCTTCTTTTCTTTTTAATCACATCAAATAGAAAGGAATAACAAAGTTTGTTGTGTGATTGACATGTTGGTGGCAGATCTGTGTATTGATCTTCTGCTAGAAGATTGATGGCAGATTTTACACCAACACATCTTATGTGAAATACTAATGGTATATGAATTCAAGTATAGTAGTTGGGAAAATGTGTGCGTGAATGTGTGTGTGTGTGTGTGTGTGTGTGTGTGTGTGTGTGTGTGGTGTGTGTGTGTGTGTGTGTGTGTGTGCGCGCACGCGCACCTGCGTGCGTGTGTGCATGTGTATGTGTGTGAATGTGAGTGTGTGTGTATATGTGTTGTGTGTGTGTGTGTTTGTGTTTGTGTGTTTGTGTGTTTGTGTGTGTGTGGTGTGTGTGTGTGTGTGTGTGTGTGTGTGTGTGTGTGTGTGTGTGTGAGAGAGAGAGAGAGAGAGAGAGAGAGAGAGAGAGAGAGAGAGAGAGAGAGAGAGAGAGAGAGAGAATCCCCCACCACGTTTTAAGTAATGGGATCAAATATGAATTGCAAAAAAATGTAGCTTGTCGTATGATAATGTTGAAAGTTTTCCCCAGGAATTTTTGTTTTCTTTATTTTTGGTCGCATCAAAATGATAAAACATAAAGGAAGCTTGTGCCATGATTGGCATCAATATTCTGTGAAAGGACTTTACATTATGTTGGTGGCAAATCTGTGTATTGGTCTTCTGCTGGAAGATTGATGGCAGATTTTACACCAACACATCTTCCGAAAAATGTACGTTAGACACTAATGGTAATATAATTTTATGTATAGCAGTACAGTGTGGCCATTTTCTTTTTTTGTTTTTTGTTTTATTTGGATATTGAGATCCAAATTAATATGAATTGGCAAGAAAAAAATGTAATAGATTTGTATAATGTTGTGAAAAGTGTGTAAGGAAATTTGTTTCTTTTTTGTTACTTTTTTAAATGTTATAGATCTATAATTTTGAAAGTAAAAAGAAAGCGTATGCTGTAATTGGCATTTGTATTCTGTGATAAAACCCTCAGATGATGTTGGTGGCAGATCTGTGTATTGATCTTCTGCTGGAAGATTGATGGCAGATTTTACACCAACACATCTTACCCCCTAAAAACATGACCAATTCTACTAATGTAGGATTTTTTAAATAGTATTGAAGAAAATGTGGCTTTTTTGTTTAGTTGTTTTTGTTTGTATTATCAAAAAATAATGAGATCAAATGTGAAATGACAAGAAAAATGTATGCTGTATGATAGTGTTGAAATTGTGCCCAAAGAGGTTTTCATTTTTTTTGGAACTTTTTTTTATCACATGGAATTTGAAAACAAAAAGAAAGCCTCTGCTGTGATTAGCATTAATATTCTGTGAAATTACTTTAAATGATGTTGGTGGCAGATCTGTGTATTGATCTTCTGCTGGAAGATTGATGGCAGATTTTACACCAATGCAACATCCGAAAAATGTATGTAAACGAAAAAGAGTACTGGTTTATGATTTTATGCATAGCAGTCGATAAAGGTGGCTTTTTTGGTGATGAGATCAAAATGAATGTAAACTGGCAAGAAAAATGTAATAGTTTCTCTAATATTGTTGGTGAGTAAGGAAAGGGTTTTAATTTTTTTCTCTTTTGTATCCCATCAAATTTGAAAACAAAACGAAAGTTTGTGCTATGCTTGCCATGGATATTCTAATAATTTTATTATAGTATTGGATAAAACGTGCCTGTGTGGTTTAACTATCTTTTTTTTTTTTTTTAATGATACCAAATGGAAATTGACAACAAAATATAAAATGTTGCATAAAACTGTAGATAGTGTGCTTGGAGAGGTTTTGTTTTCATTTAAGTTTCTTTTTTTAGAAATCACATCATGTGTGATATTGCAAAGAATGTTTGTGTTGTGATTGGCATTGATATTCTGTGAAATGACTTTAGATGATGTTGGTGGCAGATCTGTGTATTGATCTTCTGCTGGAAGATTGATGGTAGATTTTACACCAACACATCTCTGCTGTTTTTAGGTAAAGTGGCCTACAATTTTTTAAAAATCGAATCAAATGAAGACTGGGGAGAAAACTAGAGGTTGCATAATGGTGTAGAGGGTGTGTGGGGAGAAGGGGTCTTTTCTTTTTTTCTGTTAATAATAAAATGAGAAATGTATAACAAAGATTTTCATATTATTACCATGTTGGTGGCAGATCTGTGTATCGAGCTTCTGCTGGAAGATCGATGGCAGATTTTACACCAACACAATTTACGAACATAGAATATGAAAGAATTATAGTATACGATTTTAAGTTTAGCGGTGAGTAAAGTGTGACCAGGTTTTCTTTTTTTTTTTTTTTGCTTTTTGGTTTTTAGTAATGAGATAAAAACTAATGTAAATTTGCAAGATACATGTAATAGTTAACAGAATGTTGTGAAAAGTGTCTATGATGTGAAAAGTGTGTTAGGAGAGGGTTTGTGATTTTTCTTTGCTTTCCTAAAAAAATTACATCAACTGTAACATTTTTTTAAAAAAAAGCTGGTGCTGTAACTTGCTTTCATATTGTGTGAAATGACTTTAGATGATGTTGGTGGCAGATCTGTGTATTGATCTTCTGCTGGAAGATTGATGGCAGATTTTACACCAACACATCTTACAAAAAATATATGTAAGAGAATATTGGTATATGATTTTAAGTATAGTAGTTAAGAAAATAGGTGTGTGTTTGTGTGTGTGTGTGTGTGTGTGTGTGTGTGTGTGTGTGTGTGTGTGTGTGTGTGTGTGTGTGTGGTGAGAGAGAGAGAGAGAGGGAGGGGAGTGGGGGTGGGGGTGGGGGTGGGGAATGGGCCTGTGTGTGTGTGCGTGTGTGTGCGTGTGCGTGCGTGTGCGTGCGTGTGCGTGCGTGTGCGTGCGTGCCTGTGTGTGTGTGTGTGTGTGTGTGTGTGTGTGTGTGTGTGTGTGTGTGTGTTTAAATAATGAGATTAAATATGAATTTCCCAAAACAAAGTAGCATGTTGTATAGTAGTGTTGAACTTGTGCCCAAGAAGTGTTTTTTCGATCAATTTAAAAAACCCCATCAAATGTGAAAATAAAAACAAAGCTTTTGCTGTGATTAACATTAATATTCTGTGAAATGACTTTAGATGATGTTGGTGGCAGATCTGTGTATTGATCTTCTGCTGGAAGATTGATGGCAGATTTTACACCAACACATCTCTGTGCTGTGTGTCTTTTTTAGGTAAAGTGGCCTACAATTGTTTTTTTAATC
>CM060328.1:598650-601150 GCA_030674155.1 Stramonita haemastoma | reverse complement strand
TGTGAAATGACTTAGATGATGTTGGTGGCAGATCTGTGTATTGACTTTCTGCTGGAAGATTGATAGCAGATTTTACACCAACACAACTTTGAAATTATGTATGTGGAAGACTGATGGCATAAATCTATGATTTTAAGTATAGTAGTTAAGAAAGTGTGTGCCTTTTTTATTTTTAATTCTTTATATCGAGGATAATGGTATAAGCACTCACGTGCTTTTTACATAAAGTCCCCATGTGTATGCAGTTTTTGTAAATCGTGTCATCTGTTCCCACTGGCACACTCTTACGAATTCACGAAAAGCGGAACAGGATTTAACGTGAGGCAAGATGTTCTGCGTGCGTTCGCACACGGGGCCTCGGTTTTATAGTCTCATCTGAAGGACTTTTGGGGAGAGTGGAGTCGGTACCGATGTTAACACCAGAGGAAAAATCCCCTTGACCGGGAATCGAATCCAGGTCGTCAAATTGCGAGTCCGGCTTAGTGGTCAGAACATTGATAAATGTGGCTCTGTGTGTGTGTGTGGTGTGTGTGTGTGTGTGTGTGTGTGTGTGTGTGTGTGTGTGTGTGTGTGTGTGTGTTTTAAATAGAGGAAAATAGGAATTACCTAAAAAGTTAGCATTTTGTATAAATGTGTTGAAAGTGTGCCCTTGGATGTTTTCTTTTTCTTTTTGTTCTTTAAAAAAAATCACATGGAATGTGAAAACACAAAGTTTTGTGCTGTGATTGTCATTAATAGTCTGTGAAATGACTTTAGATGATGTTGGTGGCAGATCTGTGTATTGATCTTCTGCTGGATGATTGATGGCAGATTTTACACCAACACATCTTAGGAAAAATGTATGTGAAAGACTGATGGTTTATGAATATAAAAATAGCAGTGGGTGAAGACTTTTCTTTTTCACATTTTTTAAGGGGGGTGGGGAGGGGGGCTAATACAATAAAAATTATGTAAATTGGCAAGAAAGTTGTAATAGTTTTGTGTGTTGTAGAAAAAATGTATGGTGAAGATTTGTTTTTAATTTTCATTTAAATCACATCCAATATGAAAACAAACAAATAAACTTTTCCTGTGATTGCCATTAACATTCCAATGATTTTGTGCATAGTATTGTATAAATGTGACTGCATGTTCTCTCTCTCTCTCTCTCTCTCTCTCTCTCTCTCTCTCTCTCTCCTCTCTCTCTCTCTCTCTCTCTCTCTCTCTCTCTCTCTCCTCTCTCTCTCTCTCTCTGACCTCACTCTCTCTCTCTCTCTGACTCACTCTCTCTCTCTCTCTCTCTCCTCTTTTGAACAATATGATATATAAACAATATGATGCAGCACAGCAAAGTGCAGGGTCCCTGCCACATGCGCGCACACAAACAAACACACTGACAAACACCAGCGCGCGCACGCGCGCAAACACATAGTCAACCCCCATGCCAAAAAGATGCGGTTTGGGGCAAAGACAGGACCCAAAGAGGCCTCTTCAGGCCCGTCCTGCCGCAACTTTTTTTTTTTTTTTTTTTTTTTTTTTTTTAAATAATCCAAATATGCATTACATTTCAAATGATAGTAACATTTGCAATAAACCAAATATATACTACATTCCAAACTATTAAAACTTTCCAACTGAATTAATCGTATACTATTAAGTGATTCAAACATTCAAATGTACATTGCACTCTAAATGATTTGAACATTGCAAATGAGCCAAGTTATAATGTTATCCAAAAGAAACAAAAACAAACAACAACAACAACAACAACAACAAAACAAAAACAAAAACAAAACAAAACAGAACAAAAAACAAACAAAAACGAAACAAAAACAAAAACACACACAAAAATTTTTACTATTTGTTTGCATGACAGAGTAACAATTTGCAATATATTCAGAGTATGGATATAACAGATACAACCAAACAAACAGTCGGGAAAAAAAAAGAAGAAGAAAATAAGAGAGAGTACACAGATTACATTCGAGAATACCCCAAGTGAATTTTCAGTTGTTTTACAAAATAAGCAATGTAGCGATGCTACGTATTACATAAAAAAAAAACAATGCAGAAAACACAAAAAACAAACAAACAAAACAAAAAACCAGTTTCTTCAAAATGTTTCTACCCATCATCAACTAGTTGTTTGTAATGTTGCCATTTAGCTGCAAATACACTATAAGTCATGTTTGTTTGTCCTGCCGCAACTTTTCCACAGTTACAGACCCCAAGGCACCAGGACAATGTATGCATACACCCTCCCCTACCATCGTCTATGTGTGTGGCGCCGGACTTGTGGCGACACCACAGACCTCAAGAGCTGAGACAGCTAGTTTTCTGGCAAGGAAATCGGCGACAGTGTACGCACCGAAAACCAAGCAGTGCGCACAATAATAATGACAATATACAGCAATATGAGGCAGCACAGCAAAGTACAGGGTCCCAGCCACATGCACGCACACAAACAAACACACTGACAAACACCAGCGCACGCGCGCAAACGCATAGTCGACCCCCATGC
>CM060328.1:591150-593650 GCA_030674155.1 Stramonita haemastoma | reverse complement strand
GTGTGTGTGTGTGTGTGTGTGTGTGTTGTGTGTGTGTGTGTGTGTGTGTGTGTGTATGTGTGTGTTGTGTGTGTGTGTGTGTGGTGTGTGTGTGTGTGTGTGTGTGTGTGTGTGTGTGTGTGTGTGTGTGTGTGTGACTCAAACACTTCGACATTTGTTCCTTCTTGATCAGCTCAAACAGACGCCACTGGGGTCCTTAACTTCACACAGAGAGATCTGCTGAGGCTCAAAGTGGTATTCAATTCAATTTAATTCAATCTTTACACACAAAGGACTAGTCCATTATTAGTCCATAGTTCATATTTCCATTGTTGCCTTCAGAACGCCATTTTCAGTGCACCAACAGCAAAACAAACAGAGAAAGAAAATTGTTTGTGAAAGAAAAGAAATTCGTTTGTGCCATTAAAAGGTAAAGGTGTCCCACAACCTATGTGGTCGTAGGGGGGTGAAGCATCAGAGACCTCAGCTTCTCCAGGGCCAGCATATTGAGGGCGGCGCCCACCTCCTCTCCCTCGTTGCTTTACCTTCCCTGATCCTAAAGAGGGCAGGTACCCATTTACAGCTGGGTGAACTAGGGGACTGTACTGAAGCCAAGGCGCGCAAACGGTCACCCATCCAACTGGTAACTACGCTAGATGCTATAGCTTGGGGAAAGCGAGTGCTCTGACCACTGAGCTATCCCATCCCCTTGTGCCATTAGTCAATCGAATTCTCCCTCAGTTTGTGGTCTCATCCGAAGGGCTTTCAGGACTATGGAGTCGGCTCTGTTGTGAATTTCAGGGAAAAAAATCCCTTCGAAAGCATGCCTCGGTGGTGCTATGAACCCGGGCAATCACATCTCGAGCTCAACGCTCTAACCACTAGGCTACCCCACCTCCCCACACTGGGATATTTAATCTACATGAACCTAGGAACCCCATAGCATTGAAAACAATGATGGTGACAGTAAAGAGAGGTTCCAGTGGGATTTTGCCACAGCAATACAGAATCCAGCAAACCATTGGTCCCTACGAAAATCTTCTATCAATCGTAAAGAAGTCTAAACTTAAATGGTACAGCATGTCACAAGACCAAAAGGACTTGAAAAAACAATACTGCACGGCACTGTCCAAAGAGGAAGAAAAAGAGGCAGGCCAAGGAAGAGATGGGGGACAACATCAGCGAATGAACAGAACTCGACAAACTTTTGAGAAAGGCAGAACAGAGAGAGGAATGGAGGAAGTGGTTTTACAAGTCTTCAGGGTGCCCCCACGATGGCCAGACTAAAAAATATGATAGATAGAATAGATAGATAGATAGATAGATAGATAGATAGATAGATAGATAGACAGACAGACAGACAGACAGACAGATAGATAGATAGATAGATAGATAAAATAGATAGATAGATAGATAGATAGATTGATAGATAGATAGATAGATGATAGATAAAATAAATAGAATACTCTCCCAGCCCTCCCTTAACTCACAGTCCAAGAAATTCCCCCGTGGGGATGCCGGGGGTCCTGTCAGTAAAAAAATAATCCCCACCTTCGGGAAAATCAACACAAGGAATTCCCTCTTTTCTATCCTTCTCTTTGTTTTTGTTGTTCCTTTTTTCCCTGTTACTTTCCTTCATGTCTATCGTTTGCCTTTCCCCCCATTTTCCTGCACCCTCCCCCGCCCCACGCTCCCCCAAAAAACTTAAAAGATAATTTCTCTCCCCAAGCCAAAGTCGGATTTTGCTGGGCCTGCCTTAACAGGCGTTTAACGGAGTGCAAACGCATTTTTTACTTTGATGACAGACAATACAACAATAGTTGCTGTCTGAGTTTTCGACGACGACGACGACGACGACGACGACGACGAACGACGACGACGACGACGACGAGAAGAAAAAAGAAGAAGAAGAAGAAGAAGAAGAAGAAGAAGAAGAAGAAAAAAAGAAGAAGAAGAAGAAAAGAAGAAGAATTGCGAAGAAGAAAAAGAAGAATTTCCGAATAATTGCGAAGAGAAGAAGAATTGCGAAGAAGAAGAAGAATTGCGAAAAGAAGAAGAATTGCGAAGAAAGAAAATTGCGAAAAGAAGAATTGCGAAGAAGAAGAATTGCGAAGAAGAAGAATTGCGAAGAAGAAGAATTGCGAAGAAGAAGAATTGCGAAAAAGAAAAGAATTGCGAAGAAGAAGAATTTCGAAGAAGAAGAAGAAAAAAGAAGAAAAAGAAGAAAAAAGAAAAAAAGAAGAAGAAGAAGAAGAAGAAAAGAAGAAAAGAAGAAGAAGAAAGGAAAAAAAGAAGAAGAAGAAGAAAAAAAAGAAGAAGAAGAAGAAGAAAAGAAGAAAAAAAAGAAGAAAAAAAGAAAAAAGAAAAGAAAAAGAAGAAGAAGAAAGAAAGAAGAAGAAGAAGAAGAAAAGAAAGAAAAGAAAAGAAAAAAGAAGAAGAAGAAAAGAAGAAGAAGAAGAAAAAGAAGAAGAAGTCCAAGAAAGAGTCCCCCATCACACCCACCCAGCCCGATGACCTGTTT
>CM060328.1:567309-569809 GCA_030674155.1 Stramonita haemastoma | reverse complement strand
CAAACAATGTCAAACAAAAGCTTTTGATAAGTAAACATTTGCAAACACCACATCTGCAATTAAAAAAATTGACTTAGCAGATTTTTGACCATGGGTAACTCAGGGTACTGATGAAGACCCCATCCCCCCTTTAAAAAATGTTTTTTTTATATATCAGATTTTCAGTTTTTCCTGTCAGCAACTAGGACCTATGATGTTATGATAGCTCAGTGGTCAGAGCACTCCTTTTCCCCTAAGCTAAGATTAAGCAGCATCGAGTGTGGTTGCCTATTGGATGGGTGACCGTTTGCGTACCTTGGCTTCAGTATAATCCCCCAGTTCACCCAGCTGTAAATGAGTACCTGCCGTCTTTAGGGTTAGGGAAGGTAAAAGCAGCGAGGGAGAGGAGATGGGCGCCGCCCTCAATATGCTGGCCCCTAGAGAAGCTGAGGTCTCTGACCCCTCACTCCCCAACGACCGCATAGGTTATGGGACACCTTTACCTTTTAACTACGATGTACTGGTGAAGCCTTGAATGTCTGCGGGTAATGTTTGTGTTTTAGCAATCCATCAAACAGTGAATAGATAATGATGGAATTCACGAGCTTAAGCCTGTCTGATGTTTTATCTCTGCATACCTATGCACATGGAAAGAGATTAAGACGTTAGCAAGCCTGCAGGTTACCTGATGTAACATCAGTGCTGATTCCGCTCTCTCCAAAAGTCCTTCGGATGAGACTTTAAACCGAGGCCCCGTGTGCGAACGCACGCAGAACATCTTGCGTACACGTTAAATCCTGTTCTGCTTTTCGTAAGAGTAAACAATCGTGTGCCTTTGGGAACATATGACATTTACAAAACTGCATACACACGGGGACTGGATGTAAAAAAGCACAATAGTACTTATTCCATTATCCTCGATATAAAAGAATAAATTAAAAAAAAATTTAATAAATGTATACAGGTTGTAAAATGTCCACTTTATCCTCCAGGCATCACTGAGTCACCCAAACATGATGAATTCACAGCTCTAAGAATTAGACACTGAGCAAGAAGCAAGGCGGCAGGATGGTTAGACACGTTCACCTGCCTAACAAATAAACCGTGAGGTTGTGGGTTCGATTCCCAGTCTTGCCCTTCCTTCCAGTTTGACAGGAAACTCGAACTGATGTCAAACTTTTCTGGGGAGACTCTAAACCAGTCGGACCCGTGTGCTTACAGGTTATACACGTCAACAACAACAACAAAACAACCAACCCCACAACAAGGTAAAATCGGAAGAGCAGGGAGGCACTTCCCGGCTGTCCAGGCTAAGTCGGTAGGTTCAACTTCACCGAAGTTGGAACGCAGCTACCTTAATTGTGAGTAAAAACAATTGTATAGGCAAAATTTCACCAATGGGAGGGAACTTCGGAGCTTTAGCCAAGGAACCAAAAAAGAACAGAAAAAAATGTTGAACGTTTACTCCCGTCAGCTACTGTGTCCACCCTCGACATAAATCTTGATAAACTGGGAGCTGGACACTGAATTATCTGATAATGCCCTTCTCATGACCATACACACCCGACACTGCTGACGATACACGACACTACAAACTAGCACTACAGCATAACAGGACGAGCACAACAGCGGATTTCCCCAGATACATGCCAGTTTTGCAGGGCGGGGCCGGATTAATGCGAGATAAGGAGAACCATTACACTGAACACAACACGGATACTGAACAGCGTTATGGCGTGCTGTGCGCGTCTGGTAATTGTTAGAGGGACACCAGAAGGCAGACTTTTGATTGTGAATAAATAATATTTATTTTGTACAGTCTTGAATTAGAATTGCCAGTTTGAAAGTCTGGATATAGGAGTTCATCAAGTTTGGTTTGGCAGAAACAAACGATTGGATTTTTACATTGAAAAATATTTGTACTATAAAAATAGTAGGAGTCCAAACTTGCCCCTGCAATTCTGTTCTGGGGACGGGATAGCTCAGTGGTCAGAGCGCTCGCTTTCCCCTCGCTAAGGTTAAGCAGTATCGAGAGTGGTTACCAGTCGGATGCGTGACCGTTTGCGCGCCTTGACTTCAGTACTGTCCCCCAGTTCACCCAGCTGTAAATAGGTATCTCCCCTCTTTAGGGTCAGGGAAGGCAAAGCAGCGAGGGAGAGGAGATGGGTGCCACCCTCAACATGCTGGCCCCTAGAGAAGCTGAGGTCTCTCAGTAAAGTTCTGTTATATTTTTCCACATATTTTTTTTCCATATCAGCTATCCGTTGCTTAGGGTTCAAATTTCTTTCTGAATAAGAATATCATTTTCATAACTAAAATGACCACTTGCCTTTTTTGATAGATGTTCATGGTGAAGAACCTTTAATATCAAAACTATCAAAACGCGTAAGCTCTGACCAATTTTGAAACCAATTTTTTCATTTCAAAATAATCTCATTATTGTTTTATGGTTAAAAAAAAGTACACTTTACATTTGACATACTCTTGATCATATTTTACAAACACTAATAAACACTTTAAA
>CM060328.1:549809-562309 GCA_030674155.1 Stramonita haemastoma | reverse complement strand
CCCCGAGAATAAACATATGCAAAACATCCCGAGTACACGTTAAAACCCCATCTATCCTTCGTACAAGAGTAGGCCAACCATGACTGGTGACTGAAATGTATGACACATACCTACCCAGCATGCACCTTAGAGGGATGGGCTCCGCCACATTTAACTTTGTCCATGACACACTGCCTGAAAAACTCGAGTGCAGTGCTGCAATGACTCCTCAAGGAGTTCAGCAGAAGTGGAGTCAAAGATAACGTTCCTACAAATCTATTTGCTTCCAAACGGCTGTTGACGACTTTAGCACAGAATAATAGGCTGCCAGGATGGAAAAATAAACTAAGCGTGTTTCCGTTCCTTCTCAGATTACCCAAACATTTCCTCCTCTTCTGCTGCACCGTGAAAAGAAAAAGAGAAAAAAAAGGAAGAAATAAAGAAGTCCATGTGCTGATTATTGACTTGGGTCTGTCAGCGTTAGAACAACTGCAAAAATAATTTCCCTGAGACATGCAGGCGTAAACAGTGACTGTGCAGGTGCATCTGCACTGATCTGTAGTGCTTACAGACCCAAGTGCATCATCATCATCATCATCATCATCATCATCTCTCTCTCTCTCTCTCTCTCTCTCTCTCTCTCTCTCTTGCTTGTTCGCATTTTTCGCACATACACATACGCACGCGCACGCGCATGCACACACACACGCACACACACACAGTGCGCGCGCGCACGCACGCACATACACACACGCACGCATGCACACATGCATTCACACACTTAAAAAACCTGTCCCGCTTTCCGGAAGAGTAGGCCATTGCGTGCCGGTGGAAACGGATGACAAAACTGAGATAATTGCATACACACGAGGACTGGATGTAAAAAAGCACACGGGTGCCTATCCCATTATCCTCGAAAACACACACACAACACACACACACGCACGCACGCACGCACGCACGCACGCACGCACGCACGCACGCACGCACGCACGCACGCACGCACGCACAGAGAGAGAGAGAGAGAGAGAGAGAGAGAGAGAGAGACAGACAGACAGACAGACAGACAGACAGACAGAGAGGGAGGGAGGGAGGGAGACAGAGACAGAGGCAGAGACAGAGAGACAGAGAGACAGAGTTCTTCAAAAAGAAAAGCCACTGTCCCATACAATGATACATGAAGGGGGGGGGGGGGGGAGGGGGTTGCTGATCGAATCACTAATTGACGATAAGAAGGCAGGCAGGCTAAGTACAAAGGCAAAGAAACCCACAGTGGGTAAAACGATCCTACCATCATAGTGGGCCTATCTCTTATTCAAAGGCTGCACATGAATATAATAAAGCTTAAGAGCTGAATTTTTAATGATGTTGGGATTACTACATCTTAGGAGAAAAACGGAGTCTACATGCATGAGGCTGGCTGGTCTATTTTGTTGGGATATGTTTTTGCTTAATTTCATTATCAAAAAGGCAGGACAACATTAATAAAATGTACTTCGTTTTCTGCTGTTTCATTAGATAAAGAGCATGTTGTGTCAGAGATTCATTTATCCATTCTGGGGAGAGAGAGAGAGAGAGAACATGAACATGAACAAGATTTATTCTTCAGGCCACCAGCCCCAAGAATGGGGTAAACAAAGCATAGCAAAGCAAAGCAAATAATGCAAAAATAAAATGAAACCTCATGACATATATGGCAACTGCTAAAACATATCAAGTGTGAACATGTGTCCTTTTAGATTAAACTGACCTCTTTTAAATGATGTTATTTGTTTGTCAAGTCTCCAAGTTTTCAACAAAATCCTGCCTTATTTTTAAGGCATTGAAAAGATATAAACTTAGCCTACGAATGGTAAATACAGAGCCATATTTCAACACATTTACGTATGGTTGATCGATTGGGACCAAGTACTTATACCTTAGATTTTCATACAGAATACAATTTCTTATAAAATGTTCTTCATCTTCCACTACCTTACACAACTTACACATGTAGTCAGTATCCTTCTTAAAAGTTCTCCTGAAAGATGATCCATTAATTGGTAGCAAGCACGAAGCTTAACTAAACAATCCCTAAAACATTTTATATCCATGTATTCGAAATAAACTTCACATCCAAAGTCAGCTTTAAACAGTCTATATGTCTGATATATGACTTTAGCCACTATGGACCCATTCCACTCTTGTAAATATACATATCCTCGCGCTGGGACTGCACGGCGTTGGGGCGCGGCCCCCGGGTGGTGGATGGGGGATTGCACACGTGAACCAAAGCAGTCTAAGGGAAGGACACCCTGACAAAAAACCCTGGTCCTCCAAGTCTGGGGGTTGGGCAGAAGGCCAACTACCTCCTCCCGTAAAAAAAACCAAGTTACAGAAACTATGGACATAAATTTACAAAGAAACCAGGGGGGAGCAGGGATCGCCAACTCTGGCAACATGACGACGATGGGTGAAAGCCTCCGGGAAGCCCAGCGTCCGACGAGGTCCTTCGCAAGCCCCACCACTAAACTTAACATCGGACACTGGAATGTCAGAACAATGTATAGCATAGGAACAGCAGCTCAAATTGCAAGAGAAATGGAGGACTATAAACTAGATATATTAGGGATTAGCGAAAGTAGATGGACGGGAGCTGGCAAAGTAAAACTAGCATCAGGGCAGACTGTAATCTACAGCGGGGAGGATGAAATACATGAGAGAGGGGTTGCGCTCATGATCAGCCAAGCAGCAGCAAAGTCACTAATGGAGTGGACGCCTGTCAACCAAAGGATATTAACTGCCAGATTCTATTCAAGATTCAGGAGAGCAACAGTCATACAAGTATATGCCCCCCACAACGGAAAGGAAGCCACGGAAAAGGAACAGTTTTATCAAGAACTGCAAGAAACGGTAGATGGATGCAACAAAAACGACATCATCATCATCATGGGTGACTTCAATGCCAAAGTAGGAAGCGACAACACTGGATATGAAAGGACGATGGGGGTGCATGGCCTTGGAGAGCAGAACGACAATGGAGAGAGGCTGTGTGAGTTCAGTCAGATGAATGGCCTCGTCATAACAGGTACACTGTTTCCACACAAGGACATACACAAAGCCACATGGGTCTCACCTGACGGGATGAGTAGGAACCAGATAGATCACCTGCTGATTAGCGGACAATGGAGATCATCTGTAATAGACTCGAGAGTACAGAGGGGAGCAGATGCCAACAGCGACCACTACCTGGTGAGGACCAGCTTCAAACTACGGCTCAGCACACACAGGAACAAGAACAGGGTGAAACCAAAGATAAACGTGGATAGACTGAAGGACGAAGAAGCAAAGAAAAGATACTGTGAGGCAGTGAAGAACAAGCTGGAGGAAAACAGGACAGAGAGTGAAGACATAGAGACGATATGGGAGCAGCAGAGCAGTGCTTATGTCAATGCTGCAGAGGAAGTACTTGGATTCAGAAAAGGAAAAAGCAAACCATGGATCAGTGACAACACATGGAAGATGATAGACGAGAGGAAGGAAATCAAGACCAAGATAAATAGCGTCCGGTCAGAAAGGATTCGGAGCAGGATGAAGGAAAGGTACAAAGAAAAGGACAAGGAAGTGAAAAGGAGCGCAAGAGAAGACAAGAGAAAATGGATAGCAGAGAAAGCACAGAGAGCACAGGCTGCGGCGGAGAATGGACAACAGAAAGAAGTTTACAACATAGTGAAACAGCTGACAGGACAAGGTACAAGACAAGCGGCAGCAGTGAAGAACAAGAATGGAGACCTGCTGAAGAGTAAGGAGGCCAGACTAGAAAGGTGGAAGGAACACTTTCAGGAGGTACTCAACAGGGATACACCAGATGACCCACCACAAGAAGACGACGAGGAGAGAGAAGAACTAGATATTTCAATAGAAACCCCTACACTGCAAGAGATAAGAAATGCACTATGCACCCTCAACAATGGAAAAGCACCGGGAATAGACCAAGTTACAGCAGAGATGCTGAAAGCGGACCCAGAGAATACCAGCAAAGAACTGAAAAGAATATTTGACGTCATATGGGAGAAAGAAACTGTTCCCACGCAATGGACAAAAGGACTCATCTGCAAGATACCAAAGAAAGGCAATCTCCAAGACTGTGGAAACTGGAGGGGAGTCACACTACTGCCACTGGCCAGCAAGGTGCTGAGCAGGATCCTGGTCAGCAGGATACAAGCAGGAGTGGATCCATCACTAAGAAAGGAACAAGCCGGCTTTAGGAAAGGGAGAAGAACCACAGAACAGATATTCATCATCAGGAACATCTTAGAACAAGTCAACGAATGGAATGCAACAATGTACATCCACTTTGTAGATTTTGAAAAGGCCTTCGACTCCATACACAGAAACAGTCTTTGGATCATCATGCGCCAGTATGGAATCCCTGGGAAATTGATCAGGATGGTTAAGTCCCTCTATGAGGACTTTCAGTGCGCTGTCATAGATGAAAATGAAACAACAGACTGGTTTCCGGTGATTACTGGAGTGAAACAGGGGTGCTGCATGTCTGGATTCCTTTTCCTGTTGGTGATTGACTGGGTCATGAAGAAGACGACAGAGGGCGAAAGAACAGGGATCAGGTGGAATTCACTACAATGCTAGAAGACCTCGACTTTGCAGATGACCTAGCCCTTTTATCATCGGCCATGAACCATCTACAGCAGAAAACAGCCAAGCTCGAGGACAATGCTGCTAAAGTAGGCCTGAGGATGAACGACAAGAAATGCAAAGCGATAAAAGCCAACAGCAAGAGCAAGGAGAAGCTGAAAGTCAGGGGGAACGATGTCGAAGAGGTGGACAGCTTCACCTATCTAGGGGCCAACGTGACAAAGGATGGAGGAGGAACAGCAGATGTCAAAAGAAGGATAGCCTTGGCGAACACCCAGTTCAAACGCCTGTCTAACATCTGGAAAGCTGGAGACATCGGCAGCAAAACCAAAACCTCCCTCTTCAAGAGCTTGGTACTCTCAGTACTTCTGTATGGATGTGAAACCTGGAAGCTCACAAAAGGAGAAGAAGAAAAACTGGACACCTTCCAAACCAAATGCCTACGGAAGATTCTTAAGATTAGATGGCAACAGCACATCTCCAACAAGGCAACCCTTCAGATGGCAGGGGCAGGGAAGATAAGTACAGAAATAAGAAGAAAGAGATGGAATTGGATTGGCCATGTCCTAAGAAAAGATCAGAAGAATGACTGTGCTGTGGCCCTCGGATGGACACCAGAGGGAAGAAGGAAGAGAGGCCGCCCAAAGACAACCTGGCGAAGAATGGTGGAGGTGGAGCGGAATGCTGCTGGATGGAGCTCTTGGAGCGCAGCACGCAGCGCAGCTACAGATCGAAACCAGTGGAGAAATGATGTCCAAGCCTTATGTGCCTTCTGGCACGGAGAGAATTAAGGTTAAGGTTAAGGAAATATACATATATCATTCTTTGCTTAAACAACGATATAAAAGTATGTTCACAACCAACTCCTTGCTCCAACCAGGCATACCCAAAACCAAGAGTAAACAAGGTATGTTTAAGTAAAGTTACCCAGCATGTTTTGCCATATTCGTCCAAGTTAACAAGCATTAGATAAGCTTGCTTGGGAAGTCTATCTATGTCCCTTTTTAAAAGCTTAAACCAGTATCGAATGCACCTGACTGCACTGTTTACATATAATGGATAACGTCCTATTTCTCCATAAACAAATTTATTTGGTACCCTAAGTGGAACGTTTAGAAAACGTTTACATGCCATGGTATGTATCTTTTCAATATTGCTCAGTCTATGAAGACCCCACATCTCAGACCCATACAAGAGAATTGGCAGTACCTGCGCATCAAAAATTCGAAAAAAACAATCCTTTGAAATGTCATTTAGTTTTGATATATGTTTCACGCATTCAACACATGCATGCCTTCCTTTCATGGCAAGAGCATCTACACCTCTGTTCAGGCTCATTCTCGTGGTAAAAACAAATCCTAGATAACTGTATTTATTAACCACTTCTAATACACTGCCACCTAACTTCCATTTTTCCTTCTTACCCAAAAATCCACCTTTGCGAAAAACCATAACTTTTGTCTTGTCGATGTTAACATTCAAAAACATTTTTGTACATGCATTGTATAGACTGTTAATTTGGTTTTGTAAACCATCCGCAGTATATGATAACAGAACTATATCATCAGCAAACAAAAGAAGATACAATTCAAGAAAACTGGGCAACAACTGTATACCATGAAGACCGTTAGTATCAACTGCTGAAGCTACTTCATTTATATACAATGAAAACAATATCGGACTCAACACACATCCCTGTCTTAGACCGATTGGACAATCAAAAAATTCAGTTAGTCTGCTCTCGATACGCACACAAGACACCACCGATTCATACATGGCAATAACAGCATTTAGATATTTCCCCTGAATTCCATTTTGATTCATAATATTGAACAAAGGCTGACGTTGAACAGAGTCAAAGGCTTTCCTCAGATCGACAAAGCATGCATAAAGTTTTCCTCTTTTCTTTGCTAAACACTTCTCGACCACTGCTTGGAGTGTAAAAATATGATCTGCTGTGGAATAGCCACTTCTGAATCCAGCTTGTGACTCTGTCAGTTTTTCATGATCTTCAGCCCACTGCACAAGTCTTTTGTTTAGAACCGACGTATAACATTTACTAATCAAGCTCAATAAAGAAACTCCCCTGTAATTATCAGTTAAACTGTCATCTCCCTTTTTCAGAATTGGTACAATAATGGCTTTAGCCCATTGATTTGGGTACACACTATTATCAAACAAGATATTGAACAATTTGGTTAAAAAGCGCACAGCCAGATTGTCTGCTAGCTTTAACATTTCTGCCAAGATGTTATCAACACCACAAGCCTTGCCTCTTTTTAAGTGTTGTAAGGCATCAAGAGAGAGAGAGAGAGAGAGAGAGAGAGAGAGAGAGAGAGAGAGAGAGAGAGAGAGAGAGATTTATTCTTTTATATCGAGGATAATGGGATAAGCACTCTTGTGCTTTTTTACATCCAGTACCCGTGTGTATGCAGTTTTGTAAATGTCATCTGTTCCCACCGGCACACGATGGCCTACTCTTACGAATAGCGGAACAGGATTTAACGTGTGCGCAAGATGTTCTGCGTGCGTTCGCACACGGGGCCTCGGTTTAAAGTCTCATCCGAAGGACTTTTGGGGAGAGTGGAGTCAGCACTGATGTTAACTCCAGGAGAAAAATCTCCTCGACCGGACTCGAACCCGGGTCTTCAAATTGCCAGCGCAATATTCTGACCACTAGGCTATCCGCCCTCCCACACAGACTCAACTTCTCGAACAGAGAATTATATAATTTCACAGACTAGAATGAGCTCACACACACACACACACACACACACACACACACACACACACACACACACACACACACACACACATACACACACGCGCGCGCGCGCAGAACACCGACGCCGCTGATGACGACAAAAATAATGACGACGAAGACGATGACAATAGGCCTAGCCCATGTCAGTCTGCTGGGTTTCAGGGTCAGGTCAGGTCAGGCCAGGTCATTGGTCCAGGTCACACACACACACACACACACCACGGCACTATTATATGGGGTGAGAAGCAGACGACTGCAGCGCTGCTGATCACCTCATCTCCCCCCCCTCCCCCCATCTCCCTCTCCCTCCTCCTCTCCCTCTCCCCCCTCCCGATCGCCTCATGACCTCACCACTAATCGCCTCATAACCCCTTACTACCTAGGACATGATGTCTCTGGCTCCTGCCAGGCTCCAGGTTAATGACCGTGGTTCCCTGTACTAACTTTGCCCTCCCGGCGATTTATTTCCCTCCCCCCCTCCAAAAAAAAGAAAGAAAAGATTTCTTGGTTTTCTTTTTTTTTTATTTTGTTTTAAGTTAGGTGAAAATTCCAAGTTGTCATGATCTCATATAACTTTACTTAAGAAGTTGTAAATATACATATTTTTTTATATTATGAATAATTTTATTTAGGGCCGGGATAGCTCAGTGGTCAGAGCACTTGCTTTCCCTAAGCTAAGGTTATGCAGCATTGAGCGTGGTTACCAAGTGGATGGGTGACCGTTTGCACGCCTTAGCTTCAGTACAATCCCCCAGTTCACCCAGTTCTTTGCTTGGGGTTCTTCTTCTTCATCGAATGCTCAGACAGCAATTATCGTCTGTCATGTGAGCAAAAATGCGCTGTGCCTGACAAGTCAGGCCCAGTACATCCAACCTCAGTATGGGAGAGAGAATTGTTGTCTTCCGAGTTTTTCTGGGGGGAAAAATGGCAGGAGAATGGACCAAGAAGGCCATATATAGACAAGAAGGAAGTAGGAGCGGGAAAGGAACAAAAGAGAGGGATAGAGAAGAGGGAGTTGCTGGCACAGAATTTCCAGAAGGTGGGGATGCTATGTATACTGACTGGCCTCTGGCATCCCTACAGGACAGCTAAGGGTTCTGTGGCAGGCCTTGGTATATCTCCATCTTATGTTGGATGATGGTTTGCACAGTGTGGAGCTAAACTAACTACATACACTAGATTTCCTCAGGATCTGTTTGGAAAGTGGTTCGTTGCCATGTCACTGTGTACACAGTTATTATTGAAGATTTTGCCAGTCCATGGATGTTTCAAACTCGATTGATTGCTCTGTGTGTGTGTGTGTGTGTGTGTGTGTGTGTGTGTGTGTGTGTGTGTGTGTGTGTGTGTGTGCGTACGTGCGTGCGTGCGTGCGTGTTTAATGCGCGCATATAATATTATATATATATTGGCACATGATTCATCGTCTGCTCTGAAAGACTTTGAAGGCAGTGGATCCACGGACCATGAAGTCAGTCAGTTAACTCCACACTTAGCTAGAATCTACGCACTCACTTTCCCTCAAATCCCAAGTAGACCTAACAACGCCCTAACATGAACGCTTAATAATCCGCCTGCCAACAATTTCAAGGGGGGGAGATAAAAATCTGTGCTGGCACCACCACCACCACAAGTGGTAGTGGCCTCATAGGCTAGGACAGAACTTGCCTGGCTTTCCAATTTCATTAACACGCATTACACGGAGCCAGCCACTGGTGGCACCGCTCCGCCTATTGTTCCTCCTGTCTCTTAACACCCCCCTCCCCAAATTCTCTCCCCCCGGTGCCTTTTTCTCCTCCTCCTCCTCCTCTCCTTCCTGTTTCCTTTCCACTTCCAACCATCAACCCCCCCCCCCCCCCCCCCCCCCGCCCACTCACCTCCCTTCTCTTCTTCCGTTTCCTAAAGCAGCCTTGCCTGACTGTAGTGTTAGGGTCTGTCTGCTACATACGTACATACATGCAGCCTCTTAGGTGCTGACTGTGCACCTTTGTCTTTGATTGTTTCTTAACACCTGTGTGTGTGTGAGTGGGGGGGGGGGGAGGTAGTGGGATGGGGGGGTGTTGGTGGTTGCTGTGTATGTGTGTGTGAGGTGGGGAGGGGGGTTGTTTGTACGTGTGTGTGTGTCTGTGTGTAGTATTGTTTGTGTGTGTGTGTATGTGTGTGTGTGTGTGTGTGTGTGTGTGTGTGTGTGTGTGTGTGTGTGTGTGTGTGCGCGTGTGTGTATGGAGTGTTGTGTGTGTGTGTGTGTGTGTGTGTGTGTGTGTGTGTCTGTCTGTATGTGTCTGTGTGTATGTATGTATGTATGTATGTATGTATGTATGTATGTATGTATGTATGTATGTATGTATGTGTGTGATTGAGAGAGAGAGAGAGAGAGAGAGGAGAGAGAGAGAGAGAGAGAGAGAGAGAGAGAGAGAGAGAGAGAGAGAGAGAGAGAGAGAGAGAGAGAGAGAGAGAGAGAGAGAGAATGCACGCGCGTGCACACACACATAGACACGGACACGGACACACACACACTTCCTTCGGATGAGACTATAAAATGAGGTCCGTGTGCGAAAGCACGCAGAACATCTTGCTCACACGTTAAAACTCATTCCACTTTGCCGAAGAGTAGGTCACTGTGTGTTTGTGGGAACAGATGACAAAAATCATAAAGTTGAATACACACAGGGACTGGATATAAAAAAAGCACGTGAGTGCTTATTCCATTATCTTCGAAAATAAAAGAATACCCTCCTGAGACAGACAGACAGACAGACAGACAGACAGACACACACACACACACACACACACACACACACACACACACAGTGTATACATGTGGCACATGTGTACATGGATATAAGCATGCATGTTTGTGTGTCTTTATGTTCGATCTTCACAAATTGTACACCTTCACACTCACACTCTTCACACCTCTTTCAGGCCAAACATTATATATATCTTTCAGCAAAAAACACCACAAAAACCTGAACAGGAAAGCACACACTTGATATGGTTTAAAAAGAACATCTTTATTTACCCATATAAATTTGTCAACCCTCATCATCATCATCATTTTGCATACCAAAAAAGTCATCTCTTCACATATCATCTTACATACGAAAAGTAATTTCTTCACATATAATTTTACATATAAAAATTAACTCATCATCCTTTTTCATATACATATATAAAACAAATTTATCAAAATATCATACACCCTCAAAAAATGCACCTTTCAGTGACAAACCCACAATGAGATTTGCATGAATCGATCAAGTATGAACATTAGTTGTCAGAATGTACATACATACATACATACATACATACATACATACATACATACATACATACATACATACATACATAGCAGCTGAGATATCAATCTTCAGAACATGTGTACACTATGTCATCACAATCGTTTGTTCTCCCATGCAAGTATAATTATCTTCATATATAAATAAGTATCGGGGGGGCCGAGTGGAACTCCTTCACACACACACACACACACACACACACACACACACACACACACACACACAATCCCCCTCACACACTCGCGCGTGCACACACACACACACACACACACACACACACACACACACACATACACACACAGAGTAAACAAACAAACACATCGCCATGGTCTAAATGAACATTTGGATGACATAAAGATTTGGAAACGATATTGATGGACACAACAGGGTGACATTCAAAATTCATACTTCACAACAACAATAAACAACAGTGACAACAAAACTTTGTGGCTTTTCTGTGTTACTTTGGATAAAAAAAATCTGTAAAGCAGATCATGAAGATAACAGTACACGCAGACATGTGATACACTTACAAAATCTCACATGAGGCAAATACATTTACCATATCATAACAGAATTCTTGGAAGTTTTAAGTTCACAACTATAATGGTTATGAGATATACCAATGTGATTTGAATGAAGATTTGCCTAACTAGTCTGTCAAAGTAATGATCAGAGGACAGGTTTTTCTAGAGTGGTCTTGTAGGTATTGTCATAAACTAAAAAAGAAAATAAAACCGGACAAGAAAACAACAAACAAAGAACCCCCTCTCCCCCTCCTAAACTGGGAGTAGATAGCTGGTGAGACACCCAGAAAATGTGTGTGTGTGTGTGTGTGTGTGTGTGTGTGTGTGTGTGTGTGTGTGAAGGAGAGAGAGAGAGAGAGAGAGAGAGAGGAGAGAGAGAGAGAGAGAGAGAGAGAGAGAGAGAGTGTGTGTGTGTGTGTGTGTGTGTGTGTTTATGTATGTGTGTGCGCGTAGGCACGCGCGTGTGTGCGTGTATGTGTTCATGCACTCAAAACACACACACGCATCTGCATGCACGTTTCTGTGTATACATTTTCTTGCCACACTAAAACAATACTCTTCTCTCCTTCATCCACCAACACACACAACATTTTTGTTTCAAACTTCACCAAATGTACCCAGTTTTTAGTCACGATTCTCTTCTTCCCTTCTCTTCTCCACGCAACCTTAACCCGGGGGCAGTGGAGTGTGAGCCCTTTTGGCCCTTTCCCCTGACGCTGCGCGGGTGGGGGGGGGGGGGGGGGGGGGGGGGGGGGGGGGGGGGGGGGGGGATAGGTGTTGTTTTTTTTGGGAAAACACTGAATCCCCAATGTCTTTACAGATAAGCCCCAAACCCCCCTTTTAACCCCCAAATGCGTGGGCACCCAGGGAAAAGCATTTTTAATGGGGAGCAAATTAAACCCAGGCCATTGTAAAAGATGATTATAATGTAAATTTTATTTTTTATTATAAATATATATATATTTTATAATATATTTTAAAATAATATATTATATATATAAAATAAATCCTACACAGCATGACTTGGGAGATTTCGGGGTTTTACCCTTGTTTAAATGGATGTTGCGGGGGGAAAAGAGAGAGAGGGGAGAGGAGAAAAAGAGGGGGGAGAGAGAAGAGAGGAGAGAGAGGAGGGGAGAGAGAGAAAAGAGAGAGAGAAAAGGGGAAAAGAAGGGGGAAAGGGGAGAGAGAGAAGAGAGAGAGAGAGGGGGGGAAGAGGGGAGAGAGGGGGGGAGAGAGAGAGAAAGGGGGGGGGGAGAGGGAGGGAGGGGAGAGACAGAGAGAGAGAGAGAGGGAGGG
>CM060328.1:539173-544173 GCA_030674155.1 Stramonita haemastoma | reverse complement strand
AAGAAAATGTCAATAACTAACAATGGACCTCAGATGCAATGCGACTCCTTATGTGGTGGAGCGTAACCCCTACTCTTCTGCTTTTGTGCGCACTTTTACTGATGATGCGATGAACTCTGCACTCTGTACTCAAGTCTCACTTAGATCTAAATCTTTTTTCTTTTTTTTTTTGCTATCAGCATATAGGTCCACTTTTAATAGTCATTTCTGAAACTCTGCACTCTGCCCTTTAAAGACCCACTTCTATAATTGTATTTCTATTTTTTTCAGTTGTCTTTTTAAAATTTTATTTTAGGGGATAATGGAAGGAGCGCTAACCTTCTTTATTTCCTCATCCAGTCCTCGTATGTATGCGGTTTTGTAAATTTTGTAATCTGTTCCAACTGGCTCTCAATGATCTATTCTTTCGAAAAGCCGAACAGGATTTCACGATGCACAGGATGTTCTGCGTGCATTCGCAGACAGGGCCCCGATTGTTAATATCATCTCAAAGACATTGAGGAGAGTAGAGTCGGTTATGATTTTAGCTCCAGGGGCAAAATCCCCTTGAGCGGGGCTCGATCCCGAATCGGTAGATCAGGAACGCAATATGCAGTATTCTAACCACCAGCTATTCTGTTCCCCCATAAAAAAGATCTTAGAAGGTAGGGTTGGGAAAACTCTACACTCTGTCTAAAGGCTTACACAAATTTTATCATCAGTTTGCCGTTAAGGACAGGTAGTATAGATTGTGACTATGTCTGCCACTACAAATGACTATAATAATTTATCAAAAATCATAGAATGTTTTAAAGTGTGCATGAATGTATGTATGTATGTATGTATGTATGTATGTATGTATGTATGTATGTATGTATGTATGTATGTATGTATGTATGTATCTATGTATCTATGTATCTATGTATCTATGTATCTATGCATCTATGTATGTATCTGGCCATGAAAAATAATGTACACAGGTGTGCCATTTATGCTTTTTGTTTCAGCGTTTACTTTTTTTTTCTTTATAGTTCTTTGTCTATGTGTACATATACGTTGCTGTTTGTCTTTGGCAGCAATTATATAGAAGCTTATTTTGTCAGAGAGAGAGACAGAGACAGAGACAGAGAGACAGAGAAGCTTGACTGATAAAGATCAGCCAAACAACCAAATGCAAGGTTACGAAAATGATCTGCCTACGCGTAAAAGAAGAAATACCAGCACGTGCAGACAAAACACACGTCATTGTGAACCGACAAAAATGCCAGGAGAGAGGGTTGTGTCTTTTTTTTTTGTTTTATCAGAGAGAGAGAGAGGGAGAGAGCAGTGCTAGACAGCAAAAACCAGATCTGCCATGCTGACAAGAGAGTGAGAAAATTACAGTGATTTCTACAGCCATTCTCACCCAGCCCTGTGATCAGTTTGCTGTCTACGTTTACAAGCAACAAAACGAGAAAACGAAAACTGAACGCAACACAATTTTGGGGTCTCTCTCCAATTTTTTTTTTTTTTTGCTCATTCCTCAACTTCTATTTTATGATTCGAGTGTTCTTTCTTAAATGTAAAGGAAAATGCATCCTTTCTGGCATTTGGCTGCAGCTGGAAATGGGGGTGCTTTTTAACAATAGATATATTTTTGCGGTGCTGCTTTTTATATCTTACTAGGTTGAGATTGTTGAGGCAACTTTCTGAGCAGCTGCAGGTACATTTTCTTTTTCTGCCTACAATATGCACGCAAGAAGTGTTATCTTCATCACACACACACGGTGAGTACAACATTACAACAGCAGTCCTGCTGTTTGGTTTAGTTTTTCTTTATTAGTTGTTTGCAAAGTGGAAAATAGGAATAGTAGTATCTGACTGCTCCATTCTGGGAATAATGATATAGCCGGTAACTAGTACACTCTGACACAGACTTAAAACGTGTATGGATTAGTGGATCAGTGGTTGGATAGTATAGTTTTGAGGCATTTGTATCTTAAATTACTGACGTTGGTTTTCTTTTCAATAATAATTCATCCATAGAAACATGACATATTTGCAATTAAAATGCAATGATATTGAGTGTTTGGTTCTCATTTCATTGATATATTTATACACTTATTATTCTTTTATATGTTTATCATTTTGAGGAAAAAGAAATCAACACTCATGCCCTTTTATATTCAGTTTCCGTGTATATACAGTTTTGTAAATTTTGTCATCCGTTCCCACAGGCATACGTTGGCTTGCTCTTACGAAAAGCAGAACTTGCTTTAACGTGTGCGCAAGATGTTCTGCGTGCGTTTGCACATGGGACCTTGGTTTAAAGTCTCACCCGAAGGACTTTTGTGGAGGAGTGGAGTAGGCACTGATATTAACTCCAGAGGAATAATCCTCTTAAACGAGATTTGAACCTAGATTGGCAGATCACGAGCGCATCACTCTGACCACCAGGCTATCCCATCACTCAGTATACTCAACAACTTGGAGATTTTGTCCTAGATCATCATAAACAGTAGTGAAAACAGCAGCAAAATAAACACTTTCCTGCAGAGGTTTAGAGTTTACAAACACTATACAGACTTCTCTAGACATTCTTATGGTTCACTCAATTTGCTCATTCATTTGCTCGTCTACTAAATCACTCACTCAACATTGAATTTGATTTCAAACAATTTTCATTATCTCAAAATACAGAGAAATTCATGTGGGTTGCAAGCAGTACTTAAAAAAAAGTAAATAGGGAAAAAAATTATCACAGAGGAATAACACAACACAATATACAACCATCACCTCGCTCACATAACAGGACAATACCTATACAAACAACTATACCAAAACCAACACTAACTAACTACTTTGTGCACATTCTCATCCATATGAAATGCATGCACTGAAAATGGTACTCTGCTGTAGGTCTTCAACTAGAGAAAAAAATAGGCTGTCTTTGTGTATTATGGCATGAACAACGAAGAGAGGAGGAGACTTTCAGAAATAAAGATGCTTTTAGCAGAGTCTTGTTGTGCACCTGGGATGTATTTCTTTCTGTAGGTGCAATCAACAAGGTGGAGGGGGGGGGGGGGGGGGGCTGTCCCTGTTAATTCTGTCATAACCAGCCTCACAGAGTGAGAGAGAGAGAGAGAGGGGGGGGGGGGGGTGAGAGGGGGAGAGAGGGTGGGAGAGGGAAGGAGAGAGAAAGAGAGAGAGAGAGAGAGAGAGAGAGAGAGAGAGAGAGAGAGAGGAGAGAGAGAGAGAGAGAGAGAGAGAGAGAGAGAGAGAGAGAGAGAGAGAGATGTGTAAAATGTATCCTCTACACACATGTCGATCTTCTGGAATTGACTCTTCACTACTAAATGTACCGCTGCTGCTGCTGCTGCTGCTGCTGCTGTTGATGATGATGATGATGATGATGATGATGAGGAGGAGGAGGAGGAGGAGGAGGAGGAGGAGGAGGAGGAGGAGGAGGAGGAGGGGGAGGAGAGGGATAATGACGGACGATGACAACGTTGATGATGATAATAATTTTAAAAAATACTTAATTTAAAAAAATAAATAAATAAAACAGCAATAATTGTAAAACTGAAGAAGAAGAGGAAGAAAAAGGAGAAGACGACTAGTCTATCAATGTAGTTCATTTCAAATTGATTACTTTCATCAAGCTCGCATAGTCATTATCTCTAATCTAACAATAACACCACAGCTAGAAGCAAAACTGATTCAGAAATAAATCACTCTTTGCATTACAAGGGATGGAAATGTAGAATCTGCGAACAAATTTGTTTTTTCCATACCGGTATACCATTTGTTCCCTTTTCGCCAGTTTCTTTTCCTCAACATTCATCGACCCTAAAGAACTATAAAGTTGATATTTTCCAGACGAAGTCAAGTTTGCCTACTACAAAGTTTGACAAAGGTTGTCATTCGAAGAAGCGATATCACATCTTGGATAGCTCCAACTGCCATAAATATCATGTCTGTTGAGTTAACCTTTTTTGATGTCGAGCTAACAGCTATCTTAGACTGTACAACATGTAGGAACTACATCTGCTTATCAAGAAGTGTGCGTCTTCTGCTTCGGGCTGAATCTGTCAGATTTTGTGTAGCATTTCATATTTCCTGAAACAGGAACACGGCTATCTTAATTGTGGATGAACGTTTGCATGCGCAAACTCTTACCACTATGGATCTCCGAGCTCTGGCAAACAGAAAAAATAATGATAATCATTTCAAGTTAGGCCTGTATATCAGATTGTGGTCTCTACTTTGGTATATATTTGCCAATATAATGTCAAGATATCTTCATCAACTCATGTGTGTTTTTTTCGGAAAAATAAAGTTGTGCTTCTGATATGGTTTTGATCTTTACTGCTTGTTAACGTATTTACAAAAATAAACTTATGGGTTAGGACTGTCAGAGTCCGTCTTCATGTTCCTGCAACCCTGAAAAATGTATATTTAAGATGTTCAGGATAATGACTATGATGAAAAAAAAATTGTGAAAAGTATGAATATATATTATTAGTATAAGAGTATCATCATGTCTGCATATACAGAAGAGAAAGGTTTACCTACATGTCCTATTGCTGTCTTTTCCTTGTGGGCAATTTTGTTTTCCTTCTGGTTGTTAGAGCGTCTGTTGGCTTGCGTCTGTACACTCTTTTTCTGTATTGATTCACAATACGATTAAAAGAAACACTAAATGAGAGAGAGAGAGAGAGAGAGAGAGAGAGAGAGAGAGAGAGAGAGAAGAGAGAGAGAGAGAGAGAGAGAGAGAGAGAGAGGAGAGAGAGAGAGAGGGGGTAAGAAGAAGAAGAAGAAGAAGAAGAAGAAGAAGAAGAAGAAGAAGAAGAAGAAGAACAACAACAACAACAACAACAACAACAACAACAACAACAACGACAATGACAACAATAACGACAACAACAAAAACTGCACCATAAACGATGACAATGATAAACACAACAACAACAACAACAATGCAACACCCAAACCAACAACAACAACAACAAAATGAACAAAAGTATACATCTCATTAAAAT